>JAWWNI010000860.1:0-366863 GCA_034642065.1 Darevskia nairensis
AAACCGTCTAGTACCTTTGATCGGCTTGCTTGCAGGTTTGGCATGAGCTAAACGCTTTGGGGGAAAGTCTCCCCAGGTCAAGAACGCTGTGAGTGCAATGTCTCCCCCCCCCCCCAATTTGGTGACTGATTCTTGAATTTTTCACCTATCTTAAAAGAGCAGAAACCATGTATGGTGGTGTGGTCACTACAATAAAAACCTAAGAAGATTGCCTGCTGGATTAGGCCAATGGCCCATCGAGTCCAGCAAGCACCTGCTTCTTACATTGGCCAACCAGATGCCCCAATGGGAATCCCGCAAGCAGGATTCGAACACAAGACCTTCCTGTGGTTTCCAGCAACCGTTATTCAGAAGCATTGCAGTGGATGCAGAGCCTAGCCATCCTGGCTAGTAGCCATTCCCAGCAGTCTCTTCCACGAATTTGTCCAGTCTTCTTTCAAAGTCATCCAGGCTGGTGGCCGCCGCTGTCTCCTGTGGGCATGAGTTCCAGAGGTTAACCATGCAGGTTAAGCCAGCCGCTTCTTTCTGGCCAGGGGAAATGTTTGCTTGCAAGCACTTAGGCCTGTTCCTTGGACTATGGACGATTTACGGGGCCGGGATGGGGGTGGGTGGGGGAAGTCCAGCTAGACCCCCTCCACCACCAGCTCCTCAGAAGTCAGATATGCCTCACTGCAGAGAACCAGACCTTTTCTGCTCCCAGGTTTCCAGCAGCTGAGAGTCTGGGGCCCTTTTTGAGCTCAGCCTCCTTGCAACCCGGTGGAGGCAACTGCGGAACAGGGAAGTCCGGAAAATAATGAAGACCCAGGGGTCCACGATGGAGTTCACGGAGAAGAAGCGCAGGGCTGTGAGGTCCGCCTTCTCGTCGAAATCCGGGGCAAACGCGCCGACGTAAGCACGGACCTGTGGGAGGGGAGGGAGACAGGTTGAAAAATTCACTTGCGACAGATTGAGGCTGCAAGAAGACTGCTGCAACATGCTAATGTATTTTAATATATGCTGGAAGCCACCCAGAGTGGTTGGGGAGACCCAGCCAGATGGGCGGGGTACAAATAATAAATTATATTATTATTATTATTATTATTATTATTATTATTATTATTATTATTATTATCCAACCTATCCAACCTACAGTTCCCGTTGCCTTAAAAAAGTAAACAATATTTTAAAGGATCCATCTCATCCAGGATATACCGTAGTCTCTTTGCACCACTGCCTTCGGGTAGAAGATATAGAACAATTAGATCAAGAACAAATAGATTGAAGAACAGTTTCTACCCAAGAGCTATAACCATCTTAAATGCTGTAACCAGATAATATGACCTTGGAGAGCTGTGATGGGTGTATGTGTGTGTATGTGTGGCTTTCCTTGGTGTGTGTGTGTGTTTTGTGCTGTTTTTTGTTTCTGTTTTTTTAACGGGATGGCATGCAATTTCGTTGCACTTGTATAGCGTTGTGATTGTACTTGTGCAATGACAATAAATTATCTTATCACATCTTATCTTATCTTATCTTATCTTATCTATCTTATCTTATCATCTTATCTGAAGGAAATCAGCCCTGGATGGAATGGATGCTTTTGAATTCTGGTGCTGGAGGAGACTCTGGAGAGTCCCATGGACTGCAAGAAGATCAAACCTCTCCATTCTGAAGGAAACCAGCCTGGAGTGCTCACTGGAAGGACAGATCCTGAAGCTGAGGCTCCAAGACTTTGGCCACCTCATGAGAAGAGAAGACTCCCTGGAAAAGACCCTGATGTTGGGAAAGATGGAGGGCACAAGGAGAAGGGGACGGCAGAGGACGAGATGGTTGGGCAGTGTTCTCGAAGCTGCCAACATGAGTCTGACCAAACTGCGGGAGGCAGTGGACGACAGGAGTGCCTGGCGTGCTCTGGTCCAGGGGGTCACGAAGAGTCGGACACGACTAAACGACTAAGCAACAACTACTGCTACTTCATAGAAGCATAGGATTTCAGAGTTAGAAGGGGCCCTGAGAATCATCTAGTCCAACCCTCTGCAATGCAGATGTCCCAAACGGGGGTCGAACCTGCAACCTTGGCGTTATCAGCACCACACTCTAACCAACTGAGCTTTCCAGTTGGTTTGTTTATTACCTGCTCTTCTTCACCATCAGGTAACAGGGCAGATTTACACCAATTTAAAACTTGGTGCGTATTGAAAAACAGTTGAACAACGAGGAAAGGGTGTGTCCCAGAAACACCTGTCTTGGCCATCAAAGGCCTAGGACCCTCGTATTATGGGACCGCCTCTCCTGGTCTGTCCCACAGAGGACCCTAAGGTCCATGAATAATAATAGCTTAAGCGTCCCGGGCCCTAAAGAAGCCAGATTATCCTCCACCAGGGCCAGGGCCTTTTCAGTGATGGCTCCAACCTGGTGGAATGCTCTGTCCCAGGAGACGAGGGCCCTGCAGGACTTGATCTCCTTCCGCAGGGTCTGTAAGACAGAGCTATTCCGCCTGGCCTTCAATTTAGCCTCATCCTCCATTCCTTTTTCTATGAAGAAACCCTTCTGGGACCCCATATTTAAATTCTTCCCTGGTCTCCTTGCTGGCCCTAGCAGGACTAACTTGGCCAGTTAGCCCTGGCGATGCTACATTTATGTTGTACTTTAGTATTATTATATTAGAGAGCTACATCTTCAGCATTACACTGCAGAGGCAGTGGAGGTGTAGTGGTTAGAGTGCATGACTAGGACCTGGGAGACCTGTGTTCGAATCCACCACTCAGCCATGGGTGACCTTGGACCAGCCTCTGCCTCTCAGCCTAACCTACCTTGCAGGGTTGTTGAGAGGATAAAATGGGGAGGAGGAGAATTATGCAGGCCCCCTTGAGCAACGTTGGGGGGAGGGGAAGGTGGTATATCATACCATACAACTTTTGGAGACTGAAAACCGGGGCGCGTGGTTTTTAACAACCCCACGGTGTATACATTTTATGGAATAAATCGGTAATGAATAGCAACATCTGGAGATTCGCTATCCCAAAAGCCACCGAAATATTGCAAGCAAGAATTGCGGCATAAACCCATTGCTTTGGTTTTCCGGCTGTCTGCATGTGTAAAGAGCTCCCCCTTGTGGGTAAAGATGGTGGTTGCTCAGTTCTGTCTCAGAACTGTTTCTTTGAAGGGGCTTCCATAGAATCAGAGTTGGAAGGGACCCCCAGGGGTCATCTAGTCCAACCCCGCTGCAATGCAGGAATCTCAACTGAAGCATCCCTGACCGTGCCACCTTTAGAAGACATTTGAAGGCAGCCCTGAATAAGGAAGGTTTTTTTTCTTAATGTTTTATTATGTTTTTATAATTTGTTGGAAGCTGCCCAGAGAGGCCTGGGCAAGCCAGTCAGATGGGCGGAGTATTATTATTATTATTATTATTATTATTATTATTATTATTATTATTAAACAGGACATCCTTATTTTCATATGCACACCTGCAGTCTAAAGTGCTTCTCATGTGCCTTTCTGGAACATGAGAATTGGCTCCACGTCTCCCTGTGTTTGTTCCACGAGGGTCGCCCTGCTATATATCTAAGTACAGCGGTCCCTTGGTTCTCAAACGCCTTGGTACTCAAACAACTTGGAACCCAAACACTGCAAAAACCCGGAAGTAAGTGTTCCGGTTTGCAAACTTTTTTCGGAAGCTGAATGTGATCTGCTTTGAGTGCCACATTTCCGTTTTGAGTGTTAACACTGAGGCCGGTCTGTTTTTGCTATTTATTTTGCATTTTTGTTTTTGCAGCTCTTTTTCGTTTCGTTTTTGTGACTGTGTGGAACCCACTTCAGCTACTGATTGTGTGACTGCAGTACATTGTTTATCACTTAATAATCCTATATAATAATCTTGCTATGTCCCTGCTTTTCCGTGTGTCACGGAAGTGTGTTCTGCGCATGTCACACGGGGACGCAGGGATTGGAGGGGGCGGAGAGGGGGGCGGGACGACGCAGAGACACTTCCGGCCGGGCGAAACTGCGCCGCTGCCGCCATTGCCGGGCCGCCGCCGCTGCCACCTCGACGGAGGAGCCCCGACGAGGAGGAGGACGGCCGGCCCGGCCTGGAGGCAGCGGCGGCAAGGAGGACGAGGACGCTGCCCCGCAACCTCCTCACCCCGGCCGCCGCCGCTGGCCACCTCCGCGCCTCGGGTCCCGCTCGCCCCCGCTAGAGCCCGTTATCAACGGGCTGAATTCAACTAGTAATAATAATAATTTATTATTTGTACCCCACCCATCTGGCCGGGTCTCCCCAGCCACTCTGGGCGGCCTCCAACAAATATCAAAATACATTAAAATATCACAGATTAAAAACTTCCCTAAACAGGGCTGCCTTCAGGTATTTTCTAAATGTCAGGTAGTTGTTTATCGCTTTGACCTCTGCTGGGAGGGCGTTCCACAGGGCGGATGCCACTACCGAGAAGGCCCTCTGCCTGGTTCCCTGTAGCTTCGCTTCTTGCAGTGAGGGAACCGCCAGAAGGCCCTTGGAGCTGGACCTCAGTGTCCAGGCAGAACGATGGGGGTGGAGACGCTCCTTCAGGTATACAGGACCGAGGCCGTTTAGGGCTTTAAAGGTCAGCACCAACACTTTCATTTTATGGATCATTGGTCTTGTTGGATAGCAAAATTCATGTTAAATTGCTGTTTTAGGGGTTGTTTTTTAAAGTCTGGAATGGATTAATCCATTTTGCATTCCTTTCTATGGGAAAGCGTGCCTTGGTTTTGGAACGGACTTCCGGAACGGATTAAGAACCAAGGTACCACTCTAACAGTTGTGGGTACTAAAATAAGGGCTGTTTCAGGCACAATAAGACAGCAGAAAGGCTTTGAACCGCCCTGAGATCTTCAGATGGAGGGTGGTATACAAATTTAACAAATAAAATAAATAAAAACAGAACCACAAAATTGTGAACTAGGTGGGGCTTCCCTTGTGCTTGACCCAGAAGCTGTGGCTAGGGCAAGCTGTTGCAACCCGATAGCTGGCAGGGGTGAGGGCTTGCTAACAGATAACACCTGTGCTCCGAGGTCTGCACCAGCTGCCGACTCTCTACCGGGCTGAGTTCAAGGTGTTAGGAAAGTCCTTCGCAACTCGGGGCCAGTTTACCTGCAAGATCGCCGCTCCTCATATATGCCCGTCGGACCGCTTCGGTCTGTGGAACCGGCGCTGATACCGGTGCCGCGCAATACCCGTTCTGCATTTGTAAGAACTCCGTCTATTTGTGCACTGTGGAACTCCCTGCCTCATGATATTGGGCAGGTGTCTCTGTTGTGCTCTTTCTGGTGCCTGCTAAAAGCATTTAGCAGATCCAGAAGAGGGGCTATCTGCTTATCTGCCCGCCCGAAGTGATGGTATATATTAGCAGAGCCTTAACTGTAAGCATCCTTTGTTGTCTTGAGTCAGATCTCTTAGCCGGAAAGCAGTTTGGGGGAGTTTTAACAGGGCCGCTGCCGTTACATTGTTTTTGGAAAGCTATTAAATGCCTGCGGAGGACCAGAGCCTCACGTGGGCATTTTGAGCCCTTTTAAGGCCAAGACTACAAGGAGAGGAGGTTGTCAAGAGGTTATTGGAGACATTTTCGAGAAGAGCAAATGATGAGGTTGGTGCGTCAGAGTCCGGCCTTGGCCAAGTTCAGGGGTGGCTGTAAGGCCCGGGGAGCCACTGTCTCCTTAGTTCCACAAACTCATCCCCAATGCCGCACCCCCCCCCAATCCGTTATTCAGAATAGTGGCTTGCACAACCCAGTAAGGAAGATAATAAGGCAACAAAATTGAAAATGGTGACAGTTAATTTCACATTTATTCCAAATCCCACTACAGTGGTACCTTGGTTCTCAAACTTAATCCGTTCCGGAAGTCCGTTCTGAAACGAAAGCGTTCCACAACCAAGGCGCGCTTTCCCATAGAAAGCATTGCAAAACGGATTAATCTGTTCCAGACTTTGAAAAACAACCCCTAAAACAACAATTTAACATGGATATTACTATCTAATGAGACCATCGATCCATAAAATGAAAGCAATAATAAATGTAAAAGGTAAAGGTACCCCTGACCATTAGGTCCAGTCGCAGATGACTCTGGGGTTGCGGCGCTCATCTTGCTTTACTGGCCGAGGGAGCCGGCGTTTGTCCGTAGACAGAAAGAAGATTCCACCTAAACATTAGAAAGAACTTCCTGACAGTAAGAGCTGTTTGACAGTGGAATTTGCTGCCAAGGAGTGTGGTGGAGTCTCCTTCTTTGGAGGTCTTTAAGCAGAGGCTTGACAGCCACCTGTCAAGAATGCTTTGATGGTGTTTCCTGCTTGGCAGGGGATTGGACTGGATGGCCCTTGTGGTCTCTATGATTCTCTGATTCTCCGTCGCAGTGCACAGCCCGGCGATTCAGCTGCCGTTCCTGCATTGCAGGGGGTTGGACTAGAGTTCTATGAATTCAACAAAATTGGTTCACTTGATCCAAGGATACCAGTTTTTCAAAATCTCATGGTCATTTATACCTCCAGAGCCCCCTGCCTCTTAGCACCCCACAGGTAATCCCCCTCACCCCCTCAGTCCACTCAGGAATCTGGTAGCCGCATTTTGAACTCACAGTACAGTGGTGCCTTGGTTCTCAAACTCTGAAAACCCAGAAGTAAGTGTCCCGGTTTTCGAACGTTTTTCGGAAGCTGAACACCAGATACGGCTGTTGGCTATCGTTTCTGGAGCACCTGCACCAATCAGAAGCCGCGCCTTGGTTTTCGAGCATTTCGGAAGTCAAACAGACTTCTGGAACGGATGAAGTTTGGCGCTTTTGTTTTTGCTATTTATTTTGCGTTTTCGTTTTTGAGGCTTTCTCGGTTCATTTGCTTTTGTGGCTGTGTGGAACCCAGTTCAGCTACTGATTGATTGAGTGACTGCGGAAATGGATAAAAGCCCCCCCCCCCATCCAAACAATGACTATCATCAGTGCAGGTAAGGGGAAAAAATTAATTTTGATTTTTATCATCTACAATACTGTCCTATTTATTTTACAGTAAATTGATTATTGGTTTCATTTTATGGTCTCGTTAGATTGTAAAATTCATGTTAAACTGCTGTTTTGGGGGTTGTTTTTAAAAGCCTGGAACGGATTAATCCGTTTTGCATTCCTTTCTATGGGAAAGCGCGCCTTGGATTTGAAACGCTTTGGTTTTGGAACAGACTTCTGGAACGGATTAAGTTTGAGAACCACGGTACTTTCCAAGGAGCCTTGTTCCCTCTTCCCAGTGAAGTTTCTCCAGGAGGGCACAATTTTCTTGCATTGATTTCCACAATTTATATACCGTTTATTTATTTAGTAAATTTGAATCCTGTCCTTTGTCTCAAAGGAGGCCAGGGCGCCAGACAACATGCAATGAAACATCTCCAAAACAATTCCATTGCGGATGGCTTTCTCGGAAAGATCCCAGCTTCAAAGGCTTGTTGTAATTCAAGATAATCATCAGTTAAAACTGTTTTAAAAAACAACAACCCTAGACTGCAGAGCCACTGCGGTTAGATTGCTGGGCTAGGACCTTGGAGATGAAGGTTCGAATACTCACTAGGTGACCCTGGGGGGTCAATCACTTGCCCTTAGCCTAGCCTACCTCTCAGGGTTGTTGTGAGGATAAAGTAAAGGATAAAGGGTATTATGTATGCCGCCTTGAGTTCTTCAGATGAAAGAAGGTGAGATATAAATGTAATAAATAGATGTAATAATGATGATCCTCCGGCGGGCTAGGGACAAAGGTGAGAGCTGTTTCCTAGTTCTGCTGGATCTCTCAGCGGCCTTTGACACCATCGACCATAACATCCTTCTGGACCGTCTAGAGCAGGGGTAGGCAACCTTCGGCTCCCAGATGTTTTGGACTACAACTCCCATCATCCCTGACCACTGGTCCTGTTAGCTAGGGATCATGGGAGTTGTAGTCCCAAAACATCTGGAAGCCGAAGGTTGCCTACCCCTGGTCTAGAGGGTTTGGGAGCTGGGGGCACTGTTATACAGTGGTTCCGCTCCTTCCTCCTGGGCCGTGTTCAGAAAGTGGTGGTGGGGGATGAGTGTTCAGACCCCTGGGCTCTCACTTGTGGGGTGCCTCAGGGTTCCGTCCTCTCCCCCATGCTTTTTAATATCTATATGAAGCCGCTGGGAGAGATCATCAGGGGGTTTGGGCTGGGTGTTCATCAGTATGCGGATGATACCCAGCTCTACCTCTCTTTCAAATCAGAACCAGTGAAGGCGGTGAAGGTCCTGTGTGAGTGTATGGAGGCGGTTGGAGGATGGATGGTGGCTAACAGATTGAGGTTTAATAGAATAGAAGAATAGAATATATTTATTGTCATTGTGCCCTTTGGGGACAACAAAATTACTTAATCCTGACAAGACAGAAGTACTGTTTTTGGGGGACAGGGGACGGGCGGGTGTGGGGGATTCCCTGGTCCTGAATGGGGTATATATAAAAATGTTCCCATTGCGTGCGCGGTGGACACCACCTTGCTCCGTAACCGCTGGACCAAATCTCATCAAATTAGGACACAGCGTACCATGACCATCAAGGAAGGATCTGGCGCACACATTAGAAGTCACCAGCAAAACAGCGCCCTCTAGCGACAGCTATACTGGTACTACAGCTACAAAAGCAAAAAATTGGTGCAGCTATTACACATCACCAGCAAAACCTCAGAGCTCCGTCGGCCATTTGCAAGCTCGCAAACCGGTAATTGAAAAGGGGGGGGGGGCAAGAAGTGGGTAATAGAAAAGAGGGGGGCCCAAGAAGAGGGTGATAGAAAAGAGGGGGGGCCGAGAAGAGGGTAATTGAAAACAGGGGTGGGGACAGAGAAGGGGCAGACGGAAGTTGAACAGGGGAACTTCTTCAGTTTCACAAATTTAGCCACAGCCCCGGCCCTTCTCCATAGCTGCTGACGCCGTCAGAGCCAGCCTGGGCCGCCCGCTCCCCACCTCCCCACCGCAGCTGCCATGAAAGGCAGGCCGGACACCATCCCCACAGCCGCTGCCGGCCCTCTCCTCTTCTACCACCACCCACAGACGCAGCCATCAACACCACAGCATTCACACACATAGCCACAGCAAGGCGTGGCCGGGTAAGCTAGTTTTAAATAAAAGGACACATTCTACTCATGTGAAAACATGCTGATTCCCAGACCGTCCACGGGCAGGATTGAGAAGGTGATTGGGCTGGATCCGACCCCCGGGCCTTAGTTTGCCTACCCCTGCTCTAGAGACTGGCCTGCATTTGACAATATGCCAGACGAATCAGATCTGGCACCAAATCTGGCCAAGCCTGAAGACTTTTACGCTGCTTGGCAAACATCCATTTCTCGTGTTAACAGGGTTCCTGCTGTTCCTGGGCCACTGTACTCTCAACGTCCAGTTCTGAGAAGACGCTTTAGCTGACATTTTTCCTGCTCTTCTCTCCAGGCTGGGCTCTGCTGACTGTGCTGTGATAAGATGGCAGATTCGCTATCTCCTGTTGTCATGGATTGTTTGACTTCCTTCTTCTGTCTCTTTGAGAAAATGTCCTTTAAAGCAGTGTTTCCCAACCAGTGTGCCTCCAGATGTTTTGGGACTACAATTCCCATCATCCCTGACCACTGGTATTGCTAGCGAGGGATGATGGGAGTTGTAGTCCCAAAACATCTGGAGGCACACTGGTTGGGAAACACTGCTTTAAAGGGGGGGGGGGGACACAGGCTGGCAGACCTGATGGTTCACACCCCCAACCCTGCTCTGGTGGCGAAATTTGAAATATGGGCAGAGAAATCTAAATTTAAGATGGATATTTACGAGCTGGAACATATTCAGAGGAGGGCAACCAAGATGGAAACAAAACCTTATGAGGAATGGTTGAGGGAGTTGGGGAGGTTTAGCTTGGAAAAGAGGAGACTGGGTGGAGATAGAATCCTAGAGTTGGAAGAGACCCCAAGGGCCATCCAGTCCAACCCCCTGCCAAGCAGGAAACACCATCGAAGCATTCCTGACAGGTGGCTGTCAAGCCTCTGCTTAAAGACCTCCAAAGAAGGAGACTCCACCACACTCCTTGGCAGCAAATTCCACTGTCAAACAGCTCTTACTGTCAGGAAATTCTTCCTAATGTTTAGGTGGAATCTTCTTTCTTGTAGTTTGAATCACCAGGCGAAGCGCACCAGGCAAGGGCCACAGGTAAGCCACTGCTACAGGAGGAGAAGGCTGCTGTCTTCATGTTTTGTGGGTCCTGCACATCATCTCTTCTGCAAACAGGATATTGGAGTTGATGGTCTCTTTTCTCAGACCCAGCAGGGCTGCCTGATGACCAGAGATCTGTCTTAATCTTCTTTGCTCTGTTCCAGACATGCCGTACGCGTTGGCTAAAAAATAGATGCCGTTGGCCGGCAATGCGAAACAGCCTCCCGACTGTGGGCAAGGAACCAAAGCAAGTTCTCAAATGCATCAACATTAGTCAGCGCTCCCTCGCAGTCCCGTTCCAGAAATCAATTAGTTAGCAGCTTTTGACTTCTTGGGACGCGGCAAGCTGCAAAGAATCCGATAAATCTGAGACTTGTCATTATCGGTGCTCCGAAAACACAGACGGGATATTTTGCAGCTTAACCAAAAGAGAGAGCAGCAGGGAGCTTTTTCTGTTACCCAGAACAGCCTCCCACGTCCAAACACCCCAGAGGGCAGCTGTTCTTTCCATCCCCGCTGTTGTGCTAATCTCAGAGAGGTGCGATGTGATGATTCTCAAGAAAACCAGCGCAGGGTTCAGAGCCCTGAGGGCGCCGTCAAGGTCCGCTGTGAGGTCCCATGGCAGGGTTGGGGTGTGACTTACGGGGCAATGGCTATGGGGCTTGGGAGATAAATGCCTCTGTTCTCTGGTGGGGCAGCGGGGGGGAAGTTACAGCGACCCGATCAAATTCTCCTTTAGTCTTAAGTCACTGCTGCAAGAGGACGCGAGTAATTCCAGAAAGCTAGGGAGAAAGGAAGGGCAGGTGGATCAGAGACCAGCAGAGGAGCCTACGTTTTGCACCGTTTCAAAATCTGACGGCATTTGCCCCACGGTGGGCAAAAGATTCCTGCACTGCAGGGGGCTGGGCTAGATGACCCTTGTGGTCCCTTCCAACTCTTGCTGTTGTTGTTGTTTTGTTGTTTAGTCGTGTCCGACTCTTTCAGAATCCCTCTTGGAAGTTAATAACTAAGGAGACAGATTCACTTGGCCAGGAAGGGGATTCCTCAAATGGGGAGCCACCGCCGAAAAGACCCTGTCATGGGTCGACACCAACTGGGTGGCACCCGCTGCTGCACCCTCCTTTGCTAGCTTCCTAGAATTGTAGAGGGACCCCCGAGAGTCATCTAGTCCAGCCCCATGCAATGCAGGAATCTCAACTACAGCATCCATGACAGGTGGGCATCCTATTCCATTACTGATCCTAGAAAAGTGAGCATTCTGCCATGTGCTGTTGCTGTTTAGGAACTTTCTTTAGTCGTTTAGTCATGTCCGATTTTTCGTGACCCCCTGGACCAGAGCACGCCAGGCCCTCCTGTCTTCCCCTGCCTCCCGCAGTTTGCTCAGACTCATGTTGGTAGCTTTGAGAACACTGTCCAACCATCTCGTCCTCTGGCGTCCCCTTCTCCTTGTGCCCTCCATCTTTCCCAACATCAGGGTCTTTTCCAGGGAGTCTTCTCATTAGGTGGCCAAAGTCTTGGAGCCTCAGCTTCAGGATCTGTCCTTCCAGTCAGCACTCAGGGCTGATTTCCTTCAGAATGGATAGGTCTGATCTTCTTGCAGTCCATGGGACTCTCCAGAGTCTCCTCCAGCACCATAATTCAAAAGCATCAATTCTTCGGCGATCAGCCTTCTTTATGGTCCAGCTCTCACTTCTGCACATCACTACTGGGAAAACTGTAGCTTTAACTGGTGACTGGGAGCGGCCACCGGGACCCCATAACACCAGTCCTGAGAGATCTACATTGGCTCCCAGTACGTTTCCGAGCACAATTCAAAGTGTTGGTGCTGACCTTTAAAGCCCTTAACGGCCTCGGTCCTGTATACCTGAAGGAGCGTCTCCACCCCCACCGTTCAGCCTGGACACTGAGATCCAGCGCCGAGGGCCTTCTTGGTAGTGGCGCCCGCCCTGTGGAACGCCTTCCCATCAGAGGTTAAAGGGATCAACAACTACCGGTATATGACATTTAGAAAATACCTGAAGGTAGCCCTGTTTAGGGATGTTTTTAATCTGTGATGTGTTAATGTATTTTAATGTTTGCTGGAAGCCGCCCAGAGTGGCTGGGGAGACCCAGCCAGATGGGCGGGGTACAAATAATAAATTATTATTATTATTATTATTATTATTATTATTAACTATACAGAACGGACCTTTGTCGGCATGGTCCGACCTTGCCCTTCCAACTCTACGATTCTACAAAATCTCCGACAAATGACAGAGAGGGGTGTGTTAGTGTATAGAAAGCATCCCACTGCAAGGGGTGAATTTGGCATTTGTGTCCCCCCCTCTCACTTTCAGCTCTGCTCACTACCGTCATGTGGCCCCCATGTTCTTGCCCAGAAGGGAATGCGGCCCTCAGCCTGGGAAAAGTCCCCCCCCCTTAGCTATGCATGCATGTGACTTACTCCCTAGCACGTCCAATCCTGCAGAACTCCATTACAAATTTTCGCTTTGTAATTTGATTATAAACCGAGAGCTCAAACTGCGTACACTACGAAGCGTAAAGCGATACTTTTAGCATTTTCTCCTTTCCCCCCTTATAAGGTGAATAGCTATTTAAAAGCCTAGAGTCTCTTATATATGCCCTGTTTTTCTAAAGCCCTTAAACCCAGCAACGTCTGTCGCAGGGAAAGCTGCAAAACCTCAGGTTAGGAGACTGCCGCTGAGCTAATCTGGGATGCGAAAAACAACCAGACGTCCTTTTGAATGCACATTCATGATGATTTGTGCTCACGATGGTATCAGGGAGGTCACACGTGATCACACTTTCAACGCCGGTTGCACCTGCAAAAGCTTTGGGGCGGATCATTCCCAGTCGGTGCGTATCTTCCTGCTGAAATCCTGTAATTTTTTTATCCCACAAATGTCCTGTTTATTTTCTTTGCTTCTTTTGGATGCCCTGTGGCCCAACAATGGGAAATGATTTGGGGAAGAGTCAAACCAAAGCGAGATAAATCCACCGCTAATGAACTATTCTTGTGTCAAGAATATGCTGCAGAAAACACCGCCGGGCCATTAACTCTAACCAATTTGTTCTAGAGATTGATTGCAACGTGGATGGAAAAACAGACGCCAAACTGTCACCCCCAAAAGTGAAAGGAAGCATATGTCACGGATATTTTGGCCAGGCCAATGAGGATGTTAGAAAGGAGAATCAAATCCGTCTTGTGTGAAGTCCCCTTCTTGTGTGAAGTCACACTTCAAAATGACCTTAACAGATTAGAGAACTGGGCCAAGGCAAACAGGATGAATTTTAACAGGGAGAAATGTAAAGTACTACACTTGGGCAAAAAAATGAAAGGCACAAATGCAGGATGGGTGACACCTGGCTTGAGAGCAGTACAAGTGAAAAGGATCTAGGAGTCTTGGTAGACCATAAACTTGACATGAGTCAACAGTGTGATGCAGCAGCTAAAAAAGCCCATGCAATTCTGGGCTGCATCAAGAGGAGTATAGCATCTAGATCAAGGGAAGTAATAGTACCACTGTATTCCGCTCTGGTCAGACCTCACCTGGAATACTGTGTCCAGTTCTGGGCACCACAGTTCAAGAAGGATACTGACAAGCTGGAACGTGTCCAGAAGAGGGCAACCAAAATGGTCAAAGGCTTGGAAACAATGCCTTATGAGGAACGGCTTAGGGAGCTGGGTATGTTTAGCCTGGAGAAGAGAAGGTTAAGGGGTGATATGATAGCCATGTTCAAATATATAAAAGGATGTCATATAGAGGAGGGAGAAAGGTTGTTTTCTGCTGCTCCAGAGAAGCGGACATGGAGCAATGGATTCAAACTACAAGAAAGAAGATTCCACCTAAACATTAGGAAGAACTTCCTGACAGTAAGAGCTGTTTGACAGTGGAATTTGCTGCCAAGGAGTGTGGTGGAGTCTCCTTCTTTGGAGGTCTTTAAGCAGAGGCTTGACAGCCATCTGTCAAGAATGCTTTGATGGTGTTCCTGTTTGGCAGGGGGTTGGACTGGATGGCCCTTGGGGTCTCTTCCAACTCTATGATTCTATGATTCAGAATTCTGCCTCCAGGGAGCAGCCGCCGTAAGATCTCTGCCTGCTGTGATTTTTCCTCCTTTGCTAAAACAATTCCAGCCTGTGTTAATAGCTGCTATATCATTTATCACCGCAGTCCTGCTATGGCCCAGGCTCTGTTTTCTGTTAAATTAAACAATCTGCGAGGGCTTCAGCAGAAGGGACAGGAAGGTGCGCAATTATCAAAGAGATGCAAAGGGGAGATTAGAGCTAAAACTGTTCAGGGAGGGACGTTACGTGCCACACAAGGAGAGATCAGGCTCGCTTGGGATCCATGGAAAAGGCACGTTTGCTAGCAGAAGTCGCCAGCCCTCTTCAAGTCAGGTGCACAGATCATCATCGCATGTGGCATCTGTGCCCCTGCAGGCAGGACTAAAAGGGTGGAGCCTCCACTCTGGGGGGCAGTCTACCAGTTGCAGGGAATCACAACCGGGGTGTTGTGCTCAGGTCCTGCTTCTGGGTTTCCAACAAGGGCATCTGGCTGGCCACTGGGAGAACACAATTCTGGACCAGATGGGCCACTGGCCTCATCCTGCAGACTCTTCTGGTGTCCTTAATACTAAAGTGTGCTAACTTATTATTGCTGTTGTTAGTTTTATTAAATTTCTTCAGCACCTTTCTAACAAAATCTCAAGGTGTCCCACAAAGAATACACAATGAGGAGTAAAGTAAAAATGAGAATATAACGGTGGTAACAGTAATATCACTACAAACAGTAAAATCCACATCAGTCCGCCAAAAACAAAAAAAGCCCAATTCACCACTCATTATGGTCAGTGCTGCCTTCACTGGGGTAGATCTTCTGATCCAGACAGCTCAACTGGTTGGGCATGAGACTCTTAATCTCAGGGTTCTGGGTTCGAGCCTCACGTTGGGTGAAAGATTCCTGCATTGCAGGGGGTTGGACTAGATGACCCTGGGAACTCAGTTCCGGCAGCTCTCAGATGGGCACCATTGCCATTCTAAGAGGACAAGGTGAGTTCCGGTACCTCTTTTCCTAGAAAAATAGCACTGAGATGATTCTGTGTCTCCCGACCTAATTTCACACAGTCCTCAGTTTAGTTGGTGGGGGGGCACATGGCAATGTGCTACTGGAGATACCTGCTTCATGCTCTCTAGGCCAGCGTTTCCCAACCGGTGTGCCGCGGCACACTAGTGTGCCGCGAGACACCGGCTGATGTGCCGCGGAAAAAGGGACCTGCAGCCCAGGGCTGCACAGGACCGTGGCGGCGGCGCTGCTGGAGCCCAGCGGCGAAGCGGAAGCCAGGGCGGCGCTGCTCCCTTGGCTGCACCAGCAGCAGCCTCGCGCGAGAATCCTGACCGGAAGCCTCGCGCGAGAATCAGAGCCCAGGGTGCCCTGCAGCCCCGCGCTGCACAGGACCGTGGCGGCGGCAATGCTGGAGCCCGGCGGCGAAGCGGAAGCCAGGGCGGCGCTGCTCCCTTGGCTGCTGCAGCAGCAGCAGCAACAGAAGCCTCGCGGGGAAATCCCGACCTGGTGCCCCAGCTGATGGGCGGGAGAAAGGACGCCGCGCTACAGCTGATCCCAGAGGTAACTCTGGGTCAGGAGACCCGGCGCAGCCGGGTGGGGGAGGAGCGGTGTGCCGCGAGATTTTTTTAATGAAACAAGTGTGCCGTTGCCTAGATTAGGTTGGGAAACACTGCTCTAGGCATCTAGACGTACATGGGCGGGGGGGGGGGGCTGCCCCCACCAAGGACCAAAATGCTGGAGGCAGGGGTGCCAACTTGAATAAAATATTGTGGTAGCCCAGGTAAGCCCTGCCCCACATAATCGATCACATGATGTGGTGCACACACACCATTTGAATGCCCATCAACTTTGGGGGCAACCGGCCCCCTCAAATATTATTTTTTGGGGGGCAAAGCCCCCTCGGTCCCTTGGAGTTGGCTCCTATGGCTGGAGGTTCCCTGGAGAGGTCCTGTGGAACGCCCTCCCGCCGGATGTCAAAGAGATAAACAACTACATGACATTTAGAAGACATCTGAAGGCAGCCCTGTTTAGGGAAGTTTTTAACGACTGGTGTTTTAATGTATTTTTAATCCTTCGTTGGAAGCCGCCCAGAGTGGCTGGGGAAACCCAGCCAGATGGGCGGGGTAGAAATAATAAATTAGTATTATTATTGTTAGGGACGCGGGTGGCGCTGTGGGTTAAACCACAGAGCCTAGGGCTTGCCGATCAGAAGGTCGGCTGTTCGAATCCCCGCAACGGGGTGAGCTCCCGTTGTTCGGTCCCTGCTCCTGCCAACCTAGCAGTTCGAAAGCACGTCAAAGTGCAAGTACGCCAGCTCCCTCGCCAATAATGCAAGATGAGCGCCACAGCCCCAGAGTCGGTCACGACTGGACCTAATGGTCAGGGCCGGGGTCCCTTTACCTTTACTATTATTGTTATGGTGCCCTCTGGGCGCACAGAGCGTGCCTTCCGACGGGGCATTTCCCTCGACGGCCAGGGCCTCTCCAAGGCACACATCTCCCCCCCCCCCCCCAGCGTTACTTACGATCATAGGCAGGGAGCAGACGGTGAAGAGGGCGGTCATGAGAGCCAGCAAGACTAGCTGGCCCAGCTCCTCGGTGCGGCCGGCGTAGGGAGGCGCGGTGGACGGGGCGCCGGTGCCCCCGCCGCTTCCGTGCGCTCCGGCCGGCTGGCTCCTCCGCGGGGGCTGCCGGCGCGCCATGCGGTAGAGGCTGCGCATGCTGCCCAGGTTGCAGAGCCCGATGGCGAGTCCCAGCGCGCCCAGGAGGCTGTTGTAGAGCACCGAGTAGGCCCGCCCGCCGCCGGCCATGCGGATGAAGCACCAGGTGCCCGGGCAGTACTGCACGATGGCACCGAAGCCCAGCAGCGGCAGGGCGCAGAAGAGGGCGCACAGCGAGCCCGCCGCGACGGTTAGCAGCGCGCCCAGGCGCCGGCTGGTGTGGCGCTGGTAGAAGTAGGGGTGGCCCAGCGACAGGCAGCACTCCAGGGCCATGGCTAGGAGCAGCATGGTGGGCGCCAGGCCGAAGAAAGCCATCAGGAAGGCGAAGAGCTGGCACAGGCTTCCGGGGCTCGCGTCCTCAGCGCCGGCGGCGGCTGCGTCTTCCCCGACGGCAGCAGTTGCTGGCGGCGGCCAGAGCTCGCTGAGGCTGCGGTTGCGCGCGTAGGCGGCCAGGACGATGGGGCTGAGCAGGCACTTGCCCAGCAGGTCGGTGGCGGCCAAGGCGCTGACCAGGAGGTAGAAGGCGGACGCCCTTGGGCGCCCCCAGCCGCGGGCGCGCTGCAGCCGCGCGCGGAGCTGGTGCTGCCACAGGATCCCCAGCGCCAGCACGTTGCCCAGCAGGCCGGCCGCGAAGAGCAGCGAGCCCGGCAGCGCCGACTGGCCGCCCTCCAGGTGCCGGTTGGCGCGGCAGCGGTAAGCGCCGCCGCCGCCGTCGTCCATGGAGCCGGCGGCGGGCGAGAGCGTGCGCCTCGACGGGGCGGGCTGGGCGGCGAGGCGGGACGATCCGTGCCTATGAAGGGGCGCGGGGCGGGGAGGGTGCGCAGGAGGGTGGACGGCCTCCCGCAGACGGGGCGGGAGCAAGAGAGCCGGAGAGGTGGGGCGGGGGCTAAGAGGAGGAAGCGCAGGCCTCGCCGGGAGGGCGGAGAAGGGGCCGTTGGTTCCCACGGGCAGCGGGGAAGGGATCGCGGCTGTCTGTGGGAAGGGGGGACGGACGGGAGCAAGCGAGAGGGAGGAAGGGAGTCCCCTTCTAGACGGCAGGCGGCAAAGGCTCGAGGAACCGAGAGGTGTCGGGAAGGGTAATAGGTTGGGCACAGTGGGCCTGCGGAAAGGTTGCCGGTGCCAAGGGCGCACTGCACATGCCCAGAGGCACTCTGCCCGTCCTCACGTGCCTCACCGCCACTTCCGTCCGGGATGTGCAGCAGTAACTCGGGAAAAGGGATCCCGGTCAGGGTTTCAGGGTGTTTGGGGCGGGGATTCCGCGAGTCCAAGGCGCGTAGGATGGCGGCGCGGAAGGACATCTGCCTTGCGTGCTGAAGGTCCCGGGTTCAGTCCCTGGCTGGCAGCATCTCCAGGTAAGGCCCTGTCCGAAACCCCGGAGAGCCGCTGCCATTCAGAGCACGTAACACGCAGCTAGATAAGGGTCTGACTCAGAATAAGGCAGCTTCCTGGTATGAATTGCCCTCAGGTGACCAGATAGGGAGGCTTTGCAAAAACTGGTTCTTTGGGGGGGAAGGGTCATAGGTGACCGGGAGAGTATCTGCTTTGAATGCAGAAAGTCCAAAGTTCACTCTCAGGCCTCTTAGGTAGGATCGAAGGAACCTGCCCCTCAGGAAGGTCAGCCCTCTGGAAGATGAACCAAGGGCCTGACTCTTTAGAAAGCATCTTCTATCTCCCCAGGTGAAGTCCCAGCATTGCAGAAGTCCAGGGGAGGGAGAGATGGCCAAGCTTACCTGGGAAGCCCCAGCGTTGGCAAGACCAGGGAACTTGCAGGTTTTGTTGGCCTTCTAAGCCCTCAACCCCAGTGGCCGGGTTTATGTATAAGCTAAACAAGCTATAGCCAAAAAATTTAAAGGGGAAAAAAACATTTCCAAAATATAAGATAAAAAACAAATAAAATAAAACCTACATTACAGCAACAGTGTTTTGTGTTGTGTAGGCTCCTATGATGTAAAGGCAACCTAAGGTCCGTGGGCCGGATGCGGCCCAATCGCCTTCTCAATCCAGCCCGTGGACGGTCTGGGAATCAGCGTGTTTTTACATGAGTATAATGTGTCCTTTTATTTAAAATGCATCTCTGGGTTATTTGTGGGCAGGGTGGATAAAAATCAATGATTTTTTTTAAAAAATCAGATTTTTTTGATTTAAATCGGATTTTTTTGATTTAAATTGGATTTTTAAAATAAAATGCTTTTGGAGGAAAAATCTTTCTAAATATAGTCTTCTATTTAAGTTACATTGTAGTCCAAAGGCTATTCATCAGGAAATAAGGATTTGTTTTAAGTTTATCAAGTGTGCTAAAACCATGTTTTTTTAAAAAAATGTTTAACCACATCAGTTAACTAACATGGATACATATGCTATCATGTCATTGTTTTAGTTAAATAAATTGTTTAAATGGTTATTAAGGAAATGATTATTTTTCTCCTTCCAATAAAGTACAGCAGAAAAGTTGTCCAAATATAAACAGTTAACTTATTAAACCTCACCATAATTTCATAATTATCTGTCTATGTATTTCTAGTAGTATAACCAAATCAGTAATTTTTGCTATAACTGTAAAAACCACTCTGAAAATTTATTATTCCAAAAATGAAACCTTCATATGGTTGTAAATATTAAGATTATACCAGCAAGAATGAGTCTTTCTGTAAAAAAAATATTTAAATCAAGTCTTGCTGACTAGTGATTTAAATCAAGCCTTACTGACTAATGATTTAAATCGTGATTTAAATCGTGATTTAAATCAATTTGATTTAAATCAAATCCACCCTGTTTGTGGGGCATAGGAATTCGTTCATTTTTTTTTCCTTCCCCAAAATATAGTCCGGCCCCCCACAAGGTATGAGGGACGGTGGACTGGCCCAGGGCTGAAAAAGGTTGCTGACCCCCGCCTGCTAGCCTGCTCCATCAAATATCACTGGTTTGCTCCTTTCTATATATAGGTTGCCTACATTCTGCATGGACTGGCTGCATGACAACATGCGCAAATGGCTTTAGTTACCTATTAGGTCCATAAATTACCATATGGCATATATCCAACACAAAAAACAGCGACCATTTGTTGTTGACAAAAGACAGCTGGACATATAAAGGGCCCCATGACCTCTAGTAGCTAAATCTGGCCCTGCTCAACCCTCTTCCTCTAGTTGCTGTAATAACACTCATTATGATGATGATGAAATAATAATAATAATAATAATCACCAGTGCTTTTTTCCCTGGGGGTATGCAGGGGTACGCATACCCCTAACCATTATGTGAATCTAAGTTTGGCCTCATTGAGGGGCAGTATTTCAATATGAGCAGGAAAATGAGAGTACCCCTAAACATTTTTTTAAAGAAAAAAAAGCACTGATAATAATATGCCACCCATCTGTCTGGGTTCCCCCAGCCACTCTGGGGCGCATCCAACAAATTAAAACCATAGGACATCAAGCATTAAAAACTTTAATGGGGCAAACATAAGATTCTGCACTTACGCAGGAAGAACCAGATGCACAAATATAGGATGGGGGACACCTGGCTTACTAGCAGTACATGTGAAAAGGACTTAGGGGTCTTGGTGAACCACAAGCGTAACATGAGTCCACAGTGGAATGAGGCAGCAAAAACAAAGCTAATGCTATTCCAGTCTGCATCAACAGAAGTCTAGTGTCCAGATCAAGGGAAGTAATAGTCCCACTCTATTCTGCCTTGAGGGACGCGGGTGGCGCTGTGGGTTAAACCACAGAGCCTAGGGCTTGCCGATCAGAAGGTCGGCGGTTCGAATCCCAGCGACGGGGTGAGCTCCCGTTGCTCAGTCCCTGCTCCTGCCAACCTAGCAGTTCGAAAGCACGTCAAAGTGCAAGTAGATAAATAGGTACTGCTCCGGCGGGAAGGTAAATGGCGTTTCCGTGCGCTGCTCTGGTTCGCCAGAAGCGGCTTCGTCATGCTGGCCACATGACCCGGAAGCTGTACGCCGGATCCCTCAGCCAGTAAAGCGAGATGAGCGCTGCAACCCAAGTCGTCCACGACTGGACCTAATGGTCAGGGGTCCCTTTACCTTTACCTAGTCAGACCACACCTGGAATACTGTGTCCAGTTCTCGGTGTCACAATTTGAGAAGGATGTTGACAAGCTGGAACATGAGCAGAGGGCGACCAAGATGATCTTGGTTTCAAGGGTCTGGAAACCAAGCCTTACGAGGAACGGTTGAAGGAGCTGGGTATGTTTAGCCTGGGAAAGAGGAGACTGAGAGGAGATAGAGATGGAAGATGGAGCAATTTTGTTTTCTCCTGCTCCAGAATGTAAGACCTTCAAGTTACAAGAAAGGAGATTCCAACTAAACATCAGGATGAACCTTCTGACAGTAAGAGCTGTTCAACAGTGGAACGGACTCCCTTGGAAGGTGGTGGACACTCTCGTTCATTGGAGGGGGGTTGAGTAGCTACATTTTCAGGGATTCTTCAGCTGTGATTCCTACATTGCAGGGGGTTGGACTAGATGACCCTTGGGGATCCCTTCCAACTCTACCATTCTATTATTCTTTGAAATATCTGAAGTTTGGAGCAGTGGTCAGTGTTGATTTAAGAATAGAGGAACCTGCCTTATACTGAATCAGAGCATATTGTCAATACTGACAGGCAGCAGCTTCCAGACAGAGTCTTGTTGCTCTTTAGTCGTTTAGTCGTGTCCGACTCTTCGTGACCCCATGGACCAGAGCACGCCAGGCCCTCCTATCTTCCACTGCCTCCCGCAGTTTGGTCAGACTCATGTTGGTCGCTTTGAGAACACTGTCCCACCATCTCATCCTCTGTCGTCCCCTTCTCCTTCTGCCCTCCATCTTTCCCAACATCAGGGTCTTTTCCAGGGAGTCTTCTCTTCTAATGAGGTGGCCAAAGTCTTGGAGCCTCAGCTTCAGGATCTGTCCTTCCAGTGAGCACTCAGGGCTGATTTCCTCTCCCAACCCTTCCTGGAGATGCTGAGGACTGAACCTGAGACCTTTTGCTTGGAAGGCAGATGTTTTAACCACTGAGCTAGCTCTCTCCCCTGTCACACACTAAAAGAAACAGATCATCCCTGGTTACTTGTGAGCAGGAAGGAGGTAGCGCCTTCTCCCCTTGGTGACAAGAGAGCAATAATATTTGCTCCTGTCCATCCATCATGTTTGTTTTTTTCTGTGGAGCTGGGAGCTCAGATGGAAAACAAAGATTACTGACTTCAAGAGGGACAGGCTTTGTAGACACTTCGTGACTATAGGAAAGTGCAGGAAAACCTGAGCCTTGCTTGCAGAATCATCGAAAATTGGCCCCCCGAGTGACATTTTCTGGTGACAAGGATATTGTGGCTGTGATCCTGCAGTGCTGCCTCCACCTCGGTCCTTTTGGCAGTTCTTTTCTGAACTTTTCCCAACTCGACAATAAAATAAACCTGAAAGCAACATGCCTATCAATCTTTGGTGTGGGGTGAGCATGGAATCCACAAATGTGATAATAAGAATTAGATGTTGGTGCAAATTTCCCTGGCCCCAGATGCTTTAGCTGAGATTTCTACATTGCAGGGGTTGGACTAGATGACTCTTGGGGTTCCTTCTAACTCTACTATTCTGCGTTTCTATGAAGGAGCCCCTTCTTCCATACAGACCTGCCTCTGTGTTGAGATCTGTGGAGTTGACCTTCCTATTGGGGCTTCCACCATCTGGCAAATAATATTCAGCACCACAGGGGGAGGGCCTTCTCGGTGGTGGCACCCCAGTTATGTAATCCCCCCTCTGAGTTATGGCAGGATGCGTCCTTCATGTTGTCGATCAGAAGGTCGGCGGTTCGAATCCCCGTGACGGGGTGAGCTTCCGTTGCTCGGTCCCAGCTCCTGCCAACCTAGCAGTTCGAAAGTGTTGTGTATTGATTCAAAGTGTTATCATATCTGTATTACTATTGTCTGTAATCACATTAGGGTAAAGTAACTGCCTTCCTGTCCCAGAAGGAACAGTTACTATTGGTGCATTCAAGTTGCTGTATTTGGATCCTCAGTCTTATTGGTTCCCACCAAAAAGCAGCTGTGTGATTGCTTGAGATTGTTCCCTCCAAAATGTATCTTTTCCTAGCCAGTCCTCTGACCCTATAAATGTAGCTTCCCTACCCTCAGTACCCTCAGTTCCCTCAGTCTTCTTTGCCTGAATAAAGAGTTGTTACATGAAGAAGCTGTCTCCTGCCTGCTATGTCAGAGAGCTGAAATCACTTGCTGAAATCATTAACCCACGCTACAACAGAAAGCATGTCAAAGTGCAAGTAGATAAATAGGTACCGCTCCGGCGGGAAGGTAAACGGCGTTTCCGTGCACTGCTCTGGTTCGCCAGAAGCGGCTTTGTCATGCTGGCCACATGAACCGGAAGCTGTACGCCGGCTCTCTCGGCCAATAATGCAAGATGAGCGCCGCAACCCCAGAGTCGTTCGCGACTGGACTTAACGGTCAGGGGTCCCTTTACCTTTACCTTTTTAAAGACATGTTTCCTCAGGCATTTCCTGGGTATTAATGCTGGAGCCTGCTTTTAATTACTGTCCTGCTGCTTGTTGAGATTGTGAAAAATATTTTTATTATCTTCAGAGCTGTATTTTTAAACTGCAGATATTTTAAATGAAATAAATGTCAGCATAATGTTTATGTCCGCTTTATATTGCAAAGGCAGAAAAAAGGCCAAAACAAAAACAGCACAATGTTGGGTTCTATCACCTATAAAAGGCAGATTAAAAGGTTCAAATGACTTTTAAAAAATGATTACGTTTTATTCAGGAGAATTTGCCTAAGGGATTTAATCATTTTGCAATAAGAAACATAAAAGGTCAGGAATGGTTGTAAATTGGGCATCATTGCAAAGAATCCATTATTGAAATCTAGGAAAGGAATAGATTTCACTAAGTCTTAAATTTTGGATGTCCCCGTTAGCCTCACTTATCGCTTTGTGATCCGTGAGCCAAGTTCCACAGCAGTTTGAGGAGCTGTTAGCTAAGCATTGATTGACATTTTTATTTATTTGAGGGATGTTTCTATGGCCTTTCAACCGCAGTTTTCAGGCCACTTGACAGATGAAATGATTTTTGAAGCATCAGGGCCAAAACAAAACAAAACTTCAAAAGCAGCATTAACAATGAGTGATGAGGCCTTTTAAAAACTGGAGAGAAGATTATGAAAAAAAAGATCTTTGTCAAGTGCAGAAAAGAGAATCGTGCAAATGTGTCAGGGCCCTTTTACACTTCATTTTATGGCGCGTTCATGATGATCTGTGCTCATGATCCTGCTTTCCTGCAAAGGTTTTGGGGCAGTCATATTGCTTATAATTCTGAATCTCTGCCTGTCCATAGCTTCCTGCTGAAATCCTGTGAATTTTTATACCCCAGATGTTATGGGGGGGGGGCTTTTATGTCCTTTTTTGTGCTATATTATTATTATTATTATTATTATTATAATATAATAATAATATAGCACAAAAAAGGACATAAAAAGGACAGGAAAAAGCAAGGGATGGTATGCAGATGACCAAAAATAGATTTAGCATGCTAAAGGTTTACCATACCCATTGAGTCAATCACCCATTACATAATAATAATAATATTTCTACCCAATCCATCTGGCTTTCCCCCCAAGAAGCAGGCGTCTTTTAATTTCCCATTTTCTCCCAAGAAGCAGGCGTCTTCTAATTTCGTGACAGCTGTCACCATCTGCAGTGATCATGGAACCCAAGAAAGTGAAATCTCTCACTGCCTCCATTTCTTCCCCTTCTATTTGACCACTGGCCATGATCTTAGTTTTTTTTATGTTGCGCTTCAGACCATATTTTGCGCTCTCCTCTTTCACCCTCATTAAAAGGTTCTTTAATTCCTCCTCACTTTCTGCCACCAAGGTTGTGTCATCAGCATATCTGAGGTTGTTGATATTTCTTCCAGTTTGGGATTCATCCAGTAATAGTAATACTAATAATATTAATACAGTGGTACCTCGCCTAACGAAGATAATGTGTTCCGACGCGATTTCCGTTAGACGAAAAAATTCGTTCGGCGAATCCCCATAGGAAGGCATTGGGGAAAAATTCGTAAGTCGAAGAAATCCTATTCAAAGCGGCCGCGACGTCTTTTCTTTAGTCGAAGAAATTTGTTTGCGGCGGCCATTTTGTTTTACCGGAAGTCATTCGTTAGGCGAAAACTACATTAGGTGAGGTACCACTGTACTAATGCTGCTGCTGCTACTACTACTACTACTACTACTACTACTAATACCATGACTTGCTTCACATGTGGTCAAACAACCAACGACTTGTTCTCCAAAATAAATTAAAAAATTGTCCAGTAGCACCTTAGAGACCAACTGAGTTTGTTCTTGGTATGAGCTTTCGTGTGCATGCACACTTCTTCAGATACACTGAAACAGAAGTCACCAGACCCTTATATATAGTGGGAGGGTGGGGTGGGGTTTTTCTCAATAGGGTAGTAGGAGGTGGGTGATTGACTCAAT
Organism: Darevskia nairensis; assembly: GCA_034642065.1. NCBI lineage: Eukaryota > Metazoa > Chordata > Lepidosauria > Squamata > Lacertidae > Darevskia > Darevskia nairensis. The sequence continues at coordinate 25,440 of JAWWNI010000860.1, forward strand.
GGGTACGGTAAACCTGTTGACGACTGTTAACGACTACAATTAGTCCTACAGGAAAAAGCAAGGGATGGTATGCAGATGACCAAAAATAGATTTAGCATGCTAAAGGTTTACCATACCCACTGAGTCAATCACCCATCTTCTTCTACCCTCCTGAGAAAACCCCCACCCCACCCTCTCACTATATATAAGGGTCTGGTGACTTCTGTTTCAGTGTATCTGAAGAAGTGTGCATGCACACGAAAGCTCATACCAGGGGTCGGCAAGGTTTACCTCGCCTGGGCCGGTTCACTCCAGCGGAGATCCCTCCATGGGCCACATCGTGCGCTCGCGTGAACTCCCACGCCCGCGATTTCTGGCATCTGCATCAGCGCAGACGCAATTTCCAGCGCCGCGGAAATAAGTCCCTGCCCCGCGCTGCGCTGATTTTTTGCGCCGTGCGCGGGGAGTCGCCGAGTGGGTGCCTCAATTCGGGGGCAGCTCATGGGCCGGTTAAACGACCCCCGTGGACCGCTTGTGGCCCATGGGCCTTAGGTTGCCGACCCCTGGCTTATACCCAGAACATACTTAGTTAGTGGCGCTGTAGGTTAAACCACAGAGCCTAGGGCTTGCCGATCAGAAGGTCGGCGGTTCGAATCCCCGCCATGGGGTGAGCTCCTGTTGCTCGGTCCCAGCTCCTGCCAACCTAGCAGTTCGAAAGCAAGTCAAAGTGCAAGTAGATAAATAGGTACCGCTCCATCGGGAAGGTCAGCGGCGTTTCCGTGCGCTGCTCTGGTTCGCCAGAAGCGGCTTAGTCATGCTGGCCACATGACCCGGAAGCTGTACGCCGGCTCCCTCGGCCAATAAAGCGAGATGAGTGCAGCAACTCCAGAGTCGGACACGACTGGACCTAATGGTCAGGGGTCCCTTTACCTTTACCTAAGGTGCTACTGGACAATTCTTGTTCTCCAAACGTTTTCTTTTGCTCTCCAGATCCACTTGACCCTTGCCATCGCAGATCGGCGCATGTCTCGGGTGGGGTAGCCAAACCAAGCATGGGTGCTGTGTTCACAAATAACGCCAAGCCACGATTAATACAAACAAACGGTTGGTAAGCCAGCAACAAATCATGGCTTCAGATGGTGGCTTCTTGACAGTAAACAAACTATAGTTAAGCTGCCGAGCAGGATTTGCATGTGGCGCTAAGCCAAGAGTAGGGAATCTCAGGCCTGGTTGCAACATGGATTATGACAACAATGGCAGTTTTTATTGTTTGCGCCATCTCTTAGCGGTCCCTAACATGGAAGCCATCTTTTCAGAGCTGCTTGCTAAACTCAGGGGCGTAGCGAGGGGAGCGGGGGGGGGGCAGGCCGCCCCAGGCAGCGCCTTGGTGGGGGTGACACTTGGGGCGGGGGTCCCGCCCCCCGCCCCTCCAAAGCCGCCCTGGGCTTTTTATTTTTTAAAAAAGGCTATTTTCGGCGCTGCCGGGGCAGAGCTGCAGGGGTGGCCCGTGAGGAGGGGTGTCACGCTTGTCGCTGACGTGACCCCTCCCCTGGCTGGCCGCCCCGGCGGCGCCAAAAATAGCCTTCCCCCCCCTTTCAGCGGCTTTTTTCGCCGCTGGGCTCCCTGGGCGGAGCCGCGGCATGGAGGCAAGGGGCGGGCCAGCGAGGAGGGGTGTCACGCTTGTCGCTGACGTGACACCCCTCGTCCCTCCTCGCTGGCCCTCCCTTCTCCATGCCACGGCTCCTTGAAAGCTCCTGCTTTGTCTTCCTTCCCCCCCCCTTTCAGCGGCTTTTTTCGCCGCGGAATGGATGCAAGGGGCGGAGGCGTCACTCCGTGCGCATGCGCGTTGTGACGTCATGCGCACGGAGCGACGCCATGCCCCCAGGGGTGCTGCTTGGCTTGCCGCCCCCGGCAGCCAAGCGGCACGCTACGCTACGCCCCTGGCTAAACTTTGAAGGTGTCCTTTGTTTAAAAGTCTCTTCGATCCAAGTCCAATTTGAACATTTAAAAACCCATAAGAATGGAGATCGAGAGTAATGAAGTTTCCCACCTGTGGTCAGCAATGGCTTCTAGTTGTTGTTGTTGCTGCTGCTGCTACTAGTAGTATTAATGGTGCTACTACTAGCACTACTAGTAATAGTAGTAGTAAAATAATTTATACACCACATTTTATTTTGAGAAAAAATACCAAGGTAGCTTCCCATAATAAAAAAAAATACAAGCAAAACGTGGCGAAAACCATTTCATCAGAACATGAAAACACCCATAATTAAAAGGTATAATAAACAAGCCTTCTAAAGCAGCATAACAGTCAAAACAATAATTAAAGCAGGAGGTTCAAGCCTGGAGATCAGGAGATGATTTGTCCAAACAGGAGTGTCTTCTAGAGCTGGCACAGTGTTGATATTGATGGAGCCTCTCACATTAGGAACGGCTTAGGGAGCTGGGTATGTTTAGCCTGGAGAAGAGAAGGTTAAGGGGGGATATGATAGCCATGTTCAAATATATAAAAGGATATCATATAGAGGAGGGAGAAAAGTTGTTTTCTGCTGCTCCAGAGAAGCGGACACGGAGCAATGGATTCAAACTACAAGAAAGAAGATTCCACCTAAACATTAGGAAGAACTTCCTGACAGTAAGAGCTGTTAGACAGTGGAATTTGCTGTCGAACAGCTCTTACTGTCAGGAAGTTCTTCCTAATGTTTAGGTGGAATCTTCTTTCTTGTAGTTTGAATCCATTGCTCCGTGTCCGCTTCTCTGGAGCAGCAGAAAACAACCTTTCTCCCTCCTCTATATGACATCCTTTTATATATTTGAACATGGCTATCATATCACCCCTTAACCTTCTCTTCTCCAGGCTAAACATACCCAGCTCCCTAAGCCGTTCCTCATAAGGCATTGTTTCCAAGCCTTTGACCATTTTGGTTGCCCTCTTCTGGACACGTTCCAGTTTGTCAGTATCCTTCTTGAACTGTGGTGCCCAGAACTGGACACAGTATTCCAGGTGAGGTCTGACCAGAACGGAATACAGTGGTACTATTACTTCCCTTGATCTAGATGCTATACTCCTATTGATGCAGCCCAGAATGGCATTGGCTTTTTTAGCTGCTGCATCACACTGTGGACTCATGTCAAGTTTGTGGTCTACCAAGACTCCTAGATCCTTTTCATTCTTTTTCTCCGCCTTCCATCCCCGCAGTGTTGTGGGGACTGCCTTCATTTAAGGCAGATAGGAACTGGAAACCACCAGAAAGTTCTTCTTGATGTTTAGTCGGAATCTCCTTCCTTGTAACTTGAAGACATTGGGTTGGGTCCTACTCTCCAGAGCGGGAGAAAACAAGCTTTCTCCATCTTCCATCTGATAACCCTTGAGATATTTGAAGATGGGTCTTATTTCTCCTCTCAGTCTCCTCTTTTCCAGGCTAAACATACCAAGCTCCCTCAACCATTCCTCATCAGGCTTGGTTTCCAGACCCTTGATCATCTTGGTTGCCCTCTTCTGCACACGATCCAGCTTGTCAATATCCTTCTTAAATTGTGGCGCCCCGGACTGGACACAAGATTCCAGGTGTGGTCTGACCAAGGCAGAATAGAGTGGGACTATGACTTTCCTTGGGGCCCAGGTGGCACTGTGGGTTAAACCAAAGAGCCTAGGGCTTGCTGATCAGAAGGTCGGCAGTTCGAATCCCTGCAACGGGGTGAGCTCCCGTTGCTCAGTCCCAGCTCCTGCCCACCTAGCAGTTCGAAAGCACTTCAAAGTGCTAATAGATAAATAGGAACCGCTCCGGCGGGAAGGTAAACGGCGTTTCCGTGCGCTGCTCTGGTTCGCCAGAAGCGGCTTTGTCATGCTGGCCACATGACCCAGAAGCTGTGCGCCGGCTCTCGGCCAATAAAGCGAGATGAGCGCCACAACCCCAGAGTCGGACACAACTGGACCTAATGGTCAGGGGTCCCTTTACCTTTACCTATGACTTTCCTTGACTGGGACGCTACACTAGATAATAACACAACAAAGTTCAAAACAGCAACAATTAATTGCTCATTTATTCAAAGTCTGCTAGCAACCTCCTGCTCCCCCCTTGCCTCTTAGCTCCGCTCCCAGTTATCGTACAATCCCGGTTGCCACACACTTTGTGAGCCACTGTTGTAGAGCAGTATGAATTTTTGGCAAAAAACAAACCAGCGCATGGTAGTTACTTTTTTTTTTTTTTTTTTAAAGAAAACCCCCTAAAAGTGCAAAATCTTTGGTCAGTTGGAGTGCTGACTGGCCATGGGTACTGTCAGTGGAGCTGTTATCAACTGCAGTTTTTGACACCCCCACAAATCTTAGGTGCACGTTGTCGCTTTGCTGCCAATACAAACTGTTGCTTATGCAAAAGTATTTATGACTGTTTTGGGCTGAGCTGAAAACCACAGTAACTCACAGAGAGCCTTCTAAATTCTGACAACTTGGCATACTTGTCTGGTATAATAGGATTTGCAGTGGACTCTCAGATGCCGTTTCCGGAATAGGGAGTGTGTTGTGAACAAGTTGAGCCCAGGTAAAATAAAATTAAAAAAACTCTAATCTAGGGTCTCTATAGAATCAAAACTATCGAGGATGTATTGGTCCCTGAAATCCATTCTGCAGAATCTCCCCCATGCAATTTTCGTGACGTTATATACAGTTGTTATGTTATAGTTTGATGTTATGTCTTGATTTAGGAATGGGTTTGCTGTACTGAACCAGTCCGTCATTTGATTGTCATTGCTGTTGATTTGTTGCTCAGACTCGTTCCGTTTTGGTTAACGTTTAGTCAAGTTGGGGCAATCTCTGTCTGGCCTGGTGGTTTGCAAAAAGAACACAATTATTTTTGGTACACCCGACTCTGTTGCAATGGTCACTTCCATAATGGATACTGCTATTTTCGGTATTTACGCATCATCAAATAGCCATTTGCTTGTCCCCAGGGGTATTGCAATTTCTCTGTCTAGGCATTTACCGGTACACGATAATGCATGATTTTATTTAATTTAATTGCTGGCATTTAGGATTGAATAACCCCACCAGTGCTCACTGGAAGGACAGATCCTGAAGCTTAGGCTCCAATACTTTGGCCACCTCATGAGAAGAGAAGACTCCCTGGGAAAGACCCTGATGTTGGGAAAGATTGAGGGCACAAGCAGAAGGGGACGACAGAGGAAGAGATGGTTGGATGGATAGGAGCGGCCGCCGAGACCACATAACACCGGTCTTGAAAGACCTGCATTGGCTCCCAGTACGTTTCCGAGCACAATTCAAAGTGTTGGTGCTGACCTTTAAAGTCCTAAACGGCCTCAGCCCAGTATACCTGAAGGAGCGTCTCCACCCCCATCGTTCTGCCCAGACACTGAGGTCCAGTGCCAAGGGCCTTCTGGCGGGTCCCTCACTACGAGAAGCCAAGTCACAGGGAACCAGGCAGAGGGCCTTCTCGGTAGTGGCACCCGCCCTGTGGAACGCCCTCCCACCAGATGTCAAAGAGAACAACAACTACCAGACTTTTAGAAGACATCTGAAGGCAGCCCTGTTTAGGGAGGCTTTTAATGTTTAATAGATTATTGCATTTGAATGTTCTGTTGGAAGCCGAGCAGAGTGGCTGGGGAAACCCAGCCAGATGGGCGGGGTATAAATAAATAATAATAATAATAATAATTATTATTATTATTATTATTATTATTATTGGACAGTGTTCTCGAAGCTACCAACATGAGTCTGACCAAACTGCGGGAGGCAGTGGAAGACAGGAGTGCCTGGCGTGCTCCAGGGGGTCACGAAGAGTCGGACACGACTAAACGACTAAACAACAACCCACCATTGAAAATAGGGGTATAGTTTACATCATGGGTCGGCAAACTAAGGCTCACGGGCCAGATCAGGCCCAATTGCCTTCTAGATCCAGCCTGCGGACGGTCCGGGAATCCAGGCAGCCGGCATAGCGCGTGCATGCGATGGTTTTTGCGACTCAGCCAGGCTTGGGGGTCAAAAGTGAGGTGTGCGGCTGCTGAAGACAAGTCCCTTCTCCGCCCGTCCGTTGCGCGTTTGCAGCAATCTTTACTTCCGGGGTGGGGAAGAGGGAAAAGGAGCCACAGTTCGGATTTCCACCATGGAGCTGCCGCCGACTGAACTCAGGAAGGGCAGCTGCGGCGGCAGGGGCTCGGAGGCGCCTCGGGAGCGACTCCCGCTGGTGGCAGTGGCGGTGGTGGTCCCCGCCACAGGAAGTGGGGAGCACCTGGGCGGCTGCACTCCAAAGCATTTCTGCGCTCTGCTGGGGAGGCCGCTTGTTAGCTACACGGTGCAAGCCATGGAAAGATAAATTAACTAGGCAAAAAAGACAATCACGGGAATAACTGAATTACAACAAAGGAAATCTACACCGTGAAAGATCCCTGAAACGAGATGAACGTATATTTACCGTATATACTCGAGTATAAGCCTAGTTTTTCAGCACATTTTTTGTGCTGAAAAAGCCGCCCTTGGCTTATACTCGAGTGAGGCAGGCAGTGGCTCCTATGAACCTTTCCCAGGTTTTTTGTGGTAAAATTGGGTGCCTCGACTTATATTCGGGTCGGCTTATACTCGAGTATATACGGTATATAATGATACTCAAATAAACAATATGTTTAATGATTCAAGAGCAGAATTGCTCAAAAGCAAAAATCCTCAAAACGTTATAAACTAATTCAAAGAAATATAAATGACTCAAGAAAACCTTCCAAATAACAAAAAATAACTCAAGATAAACTAACAAATAACCTTAACGAGTTGCCGGCTAAGATTCTCGTTTCACTGTAATGATCTATCAGTTTCCTCAGAAGGAAAAAAAGTTAATGTATTTATATAACTCAAAGTAGCTTGTTTGCTATTAAATCTAGGGGGAGGATTAAGGAAACTTCAGAAAAGAAGAAGAACACTCCCAAACAGTAAGTGGTAATTATCCAAACTAGGAATTCTAATCTTGCTTCATCCACACGGGAGAAAGAACGTTTTTGCTTGAGCGGCGCCGGCCTGACTTAGTGTGGCCAACGGCTTTTCCCTTCACCCACGCAGGCGCACATGCTCTCCAGGGCTGACAGGAATGGCGCACTTACCTCAGCCCCCCACCCCCGCCTTATGAGAGAAATAATAACTGTCAACGCTTAAAACGCAAAGGAAGCAGCGTGGGTGTTTGAGGGAACACCCCCCCCCTAAAAAATCACATTTGGGCAATGCTGGGGTTGCTCCCAATAAGGGTTTTTGCCAAAAATGCGGGTCATAATCTTTTTTTTCTCAAATTTTTTTATTGGTTTTACAGGTTTTTATATCACTCACAAATTTTGTAATCAACACTTTAAACACATAAAACATAGAACACATAAAACACATACCTAACAAAACAGAACAAAGAAATAGATCTAAACCTCAATGCTTATCCAATTAAAATCACCTCAGATTGTGGGTCATAATCATGGCATCATATTATTATTATTATTATTATTAATAATAATAATAATAATTTATTATTTGTACCCCGGCCATCTGGCCGGGTCCCTCCAGCCACTCTGGGCGGCTTCCAACAAACATAAAAATACATCAAACATATAGTCCGGCCCCCCACAAGGTCTGAGGGACAGTGGACCGGCCCCCTGCTGAAAAAGTTTGCTGACCCCTGGTTTACATGCTGCCAGATGGGTGCTTGGAGCATGAATTTGTCGATTTAATTGTGAGGGTCCTCTTAATCCTTTCTCCTCTTCTGGTTGTTCTGCTAAAAAAAACCTCCCGTCTTCCCGCTACTTTTTCATCCCTGGGAGAAAAAATACGGGTTTCTACACCAGATTGCAGCCACCACTGCTAGATTTGGCAAAAAGGGGGAGAAAATAAATAAAACCTTGGACTAAGAGCTACATAAAATTGCGCCTCGCATGTTCTTTGGCTCGCAGTTAGGACTGGGGTCCAGGCATTCCTGGAACTCTGATGATCCAGGAAACATTTTAGGAAGCCTATGTTCTTCCAACTTAGCCGGTCTGGAAGAATGGGAGGGAAGGAGATATGACAACAAAGGCAGACGGACAGAAATCCCGCTTTGGCTCAGAGATTTGCCTCGGAAACTCCTGGCTGCCTACCTGAAAGGGTTCTTAATGAAGTTATTTCACAGCACCTGAAATGGCCTGCATCATGTAGTTAACAGAAGAACATAAGAGCTTGCGGGATCAGGCCGATGGCCCATCTAGTCCAGCATCCTGTTCTTACAGTGGCCGACCAGTAAGCTCACAAGCAGGATTTGAGCAGAAAAGGACTTCTCTTTTCCTGTGCTTTCCAGGGTATACACCCAGCATAGCTGCCAACCCTCCCTTTTTTTATGGGAAACTCCCTTATTCCAATGCCGCTTCCCGCTGCTATCCCGGATTGTTGATATCCCTTAAATTCCCCGGATTTCCAAGGAAGCAGCTCCTCTCCCTCCCTGCCGGCCAGGGAGGCTCCTCAGCTGCGTTGCTCGGCTGCCAATAAGGAGTCTGAGACCAACTGGGGGTGGAGCTTGCATGCCTTGTGCAGCCAGACCCTCACGCCCAACCAGACAGCCAGCCTGCCTGCCGTCTATGCGCTCGCTCTTTCGCTCACCCGTTTGCGCGCAGCCTCTGGATCGCAGGGTGGCAAGGCTACTTGGTGCCATTGCACCGCCCTCGCGGCATCCCTTATTTTCAAATCTGAAAGTTTGAAAAAAACCCTTATTTTCAAATCCGAAAGTTGACAGCTATGCTTTATATGTCCAGCTGTCAACAACAAATTGTCGCTGTTTTCTGTGTTGAATATATGCTCTATGGTAATTTATGGACCTAATAGGCATCTAAAGCCATTTCCACATGTTGCCATGCAGCCAGTCCATGCAGAATGTAGGCACCCTATATATAGAAATGAGAAAACCAGTGATATTTGAGGGAGCAGGCTAGCAGGCGGGGCCCATGACTTACATCAGGGGTCAGCGACCTTTTACAGCTGTAGGCCGGTCTACCATCCCTCAGACCATGGGGGGGGGAGAACAATTTTTTTGGGGGGGGGGGAGAACGAATTCCTATGCCCCACAAGTAACCCAGAGATGCATTTTAAATAAAAGGACACATTCTACTCATGTAATTATTATTATTATTATTATTATTATTATTATTTATTATTTGTACCCCGCCCATCTGGCCGGGTCCCCCCAGCCACTCTGGGCGGCTTCCAACAAACACTAAAATACATTAAAATATCACACATTAAAAAAAAATCACACATGTAAAAACACGCTGATTCCCGGACCATCTGTGGGCCGGATTGGGTAGGCGATTGGGCCGCATCTGGCCCCCGGTGCTTAGTTTGCCTACCCCTTACTTACATCATAGGAGCCTACACAACACAAAACACTGTCACTGTACTGTATGTAGGTTTTATTTTATTTGTTTTTTATCTTATATTTTGGAAATGTACATCCAGGGTTTTTTTTCCTTTCAATTTCTTGGGCTCCCCCAAGAGAGTGGGGCCCTAAGCTACAGCTTGTTTTGCTTATACATAAATCTGGCACTGGTTAACCTGCAGGTTGGCTGGGGAAGGATGTGCCCCAAATACACTTCATTGGATGGAAGGTGCAATCAAATGGTCCTTCATTCTGTTAAGACAGTCTTTGTCAGCCAGTTGACTCCCAATCAGGTCGAGCTGAGCAATTAGCCTCTCCCAGACCATGAGTTGCAATGGCAAACCTAGACAGCATCTTAAAAAGCAGAGACATCACCTTGCCGACAAAGGGCTGTATAGTTAAAGCTATGGTTTTCCCAGTAGTGATGTATGGAAGTGAGAGCTGGACCATCAAGAAGGCTGATTGCCGAAGAATTGATGCTTTTGAATTATGGTGCTGGAGGAGACTCTTGAGAGTCCCATGGACTGCAAGAAGATCAAACCTCTCCATTCTGAAGGAAATCAGCCCGGAGTGCTCACTGGAAGGACAGATCCTGAAGCTGAGGCTCCAAGACTTTGGCCACCTCATGAGGAGAGAAGACTCCCTGGAAAATACCCTGATGTTGGGAAAGATGGAGGGCACAAGGAGAAGGGGACGGCAGAGGACGAGATGGTTGGACAGTGTTCTCGAAGCTACTGACATGAGTCTGACCAAACTGCGGGAGGCAGTGGAAGACAGGAGTGCCTGGCGTGCTCTGGTCCAGGGGGTCACGAAGAGATGGACACGACTAAATGACTAAACAACAACAACAACAAGACCATGAGTTTAAGAACAGCAGAAGCAGCTGAGAGGAGAGGAGTACAGGGATTTAAAAATAATAATTTTATAAGTGTGTGTCTTTGTTTCTCTATTTAAACCGTTTGTATGTATTGTGGTATTTTATGCATTGTGACTTGCAGTTATTTTTTTATTGTTAATAGGTTAGTAATTATTGTAATTGTTAAGAGTGAATGTCTGTTTATGATTTGCTGGTGTTCTGAGAGTTAATTTTATTGCGTACTATAATATCCTGTTTATTTTTTAAAAAATATGTTTTTATTTGAACACGTGCATTTAAATCCATATTTTCAAGATAGCTTACAAAAGAGAACCATAAAAGAAATATAAACCAGATTCAAAACATTAGAAATAAAAGCAATTATTGTACTATTATATTCTAATAGTACTTTCTTTTCTCTGCTGTGAATATTCCATCGTTCAGCTTCACTGGGGGGTCATGAGTTCTAATCTAGCCTTGTACTTTGTTCACACAGCTCTTTCTCCAGAGTTGATGGTGGGCAGGGATGAAGCTGAAGAAGCCCATCCCAGGTGCGATCCAGCCCCAGTTCTCCTGGCGCATGGGGACTCGTCCTTTTTTTGCTTTCTGAAATGTACATTTATTTCACAAAGCTCTGGACCCGTTCCAAAGCTGAACATATTTCTTGTTGCTCTGCATGTTCCAGAGTTCGGCTCTGGCATTCCAAGGGACTCGGAATAAGCTCTGAATCCATCATCCTGCAGAGCCTGGCTATAAACCTCCGAGTATCAGAAGCTGGAAGCAATTATCGGGGATGGGATTACTCTGCTAGAACTGGGTGCATTTGTTCGCTTCTCTGGTACATTTGGAACAGGCCACTGTCTGAGCAAGACGTGGGGACAGGGGAAGGTTGATTTGACCTCGCAAGTATCTCATGATGTCTTTATGGCTTGGCTGTTGCATGTGACATATCACACTTTCCAGCAATCTAAATAAATGGCTGTTGTCTCTCCACTCTGCTGTTTCTTGGTTTCTCCATCCTGTTTGATGTATTGCTTTTTAAAATAAATAAAAAATAAGAACCGGACTTTGGTCTTGTCCACATTTGAGCATTATTTAGCTCAGTGGTTCCCAGAGTGGGTGGCCGGATTACATGGGGGCTGCTAAGAAGAAAAGGCAGCAAGGGGGTTCCTCCAGGTGCAAATGATTAGAAGACTTTGAAAAACTGGTATCATTGGATCAACTTCCTCAGTTTTGTTGACTTAATTAAACAACACAGTTTTGAATAAGTGTGCAATTAACTGTGACTGTTTTGAATTATATTACGCTATTATTATTTTGTTTTATTGTATTTATGGAGCATAAAGGTAAAGATAAAGGGACCCCCGGCTATTAGGTCCAATCGTGACCAACTCTGGGGTTGCGGCGCTCATCTCGCTTTATTGGCTGAAGGAGCCGCTTCTGGCGAACCAGAGCAGCGCACGGAAACGCCGTTTACCTTCCCGCCGGAGCAGTACCTATTTATCTACTTGCACTTTGATGTACTTTTGAACTGCTAGGTGGGCAGGAGCAGGGACCGAGCAACGGGAGCTCACCCCGTCGCGGGGATTCGAACCGCTGACCTTCTGATCAGCAAGCCCTAGGCTCTGTGGTTTAACCCACAGCACCACCTGCGTCCCATTTATGGTGCATACCCTGCAACATTTCTCTGATGAAAATAGGAATGTCCTATTTCATCATCACCATCACCACCATCATCATCATCATTATTATTATTATTATTATACCCCGCCCATCTGACTGGGTTGCCCCAGACACTCTGAGTGGCTTTCAACATATATAAAAACAATATTAAACAATAAACATTTAAAAAAGAACCTTGCCTATACAGGGCTGCCTTCAAATGTCTTCCAAAGCTTATATAGTTACTTATCTCCTTGGCTTGGGGGTCGGATAACTCCATATCCTCCAACATTTCTCTGATGCAAATAGGGATGTTCCAAGGAAAAGTGGGTGGCACTGTGGGTTAACCACAGAGCCTAGGACTTGCTGATCAAAAGGTCGGCGGTTCGAATCCCCGTGACGGGGTGAGCTCCCATTGCTCGGTCCCTGCTTCTGCCAACCTAGCAGTTCAAAAGCACGTCAAAGTGCAAGTAGATAAATAGGTACCGCTCTGGCGGGAAGGTAAATGGCGTTTCCATGCGCTGCTCTGGTTCGCCAGAAGCGGCTTTGTCATGCTGGCCACATGACCTGGAAGCTGTATGCCTGCTCCCTCGGCCAGTAAAGCGAGATGAGCGCTGCAACCCCAGAGTCTCCGCGACTGGACCTAATGGTCAGGTGGGAGCTGGGTATGTTTAGCCTGGAGAAGAGAAGGTTAAGGGGTGATATGATAGCCATGTTCAAATATATAAAAGGATGTCATATAGAGGAGGGAGAAAGGTTGTTTTCTGCTGCTCCAGAGAAGCGGACATGGAGCAATGGATTCAAACTACAGGAAAGAAGATTCCACCTAAACATTAGGAAGAACTTCCTGACAGTAAGAGCTGTTCGACAGTGGAATTTGCTGCCAAGGAGTGTGGTGGAGTCTCCTTCTTTGGAGGCCTTTAAGCAGAGGCTTGACAGCCACCTGTCAGGAATGCTTTGATGGTGTTTCCTGCTTGGCAGGGGGTTGGACTGGATGGCCCTTGGGGTCTCTTCCAACTCTAGGATTCTATGATTCTATTCTATGGTGTCCCTTTACCTTTATGAAAATGCCAAACCAGTTCCTTTCCCAAAATGAATAGCACCAGACAGGTGTGTCCAATGCTCCATTTGTTACGTAAGCTAGAGGAAATACGTTGCCATGGAAATTAAATAGCCGGGGGCACCACTAGTAGGTGATAACTATTAGGGCAAAAGTGGGCATGTCTTTCCTCCCCCTTCCTTGGCTGTAGGTAATGTCACCCAGGCACCTCACCTTCTGAGGCCATTCCACTGTCAAACAGCTCTTACTGTCTGAAAGTTCTTCCTAATATTTAGTTGGAATGTCATTTCTTGTAATGTGAATCCTTTGGTTCAGGCCCTCCAGCAGAAATCAATCTTGCTCCATCTTCCACGTGACAACGCTTCGGATATTTGAAGATGGCTGTCATATTTCTTCTCTGCCTCATCTTTTCCAAGCTAAACATCCCCAGATCCCTCAACCGTTCCTCATATGGCTTGGTTCCCAGACACTTGATCATCTCCTCTGCACACCTTCCAGCTTGTCAATATCCTTCTTAAACCGGGGTACCCAGAACCGGACACAGGACTCCAAGTGAGGCCTGACCAAGGCAGAATACAACAATACCATATATCACATCTTGAAGATGAGACTGAGCATAACAACACAGCGTCGAATTCACAGGAGACTCTCCATTGCCGGCTCCTCCTCCCCCTGGATTTTCCTCCAGCTCCCGGCTCTGCTTTCCCACTGAGCGAACGTCCTAAAAATGGTGTTTTTACGAGGAACACAAGCACAGAGAACAAATGTTCTAGGACGGATTCTTCGTTCCGTCCCGAGCAATGCACAGGACACATTGAATGCTGATTAATCACCTCTCTTAAACTCGGCCATCAAATGCTACAGATCATTTGAAAGAGAAGGAAAAAAATCAAATAAACCGGTGTGGAATTGATTTAAGGGCACCGAAAGATTAAAGGCAGCCATAAAATGGAGTGATTTCACGAGCCGTTACGGTCGTTCCCATTCCTTGCTAAATGTGTAGACTGTGACTTGGGGCAGCGTCCAAGTGGCAAGTCCTTCAATGGCGAGAGATGGTGGAACGGGAGACCTCAGAAGTGGACTCTAATAATAATAATAATAATAATAATAATAATAATAATAATAATTTATTATTTATACCCCGCCCATCTGGCTGGGCGGCTTTCAACAGAGCATTAAAATACAATAATCTATAAAACATTAAAAGCCTCCCTAAACTCTCCTTCCTTGGAGGATTTTAAACAGTGGTTGGATGGCCATATGCCAGCCATTCTTTGGCTGTGTTTCCTGCACTGCAGGGGTTTGACTAGATGACTTCTAGGGGTCCCAACGGTACAATTCTATGATTCTAAAAACCCCCCTCCCATACACACGGCCCAGGCTTGCACCTTGGGGAGGTTACTTTGGCGCTGCTAACACAGCGGTTGGACTTCACCCCTGGAGGCGAACGTCCTTGTTACAACAGCTCCAAGATTATATGTCTGTTTCCAGGCACAGTTCAGAGTTCTGGTTATGACCTATAAAGCTCTACACAGCATTGTAGGTCCGAGCTATCTGAAATACTATGTTCCCTCATCCCCACCTGCCAGGGAAGGGAAGGCCCCTCTCTCAGTCCTGCCACCCTCCCAGGCACACTTGGAGGGGAGGGCCTTCTCGGTGGTGGCTCCTTCCAGACAAGTTTGGAACTCCCGAAAGAAGCTAGACTCCTTGCTCCCACCAGCAGTTGGAGGCCTTTCCCTTCCAACAGGCTTTTGGGAACTGACTGATTTTAAGGAAAGCGCAGTGGTGCCGTGCTGTTTCTGTTGTTCTGAACAGATCAAATATATGTATATAGTTTTAATTCTGTCCGCGTTTAATTGTGTTTTAATGATTTGCTTTTCTGTGTTTTAGCAGTTCTTATCTTTAAGCCACCTTGAGCCCCATCAGGAAAAAAGGTGAGGTATATAAGTACATGTATCATCATCATCTTGAAAGACCTACATTGGCTCCCAGTACGTTTCCGAGCACAATTCAAAGTGTTGGTGCTGACCTTTCAAGCCCTGAATGGCCTCAGCCCAGTAGACTTGAAGGAGCGTCTCCACCCCCATCGTTCTCCCCAAACACTGAGGTCCAGCTCCGAGGGCCTTCTGGTCTCTTGTGACAGAGTGTTCCACCAAGTCGGGGCCAGTATTTAGAAGGCCCTGGCCCTAGTTGAGGCCAGCCTAGCATCCTTGTGGCTCGGGACCTCCAAAATGTTATTATTTGAGGACCTTAAGGTCCTACACGGGGCATACCAGGAGAGGCGGTCCCGTAGGTACGAGGGTCCTAAAAAAGCACAGATCATCATCATCTCTCCAGACAAACGGGCGCCAGCAATCACGGAATCGTAGAATCATAGAGTTGGAAGGGTCCCCCAAAGGTCATCAAGTCCAACCCCAGAGAGCCACTTCCAGCATTGACAACCCTGATCTAGATGGAGCAAAGTTCTGAGTCGATGGAAGGCAGTTTGCCGAGTTCCTGTGCACTTCATAGGTAAAGGTAAAGGGACCCCTGACCATTAGGTCCAGTCGCGGACGACTCTGGGGTTGCGGCGCTCATCTTGCTTTATTGGCCGAGAACCGGCGTACAGCTTCCAGGTCATGTGGCCAGCATGACAAAGCCGCTTCTGGCAAACCAGAGCAGCGCACGGAAACGCCGTTTACCTTCCCGCCGGAGCAGTTCCTATTTATCTCTTTGCACTTTGACGTGCTTTCGAACTGCTAGGTGGGCAGGAGCTGGGACCGAGCAACGGGAGCTCACCCCGTTGCAGGGATTCGAACCGCCAACCTTCTGATCAGCAAGCCCGAGGCTCTGTGGTTTAACCCACAGCGCCACCTGGGTCCCTGGTCATAGCTTGCACCAAAGCCCATTTATCCGCGACATCTGGACTTGAGCTGCAGGCTGGAACCCTGTTCCCTCAGCGACAGTATCCAACCAGCCAGAAGCAAGCAAGCGAAACAGCTGGGGCACTTTGGGAGGAGTGCTGGGCCTGTTGCAAAGAAGGGAAGGCGACAAGACCCAGTTGCCTTGCAGATGTTTTGAGCTCCAGCCCTGGCTAGCGCAGCCGATGGGAGCTGGAGTCCGAAACATCTGGGCTGCATCAGTTTGGGGGTAAGGCTGTTTTAGATGACCAGACAGCTTTCGTTTCTTGTTACTCATTTGTTTCGCAAGATTTATATGCCACGCGGTTGTAATAAAACCTCAAAGCGGTTTACAAAATGAACAGTGCGATAAAACGCTCCGTTTAAAAACGTTTCAAAGCAGCTGTTTAGAACATCCAAAAGATAATTAAAAGCAAGCAAAACCCCAGATGTCAAGGCACACCAGCCTTCTGCATGTCTGGGCAAGGCGTGCCTAAACAAAAATGCATTCGGCAGGTGCCAAAAAGAGGACAGTGAAGGCGTCTGTCTGACGTCAATTGGCAGGGAGTTCCAATGTGTAGCTGCTTCTGCCACGCTAAGAGGCCGATTTCTTACAAGTGTGGCAGGTGGACTATGTGGCACCTGTAAGAGTGCGAGGTTTTGAAGACCAGAGTGGTCGAATGGGTAAGGCGGTCTCACATATAAACTTGGGCCAAGGTTGCTAAGGGCTTATGTATGCCACAACAGCAGCCAGAATCTTAATAGCTAAAAACTGGAAGTCAGAGGAATTACCAACGATAGAAGAATGGCAGATGAAAATGATGGACTATATGGAACTTGCTGAGCTGACCGGGAAACTCCGTGACCAGAGGGAGGAAGCGGTGGAAGAAGATTGGAAGAAATTTAAATTATATCTAAAATAGCATTGTATGATTAAAGAGTAGAAGTAAGCTGGAAGAAAAATGAGGCTGTAGACTTAGAAGATAGATTTAAGGTTTATGACGGTTGGAATTAATGATAATGATCTTAGATAAGAAAAGATATTGAGGTTAATTAATTAAAAAGTGTTAAATGATGTCAAGAAATTAATAAAGATGATATACAAGGAATGCAGGAAGGGAGGACAGGAGGAAGTCAACCCACAATGATAGGGAGGATGAATAGGTAAAAAGGATGCACAGTATGTTTACTTTTATGTTTATTATTGCTGTTTTATTTTATGTTTGGTTATGGATGTTTTTTGATGTTTGTTCTTAGTTGTTAAAATCCAATTTTTTTGAAAAAAACAAACAAACAAGGTTGCTAAGGGCTTTATAAAAGGCAAAAACATTCCTCTTCTCCCAGGCCTTTGGCTAGCTAAACAATCTATGGCCTTTTACATTGTATTGGGAGGGGGTATTCCATTTGTTTGTAACTATGGCATGTATTTTTGTGTTTTTATGTTGTAAACTGCTTTGTGGTCATAGAAACATAGCACTGTGGAGTTGGAAGGGACCCCCCAGGGGTCATCTAGTCCAACCCCGTGCAATGCAGGAATCTCAGCTAAAGCATCCCTGGCAGATGGCCATCCAACCTCTGCTTAAAAACCTCCAAGGAAGGAGAGTCCACCACCTTCTGAAGGAGACCATTCCACTGTCAAACAGCTCTTACTGTCAGAAGGTTCTTCCTGATGTTTCGGCGGAAGCCATTGGTTCGAGTCCTACCCTCCAGAGCTGGAGAAAACAAGGTTGCTCCCTCTTCCATGTGACAGCTCTTCAAATATTTGAAGATGGCTATCATATCCTCGGGTGAAGGACAGTACAGACATTTAAACAAACAAACAAACAAACAAACAACAACAACAACTTATTATTTATACCCTGCCCATCTGGCTGGGTTTCCCCAGCCACTCTGGTCGGCTTCCAACAGAATGTTAAAATACAATAATCTATTAAACATTAAAAGCTTCCCTAAACAGGGCTGCCTTCAGATGTCTTCTAAAGGTCTGGTAGTTGTTTTTCTCTTTGAGGGAGGGCGTTCCACAGGGCGGGCGCCACCACCGAGAAGGCCCTCTGCCTGGTTCCCTGTAACTTGGCTTCTCGCAGTGAGGGAACCGCCAGAAGGCCCTCGGTGCTGGATCTCAGTGTCCTGGCTGAACGATGGGGGTGGAGACGTTCCTTCAGATATACTGGACCGAGGCCGTTTAGGGCTTTAAAGGTCAGCACCCACACTTTGAATTGTGCTCGGAAACGTACTGGGAGCCAATGTAGGTCTTTCAAGACCGGTGTTATGTGGTCTCGGCGACCGCTCCCAGTCACCAGTCTAGCTGCCGCATTCTGGATTACAGTAGTTGTCGTTTCTGGGTCACCTTCAAAGGTAGCCCCACATAGAGCGCATTGCAGTAATCCAAGCGAGAGATAACCAGAGCATGCACCACTCTGGCGAGACAGTCTGCTAATAGTAACATCTTGTAGTATCAAAAAGGCAACACACAAACCGATGTATGCAGGGCACTTGTTGAACTTTATAATTCGACAAATATGAACGAATATGACAGCGTTCCGGATGAATACACTGTTTCGACTTTTTGTCTTCTTCAGTCATAAACTCAATGCATATACACCAGTGTTTTCCAACCTCCTCGGGGCAACGGCACACCTGCCCCACGAAAAAAATCTCGCGGCACACCACCACCACATGCACCCCGACCCGGGGGGCGGGGTGTCCGCGCGCCCTGGCGGGAGGGAGGGGAAGGACCCAGGCGGGCAAAAATGGAGCGGGAGATCGGCGGGCCAGGCGCCCGCCCCCCCTCCAGCGCCCAGCCCCCCGGCAGCACCTCCACCCGGCCCCGAGCGAGCCCGGTGGCACCGGCACCTCCCGCCTGTCCCCGACCGCGACCGGGGCGGCAGAGGCAGCGGGCGAAGCGCCCGGCAGCCCCGCGAAGGCGGCGGTCGGCGCGGGAAGCCCGGACCGACCCGGAAGACCGGGGCGGCAGAGGCAGCGGGCGAAGCGCCCGGCAGCCCCGCAAAGGCGGCGGTCGGCGCGGGAAGCCTGGACCGACCCGGAAGCACAGCAGCCGGTGTCTTCCCGCGGCACAGGAGCCGGTGGCTTGCGGCACACTCCTGTGCCGCGGCACACCGGTTGGGAAACGCTGATATACACTTTCAGTGGAACAGTGGTCATAAACATATAGTAACATAGTAACATCTTGAACATCGCTTGGTAGCAAATTGGCAAGCAGTGCAGATCTCTGAGCACAGGATCTCACCCACTGCAGCTTCCCATCCTGAAATCACCAAAAATTCCCTGCTGGCATGCCCTCCCCGTGTCTAATAAAAAGCATAGAATTCTCTCTCTCTTGACTCAGCCCCAAGACCTCTAGTCGGCTCTGCCCATTGATGGCTCTGCTCCCAAGTCCTGCTCAGCTACAAGGGGCGGGGAGCTGCGGACATGTCACTGAAAAACCGAAGACACAGATTAGCATCAAAATTGCACAGGCAGATTGCGACACATAGATGCAACTTACAAATAACCGCTATCTTTTCAACAGAAACACATCTCATCCTAGCAGTGACCATTGAGCAAGACTGCTGCTCCAGAGGGTCAGACCTGAACCACTGGTTTCAAATAGCAAGAAAGGAGATTCCGATTAAACATTCGGAAGAACTTTCTCATGGCAAAAGATTGCGAAATTGTGGACACGCCTTCACTGGAAGTTTTTAAGCAGAGGCTGGGTGGCAGTCTGTCAGTTGAGATTCCTGCACTGCGTTCTTTATTTGAGATGCCTGCATTGCAGGGGGTTGGACTGGATGACCCCTGGGGGTCCCTCTAAACTATACCATTCTCTACAAACTCCCATCAGCCCCAGCCAGCAAAGCAGGCCTTGCTCCAAGGAATGTTCAAGGGAAAGAATGCAAGCGATGCCAAGGTTTTCTGAGGACATGCTACCACCTACTGGGCAAAAATTAAGCTGCAAAATTTACTGTGATATCCCAGGCACAGAACTCAACAAAAATGTACAGTGGTACCTTGGCTTATGAACTTAATCCGTTCCGGAAGTCCGTTCTTAAACCAAAGCGTTCTTAAACCAAGGCGTGCTTTCCCATAGCAGCGGGGGACTCAATTTACAAATGGAACACACTCAACAGGAAGCAAAACATGTTCTCCCCCCCCCCATTTTTTAAATTGATTTTAACAATTTTAAGCACATAACAATACCGTTAAATTTTCATCCTCCCCCCCCCCTCACTGAGGGAAGCAAACCTCCACCCCCCTCTCTCACCGGGAAAACAGTAAACATTATACATTTAACATAGCTGGACCATAAAGAAGGCTGATTGCCGAAGAATTGATGCTTTTGAATTCTGTTGCTGGAGGAGACTCTTGAGAGTCCCATGGACTGCAAGAAGATCAAACCTCTTCATTCTTAAAGAAATCAGCCCTGAGTGCTCACTAGAAGGACAGATCCTGAGGTTAAGGCTCTAGTACTTTGGCCACCTCATGAGAAGAGAAGACTCCCTAGAAAAGACCCTGATGTTGGGAAAGATTGAGGGCACAAGGAGAAGGGGACGACAAAGGATGAGATGGTTGGGCAGTGTTCCTGAAGCTACCAACATGAGTCTGACCAAACTGCGGGAGGCTGTGGAAGACAGGAGTGCCTGGCGTGCTCTGGTCCATGGGGTCACAAAGAGTCGGACACGACTAAACAACTAAACAAGAATTTATTTATTTATTTATACCCCACCCATCTGGCTGGGTTTCCCCAGCCACTCTGGGTGGCTCCCAACAGAATATTAAAAAAACAATACAGCATTAAACATTATAAACTTCCCTAAACAGGGCTGCCTTCAGATGTCTCTTAAAAGAAAGATAGTTGCTTATTGCCTTGACATCTGATGAGAGGGCGTCCCACAGGGCCGTTAAATTTTCATCCTCCCCCCCCCCTCACTGAGGGAAGCAAACCTCCACCCCCCTCTCTCACTGGGAAAACAGTAAACATTATACATTTAACATAGCTAACATATTGAAGAGCTGGACCATAAAGAAGGCTGATTGCCGAAGAATTGATGCTTTTGAATTCTGGTGCTGGAGGAGACTTTGGAGAGTCCCATGGACTGCAAGAAGATCAAACCTCTTCATTCTTAAAGAAATCAGCCCTGAGTGCTCACTAGAAGGACAGATCCTGAGGTTAAGGCTCTAGTACTTTGGCCACCTCATGAGAAGAGAAGACTCCCTAGAAAAGACCCTGATGTTGGGAAAGATGGAGGGCACAAGGAGAAGGGGACGGCAGAGGATGAGATGGCTGGACAGTGTTCTCGAAGCTACTAACATGAGTTTGGCCAAACTGCGAGAGGCAGTGAAGGATAGGCGTGCCTGGCGTGCTCTGGTCCATGGGGTCACGAAGAGTCGGACACGACTGAACGACTGAACAACAACAACAAACATATTTAATATCATTGCTTAGGCCTGGCCCATTTCTGTGGGCCAGGTATTCCTCCTTTCCTCAATTTCATATTTCGGTTGACTTCCTCAAGTCCCCCTCTGTTGAATTCATTATCTGTCCTCTTTATCAGTTTTCCAAATTCATAAACTTCACAATAACATAAAATTCCAGAATCATTTTACTTAAGTTAACTCCTTTCCCCCCTACCTCAGCACCTCATTACTTCAGATCCTTTCCTCAAGCCTTATCAAATTCCCTTACTCCAACCTAATTTAAAACTCCGATTTTTCTTCTTTTTACACCCTTACCTCCCTCCGGTCTCGAAATTAGGGAGGTAAGGGTGTAAAAACATGTTCTTATTCCAAGGCAAAGTTCACAAACCAAAACACCTACTTCCGGGTTTGCAGCGTTCTTCATCCAAGTTGTTCATAAACTAAGCTGTTCTTAAACCAAGGTACCACTGTATTAGGAAAGCCTGATTGGAAATGGTGGGGAATTTGCAAGCCCAAATCAATTTTGCCCAGGTGGCGCTGGGGGCAGGGGCGGAGGAAGCCTCCCCGGTACCCGGGGCGGCGCGAATGGAGGCACCCCTGGGGGTGGGGCATCGTGACGTCACTGCGGCCCCACCCCCCACGGGGGGGAAGCCCTTAAAAAAAAAAAAGCAAAGCGCTTTTTTTTTTTTTAAAGTGCTTTCCCCCCGCTGCCGGGGCGGCGAACGAGGAGGCGGCGGAGCGGAGGGGTGTCAGCCTTGTGCTGCCCGCCCCTCCCCTTGCCCCTGCGGCTCCGCCCGGCAGCGGAGAGAAAAGCGCTTTAAAAAAAGGGAAAGCCTTACACCATCTAAATGTAACTGCGGGAAAGAAATAAACAAAAATTTTAAAGCAAGGAGATTCTGACTAAGTATCAGGAAGAACTTTCTGACAGTAAGAGCTGTCAGTGGAACGGACTGCCTCATGTGGACTCTCCTTCCTTGGAGGTTTTAAAGCAGAGTTTGAATGGCCGTCTGTCGTGGATGCTTTAGCAGAGATTTCTGCATTGCAAGGGGTTGGACTAGATGACCCATGGGGTCCCTTCCAACTCTATTATTCTATTACTCTAAACCTCTTCATGTTGTTCCAGTCCATGTTCTGATTTCTAAGAATCTCAGGCCTCTCTACTCAACATTTACCGGTATGTATGCATTTATTTCAAAAAATGTATACGCCACTCGATGGTAGAAAAAGCCTCAAAGAGGTTTACAAAAAAAGATAAAAGAATTATCACCAATTTTTCCCCCAGCAATAAATAAAAACATGCAAAAAATTAATACAGACTGAAAGAAATTAAAAGTCACACCAAACTTTCTGAAACTCTGGTGCTTACAGCTTCTTGTGGCACTAGAGGGCGCAATTGCCACTGCAGAATCTCTGCTCTGCTGGCAGCGCACAGGAAAAGGGGCTGGGAAATTCCTATTTAGGAGTGGAGGGTGGGATTTTTCTTCAGTTGTTACCAGGAGAAAACATGCGGGGAAGACACTGGAGCGAAGCAGAAATGAGAATGCTAAGATGAGTGTCTGGGGCGACCTTTCAGATATTATTTGTTGTTACAGTAATTATTTTTTAATGTCAGATGACTCCTGCTGAATCACAGGATCATTATTTCCTATATTGGCAAACCAGATGCCCCAAGGGGACCCCTGGAAGGGGGATCAGAGCACACCAGATCTCTCTCCCTGCTTGTGGTTTCCAGCAACGGGCGTGATGACTTTATGTATTGCTTTCCCAAAAATAACAAAAGAAACAAACAAAAACAGAAGAAAGAAAAATAACATAAACAGATTAAACCAAAAAATTTTTTGTCGTCTTCCCTCCACTCCCCCTCTTGGTTCCATTATAACAGGCGCCCCCAAACTAAGGCCCGGGGGCCGGATGCGGCCCAATCACCTTCTCAATCCGGCCCACAAACGGTCCGGGAATCAGCATGTTTTTACATGAGTAGAATGTGTATTTTAAATGCATCTCTGGGTTATCTGTGGGGCCTGCCCGGTGTTTTTGCATGAGTAGAATGTGTGCTTTTATTCAAAATGCATCTCTGGGTTATTTGTGGGGCATAGGAATTTGTTCATATTTTTTCCAAAATATAGTCCGGCCCCCCACAAGGTCTGAGGGACAGTGGACTGGCCCCCTGCTGAAAAAGTTTGCTGACCCCTGCATTATAATATACAGTACTTGTTTATGCACGTCCATAAAACCTTACACAGTGGACGCTTGGGTTACGAACGTGATCTGTGTGGGAGGCACGTTTGCAACCCGCAGCGCCGCTTCTGTGCACGCACGAGTCGCAATTTGGCGCTTCTGCGCATGCGCGAAGTGCGATTTAGCGCTTCTGCGCATGCACGAGCGTGGAAACCTGGAAGTAACCCGTTCCGGTACCTCCGGGTTCGACGCGAGTGCAACCCGAAAAAGCGTAACCCGCAGCGTTCGCAACATGAGGTATGACTGTATACATAACAATCCAATTTTAATTACAGGTAGATAGCCGTGTTGGTCTGTCATAGTCAAAACAAAATAAAAAAATCCCCTCCAGTAGCACCTTAGAGACCAACTAAGTTTGTTCTTGGTATGAGCTTTCGTAAAGCTCATACCAAGAACAAACTTCGTTGGTCTCTAAGGTGCTACTGGAGGGAATCCAATTTTAAAACCTTCTTCATCTTATTACAAGTGACTTTTAGAAGTTACACTAATGGAAAAGTCTGTACACAAAGCTTAAGAAATATACATTGAACAATTGTCCGTTTTTGTATTTTTGTAGTAGTAAAGTAATTTATTTTGCCAATCGTCTTCAGTATCTTCTTTATTTTCTTGGCCAAGGCTTCTTCCACCTTCCATAGGGACTGGCTGGTCTTGGCCTGGCATCCAGTCTCACATATCGGAACAAAGTCTTTTGTTCAAACAATCCATCAAGTCCTGTACATCTCAATATCATAACATTTATGAATCGCTTCCTAAGCAGGATCACCAAGCCGTTTCGCAGCGCCCGTTCAGAACGCCTATAAAACGGTTGGGTCTAAACAAGTTAAAAACAGTTGCGTATATATATATATATATATAACCTTTCAAATCCGGGACAGATACTGAGTGGGATGCAAATCCCTAATTAGAAGCCGAGCTGCTCCGAGGCACCGTTAAATATCAGCAGAAAAATGTGAAGAATGGTCCTGACCCCTGACTAATTCATGATGGGCCAAAAGGGCTGGGTAAAATATGAGACCAGATGCAAATGGGTCCTTCTCTTCCTCCTCCAGAGCTGCTTGTTCTAAGAGCAAAAACGAATGAGGCCCTGGATTAGAGAGGGATTTATGCATATAAAAATATGAGGCGCGGGTGGTGCTGTGGTCTAAACCACAGAGCCTAGGGCTTGCCGATCAGAAGGTCAGTGGTTCGAATCCCCGTGACGGGGTGAGCTCCCGTTGCTCGGTCCCAGCTCCTGCCAACCTAGCAGTTCGAAAGCACGTCAAAGTGCAAGTAGATAAATAGGTACCACTCCAGCGGGAAGGTAAACTGCGTTTCCGTGCGCTGCTCTGGTTCACCAGAAGCGGCTTAGTCATGCTGGCCACATGACCTGGAAGCTGTACGCCGGCTCCCTCGGCCAGTAAAGCGTGATGAGTGCCGCAACCCCAGAGTCGGTCACAACTGGACCCAATAGTCAGGGGTCCCTTTACTTTTACCTTTATATAAAAATAACACATATTTCGAAACACGAACCTTCAAACAACCTCTTTAACAGGTGAGCGCTCATCTCCACATGATGATGCTTGCCTGAAATGATTACACCATCCTCTTTCGGTATTGTAATTTTTTTAATGATTGCATTTCAAAAATTTAACTTGAAATCAAATACAGCCGTACCTCGGAAGTCGAACGGAATCTGTTCCGGAAGTCTGTTTGACTTCCAAAATGTTCAGAAACCAAAGCGCAGCTTCCTGCAGCCGATCAGAAGCCACGGCGGACGGTTGGGTTCCAAAGTACATTTGCAAACAATCACTTCTGGGTTTGCGGCATTCGGGAATAAAAACGTCCGCGTACCAAGGCGTTCAGCATCCAAGGTACGACTTTAATTACATCAAAAATGTTTACACCATTCTGAAGTTCGGAGTGAATGTGGCTTAACTTTTCTAGTTGGACTGAAGCGGAAGGAGTGAGGAAAAAAGAGGTCAAGCAGCAGCATTTGTCCAGAGACTCCAGGCTAAAGGTAAAGGGACCCCTGACCATTAGGTCCAGTCATGTCCGACTGGGGTTGCTCATCTCGCTTTATTGGCTGAGGGAGCCGGCGTACAGCTTCCGGGTCATGTGGCCAGCATGACTAAGCTGCTTCTGGCGAGCCAGAGCATCGCACGGAAACGCCGTTTACCTTCCCGCTGCAGTGGTACCTGTGGCGAACCAGCCCTTTTTGGCCTTGTAGAATGTTAAGTTTTCCCCAGCGATTACAAGGTTAAACATAGAACCTGTTAATTGACAGTTCACTCCAGAGAGGCGGAACCTCCTGGGGGTTTAAAGGGGGGGAACCAGCAGTTGGTCAAGGGGAGTTGGTGTTGTGTGGGAGTTGAGAGAGAGAGGTAGAGAAGGGAGGAGATAGATAGAGCAGACTGAGGGAGGTATATGGGTAGGCTATAGGAGTCATCAGAAACTGTAAAGAAACTATGAACTACATGTGATAACATCTGAAACCGTTATGCTTGTTAAACAATAAAAACTAGTTCTTGTTTAAACCATCGAAGTATCGTCGTCCATGAGGTCCAGCGTGTTATACCAAAGCTCAGTGTAATGGTCTCAGAGAGAGGACAAAACTAGGAACAGTCTGTGTCCTAGAGATTCATTAAGGAGGGGCTAAGAGGGTGTAAACCTTAAACGCCACAGTGTAGCTAGCAGAGGCTAGCTAGCTGAGTCAGCAAAGGGGTTTCTTGGTGATTAGAACCCAGGGCTGTAGGTTAAAAGGTTTTCATCGGGATAGCCCGGAGCCGGGGGTATAACTGGACGTGAACACTCTTGTCACTGGGATCTCCAGGGTTTTAAGGAGATCGGTCTTTAGTCGAACCTCGGAGGGCAGGGTGTGAGGGGTTTAAGATAAAACCAGTGCACCTGCATTACTGACAAACATTTATAACAGGGTGACACAGAGTGCGTAAAGGGAGGTTCGCAACAGTACCTATTTATCTACTTGCACTTTGACGTGCTTTCGAACTGCTAGGTGGGCAGGAGCAGGGACCGAACAACGGGAGCTCACCCCGTCGTGGGGATTCGAACCGCCGACCTTCCGATCGACAGCGCCACCCAGGTTGGATATTGTCTAATCTCCCTGGAAACAAAGCAGGATGAAGGCTCAGTTCAAAGGTTGCCTGGATGTGCCCAAAAGTTTAGCACTTCCTCCCCTTGCTGCTGCTTTTCTTAAAAAACAAAAAACTCTGAAAGGCATTTAATTGGTTTCTTATTCCCATTTGCACGCAGGGTGTAGCTGTTGCACAGCCAGCAATATCTGCTTTGAATTGTTTTCTACTCCGCTCCCCTGTTGTTTCGGAATATGTGTTATTCCCAAAGAGAAACCCTTAGAATATTGGATTCCATTGGACAACATCTCATGCTGCCAAAACAGGAAGTGTCCCCACTTGACATGGGGACATGAGGCTCTTGGAAAATGAAGCCACTTCGTCGCCCTTGTTGCTGGAAATGTCCTTGCTGCTTCACTTGCCGTTTGGACAAGTCAGGGGATGCTAGATTAGGGGGGAACGTGAGAAATCTCAGGGGCGAATCTGCAGGGGACTAGGGCTGAGCAGTATCTGGTTTTCAACATCGCAATATATCACCAGTTAAATATCACAATATACCAATACTGTATATCACGATGTCTGAAATAAGGATGGAGCTGTGTCCCCCGCATTGTGATTTTAGTATAGCGCACGCACGCACACACACACACACACACACACACACACACACACACACACACACACACACATCATGGTTCGGGATGTATTTCCAGGTAAAGGAGGGACGCGGGTGGCGCTGTGGTCCAAACCACTGAGCCTCTTGGGCTTGCTGATCAGAAGGTTGGCAGTTCGAATCCCTGCAATGGAGTGAGCTCCCGTTGCTCTGTCCCAGCTCCTGACAACCTAGCAGTTCGAAAGCACACCAGTGCAAGTAGATAAATAGGTACCGCTCTGGTGGGAAGGTAAACAGCATTTCCATGTGCTCTGGTTTTCGTCACTGTGTCCCGTTGTGCCAGAAGCGGTTTAGTCCTGCTGGCCACAAGACCCGGAAAGCTGTCTGTGGACAAACGCCGGCTCCCTCGGCCTGAAAGCGAGATGAGCGCCCCAACCCCATAGTCGCCTTTGACTAGACTTAACCGTCCAGGGGTCCTTTACCTTTACCTTACCTTACCTATTTCCAGTTCAAAAATTATGAAAAGAAAAAAATTTATGAAACTGATACCATGCTATGGACTTCAAACCAGTTTGGAATGTTATATTGATTTATTGCCAGTCCTACAGGAGGCCAGTAGAGAACTTCAGGTAGAAGTCTTCCCCAAGATTCTGGTCGCTGAGATAAGATCGTAAGAGATTGCTGGATTGGGCCAACATCCTGTTCTTTCATGAAGAATGGAGGAAGGCACAGCCAGGAATACAGAGATGATGATGATGATGATTAATTATATCCCGCCCTCCCCAGCCATAACCGGGCTCAGGGCGGCTAACATCAAAACATAGATCCATTAAAACATAAAATCCAGCAATTGCCGGAAAACAGCTTAAAATCAGCTTAAAATCAAATAAGATAAGGACATTGGATCAAGCAGTTGCTGCTGTAGCTCCACGCACAATGAGAGCCCCTTTCACCAACTCTAATTTTGTACAAAACCCTGGTCATGGATCCCCTCCACCATGTCTGTTTTGGACCTAAAATAGAGGGAGTAACTGCCCCCCACTCACAGACTCTCCAAGTGTCCCTATTTTCCAGGGACAGTCCCGGATGTACAGAAGCTGCCGTCCCGGTTTCTGATTTGATCCCGGAATGTCTCGCTTTCCCTTAGGACAGTGATGGCTAACCTTGACACTCCAGATGTTTTGGGACTACAACTCCCATCATCCCTGACCACTGATCCTGTTAGCTAGGGATGATGGGAGTTGTAGTTCCAAAACATCTGGGGTGTCAAGGTTAGCCATTAGGACGTCCCTATTTTCATTGGAGAAATGGTGAAGGGTATGCACTCATTCTTGCGAGCCAGTGTGGTGTAGTGGTTAAGAGCGGTAGACTCATAATCTGGTGAACCGGGTTCGCTTCCCCGCTCCTCCACATGCAGCTGCTGGGTGACCTTGGGCTAGTCCCACTTCTCTGAAGTCTCTCAGCTCCACTCACCTCACAGAGTGTTTGTTGTGGGGGAGGAAGGGAAAGGAGAATGGGAGCCGCTTTGAGACTCCTTCGGGGAGTGATAAAGCGGGATATCAAATCCAAACTCTTCTTCTTCTTCCTCTGAAACAGCATATTTGGGATTGTGAGCTTGGCCCCCCATCCATGGCCAAAAAGGGACCTGAAATTAAAAGTAGGGTGTTTTTAGGACAGGGAAGGATTTGTCCCTACACTGAAAACAAGTAATGGAACCGCCCCCCCAAAAAACCTGCTTCTGCTTTTGTATTCTGTTTGTCCTTGTCCACAAAGCTCACCTCAATTAACAGGAAAACGTTTCTGCGTTGCTCTGATGGGGGCAGTTCCCTCTTCGTTCCATTTTCGCAGACCAGGGGTTTTAAATAGCGTTCCAGATCCTTCCTCTGAAAGGGTGTGTGTGTGTGTGCTTTTGGGTTCCTTTTGCTCCAGCCCCGAGGACAAGAACGAAGAGAGCTAATTATGGGAGGCGCACAAATTCCATGCCCCTCACCTCCCCCCCCCGCAATTCTCATGTAACAGCTGCAGCCACAACAGCATGGAAAATGTGTGGGATGATGGAGAGGGATCCGATCCAAAAGCAGGCAGAATCGGTGCTGCATTGTGACTTGAGGAGAACTCTCTTTGACAGACAACGGCAAGGTTCTCGCGCACAAAAGGAGGGTGGGGAGGGCCTGGTAACCACAGTCATTTGCAGGAGCAGGAAAAGAAGCCGCCACAAACGGAGAATTTCCAGTTGTGGTGCTCATAGCTGCTCACATTTGACTTTCCCTCCCTCCTCACAATTAAGAACTGGGGACCAGTTTGTCGGTGAGATTGCCTTTCCATGTATACAGGATGGGTGACACCTGGCTTGAGAGCAGTACAAGTGAAAAGGATCTAGGAGTCTTGGTAGACCACAAACGTGACATGAGTCAACAGTGTGATGCAGCAGCTAAAAAAGCCAATGCGATTCTGGGCTGCATCAATAGGAGTATAGCATCTAGATCAAGGGAAGTAATAGTACCACTGTATTCCGCTCTGGTCAGACCTCACCTGGAATACTGTGTCCAGTTCTGGGCACCACAGTTCAAGAAGGATACTGACAAACTGGAACGTGTCCAGAAGAGGGCAACCAAAATGGTCAAAGGCCTGGAAACGATGCCTTATGAGGAGCGGCTTAGGGAGCTGGGTATGTTTAGCCTGGAGAAGGGAAGGTTAAGGGGTGATATGATAGCCATGTTCAAATATATAAAAGGATGTCATATAGAGGAAGGACCAAAGGTGTCGTGGGTTTTGAAGATGCTCGAACTAGGGACACAAGGAAGAAACGCGCTAAGAGGATGGCACACTTGGCAAACCCTCACCGTGATCATCTCCTGCCCGGAAACCAATGTCCCCACTGTGGAAGGACGTGTGGATCCAGAATTGGCCCCAACAATCAGCTACAGACACACCGCTAAGACCGTGTTTATGGAAGACAATCTTACTCGGCTACAAGTGATCGTCAAAGAAGAAAGAAGAAGAATTGAGTGGATGAGACCAGGAGTCAAGAAGGTGGCTTCTCTCTGTGCTGGAGAGGAAAGGGAGGGGCAGATGGGACTTGCCTACACGGGAAGGTGGCCTATCTAGGAGAAGGGAAACTCTGATCCTAAACTTCCACTGCTTTGTGGCTTTACTCATTCGTAAGAAAGGCTTCAGGAGCAAACCCCTAGGAAAAATCCATACCCACTGCCTTGCAAGACATCTTTGGGATCAGGAAAGGCTAAGGAGTAAACCATACACAAATCCAGAGAGGAGTCTTTAAGGGGGCTGGACGGTGTCTTGTACGCCTCCTTCCGGCAACTCCTGGTGCCAAACGTCTTGCTCTGCTTTCCTTTGGACCACATCAGCGAGGCCAAGAGGTGGGTCTTGTCGTCTGGGTAGCCCAGGACCTCTGTCCAGGCTTGTGCCCTGGGGAGGTCACTTCAGTGTTGCTAGCGCGGCAAAAACAAAGCCAACAGGCAACAGTTGCAAGTTTCCGGTCTCTTCGGCCGCAGCATGTTATGGCGCCAACAGGATGGCGTGCCGAAGCCAGGTATCAGTACCGGGATCAACAGAAGCCAAAGTCGAGAGCAGTCCGAGTCAGGAACCAGCCAGAGTCAGGTACACAGGATCAGGAGCAGAATGAGCAGGCACAACCACGTGCTTCAGCACAGCAGTTGCAGGTGCTGGTGAGGGAAGCATCCGGCCTTCCTTAAGTAGCCAGCTCATCACCACGCCTTTTACGAGCTGCAACTGCCTCCAATTGCTCCCTCCGTTTCTCAGCTCTACGCTCTACAGCTGAGATGGGAGGAGGGGAGGGGGACCTCCGGCTCCTCTCCTCACCAGGGTCTGATTCTGGCTCAACTTCTTCCTCCTCCTGTTCTGGCCTTCCCTCTTCCCCATCTGCTTCTTCCTCTTCTGAGGAGTGTCGCCACCAGTCTTCTTCAGGTAAGAATCCCTCCATTTCTCCGGACTCTTCTGTGGTTGCCGCTTCGCCTAGGGGGGCTTGCCACCACTCCTGCTCATCTGGTGCAACCCTGACACAGCAGGCGCTGTGATTTTCCAGCCATTTGACTTCACCCCTAGAAGTGCACTCCATTGTCTCTCAAGGCAGACCGATGCAAGATGCCTTCACTGCACTCAGCTAAAAACATTTTTGTTTAGACAAGCTTACCCGGAGGGCTTGGTTGGTAAACCGCTCTGGGAATTGTAGCTCAGGGAGAGGGGAACAGGTGTCGCCTAGTCACTCTCAGCACCCTCAACAAACTAACTAGACAACATCTAACCTTCACATCAGTTTTTGTGCAAGCAAAGCATGGTGCATGCTCAATAAGCAGTTCAACTGAAGGAGCCTTGTGTCTCCAGTGCCCTTAAGATGCCCCCCCTGCCCCCAAAATATCCATGCGCTTGGGGGCAGGGGAAGAATGAATCTGCTTCTGCTCAAGGCTGGCTTCGCGGCCTTTGCTTATTCCCGAAGAATTATGAGGACGCTGGGAAGATAAACAAGGGGAGAAATGGTCTTTGGCGCAGCCGGACGACTGAGCAGCTGTAAGGACCGCATTTATAAGCCAAGAGATTACTAAAGTGGAGAGGAGAACAGGACACACACACACACACACACACACACACACACACACACACACACCATGCAAACATATCTTCTGTGCTTCCTCTCTCTGCTCCTGATCATCTCCCGCCATCCCCTGCAAGGCCTTCCAAGACCCTTCGCCTTTGAAACCCCCAAAGATTTATGCAGCTCCCTCCTTCCTTCAGCCTGGTGATGATGGCTGGTGGTCAAAAAGGCACACAGTGACGCCTCTGGGGTGGGGGCACCAGCATAACCGGCCAGGAATTCATGGCCATTCCTTGCCTCTCCTCCTCCCCGGCTGACGTCACTGCAGATCAGGGACCGATAGTCTTGGGCATTGTGGAGCGGGCAACATATTTCCAGGGTGAGCAGGATGGCCTGCAGCCTGGACGCTGTCACAACATTGATAAGGACTCAGCGCCGGAAGAGTCTCAGTTCTCCTGTTTACGGACAGCAATGGCCACACCATGGGCAGAACAACTCTGGTGTCAGCTCCACTGAGGTTCTGAAGATCCCTGATTTCCTGAGCATATGAGACCCCAAGTTTGAGGGGATCTCTGGGGCCCCTGGATGTGGGCTTACTTTGGCCATGATTGCCCCATACATTTAAAGTACCGTGATGCCACTCTAAGCATAGAATCATAGAATCCTAGAGTTGGAAGAGACCCCAAGGGCCATCCAGTCCAACCCCCTGCCAAGCAGGAAACACCATCAAAGCATTCTTGACAGGTGGCTGTCAAGCCTCTGCTTCAAGACCTCCAAAGAAGGAGACTCCACCACACTCCTTGGCAGCAAATTCCACTGTCGAACAGCTCTTACTGTCAGGAAGTTCTTTCTAATGTCTAGGTGGAATCTTCTTTCTTGTCGTTTGAATCCATTGCTCCGTGTCCGCTTCTCTGGAGCAGCAGAAAACAACTTTTCTCCTTCCTCTATATGACATCCTTTTATATATTTGAACATGGCTATCATATCTCCCCTTAACCTTCTCTTCTCCAGGCTAAACATACCCAGCTCCCTAAGCCGTTCCTCATAAGGCATCGTTTCCAAGCCTTTGACCATTTTGGTTGCCCTCCTCTGGATACGTTCCAGCTTGTCAGTATCCTTCTTGAACTGTGGTGCCCAGAACTGGACACAGTATTCCAGGTGAGGTCTGACCAGAGCGGAATACAGTGGTACTATTACTTCCCTTGATCTAGATGCTATACTCCTATTGATGCAGCCCAGAATTGCATTGGCTTTTTTAGCTGCTGCATCACACTGTTCACTCATGCCAAGTTTGTGGTCTACTAAGACTCCTAGATCCTTTTCAAATGTACTGCTCTCAAGCCAGGTGTCACCCATCCTGTATTTGTGCCTTTCATTTTTTTTGCCCAAGTGTAGTACTTTACATTTCTCCCTGTTAAAATTCATCTTGTTTGCTTTGGCCCAATTCTCATGGCTTGCCCCAAAGAATCCTGGGAGATGTAGTTCCAGACCCTCCAAGTGTCCCTATTTTCCAGGGAGAGTCCTGGATTTACAAAAGCCATCCCGGTTTCTGATTGGATCCCAGAATGTCCCCCTTTTCCTTAGGATGTCCCTCTTTTCATCGGAGAAATGTTGGAGGGTATGGTAGGATGTCCCTATTTACAGTGGAAAACTGTTGGAGGGGACATCTGTATTTTCATTGGAGAAATATTGAAGGGTAATAATAATAATAATAATAATAATAATAATAATAATAATAAGTTTTTTATTTATATGCTGCCCACCTGACTGGAGTTGGAAAAGGTTCTGGAAAGGGTCACAAAAATGAGGAAGATTCAGGACAGAAAAAATATAAAAGTGCAGGGTTAAACTACGGAACTCCCTCTTCAAGGAGGCAGTGATGGTCGCTGACTGGATGGCTTTAAAAGAGGATTAGGCAAATTCATGGGATGCAGGTGGCGCTGTGGGTTAAACCACAGAGCCTAGGGCTTGCCGATCGGAAGGTCGGCGGTTCGAATCCCCGCGACGGGGTGAGCTCCCGTTGCTCAGTCCCTGCTCCTGCCGACCTAGCAGTTTGAAAGCATGTCAAAGTGCAAGTAGATAAATAGGTACTGCTCCGGCAGGAAGGTAAACAGCGTTTCCGTGCGCTGCTCTGGTTCGCTGGCTTGCTAGTCCTGCTGGCCACATGACCCGGAAGCTGTACGCCAGCTCCCTCGGCCAATAAAGCGAGATGAGCGCGCAACCCCAGAGTCGTCCGCGACTGGACCTAATGGTCAGGGATCTCTTTACCTTTACTACCCACAACATTTCCAGGCAACCAGAAACGTCATAGCAATTTCCCCCCATAAGGCCTCTTTCTTCTGTGTACATTATGAAGCTGGAAAGATTGTGTTAGCCCCCCCCCCCTCAGTCAGCCTCTGACTTTTCAACAGTTGTTGATCAGAGCTTATTACATGAGGTTGTGGGTGGTAGAGCAGGGGAGGTGGAGATAATCTCTCGCAGCTACTTTTAATGTTCCAGCCCCAACCAACCTCTTTTACCATACCCCTTCAGCTTCCAATATTTGACCATGTCCCACACACCCTTTCTTGAAAGTAAACAGACAGTAATAAAGCGTAGTACTTCTGAGCATGTACAGACTGCATTCCTTCATCTCCGAGCAATTAAGAGCCTGCTTTGACCCACAAAGGCCTCTGCTATTGTCCTACCAACCTTACTGTATGCCTGTGAAACATGGACCACTTATAAACGCCATCTCCAACTCCTTGAAAGATTCCATCAGTGGCATCTCTGAAACTTTTTACATATCACTTAGGAAGACAGGCGAACAAATGCCAGTGTACTGGAAGAAGCAAAGATCACCCGTGATTCTTCAACATCAACTTCGTTGGACTGGTCATGTTGTGCGGATGCCTGATGATCGTCTTCCAAAGCAACTATTCTATTCCCAATTTAAGAATGGAAAGCGTAATGCTGGTGGTCAACAAAAGAGGTTTAAAGACTCTCTCAAGGCAAATCTTTAAAAATGTAAAATAAAGACCGACAATTGGGAAACACTGGCCTGTGAGCTCCAATTGGAAAACAGCCTTTACCAAAGGTGTCATGGGCTTTGAAGATGCTCGAACTCGGGACGCAAGGGAGAAACACGCTAAGAGGAAGGCACGTTTGGTAAACCCTCACCAGGATCGACTCCTGCCCGGAAACCAATGTCCCCACTGTGGAAGGATGTGTGGATCAAACTCTTTGCAAGAAGTAAACTGGAAAAGGAACTGGAAAGTGTTAGCTTGTGCTTCCTTTGACACAACAACATTTATCCTCTCTGTAAGCAATTCAGAATCAATACTCAATAAACAGTTCCTCCGGAAGCATCCCGTTAGATCAAAACCTAAGTCAGTGGTTCTAATGCAAAGCTCAGTGGCAAGGGAAAGGTACTCTGTATATGCTCTTTTTCTTTATAATTTTCTTTATAGGCAGCCCTGTTTAGGGAAGTTTTTAATCTGTAACATGTTAATGTATTGTTTTTAATATTTGCTGGAAGCCGCCCAGAGTGGCTGGGGAGACCCAGCCAGCTGGGCGGGGTACAAATAAATTATTATTATTATTATTATTATATTATTATTATTATTATTATTATTATTATTATTATTATTATTATTTCTTTATAATTTCATATCAGTTGCTTTAAAGAAGGGTGGGAGGCAAAGTAGACTAAAGGGATATGACAAAAGGTGGAAGAGCGAAGCTATAGTACCATCTGAGATTCCAAGATAAACTGCTCCTGACTTTGGACGTTCCATTGAATTACTGTGGGTTTGAATGAATATGTGCTCCTCAATTCACACTGCCCTCCTCACAAGATTTCTTCAAAAGGAAGCAAATTAAGTCATGGCTGGGGAAACGCATGCAGATTTTTGCAAACTGCAGAGTTTGTACTGAGTGCAAGACTGCAGTTTTCTTTGATATGGAATTCAGCTTTTTCTCATTTTTTAAAAAAAAATTAGTAAAATGCAGGCCTGTGTCTTTCCCCTCTGCCTGTGCCTCTGGCCTTTGCACCCTAAAAGAATTAATTAAACACTGCACTAAAGTTAAAGGAAGAGGAAATGTTCCATTTCTCCCCAGGGCATTGCAAATGCATGTCAAATGACTGAACAACGGTTCCTTTTCTTCTTCTTTTTTGTAATTATAAAAGGATGTTCTTTGTGTCACTGGGAAACAGCTGGGAATAGTCTGGGGTTTCAGCTGTAACTGGGCACGTCAAGGAACATATTATAAGTGACAGAAAAACACAGCGGCTTTCTGGAACTCAAAGGAGAGGTGACACAAATGCGTTGCACAGTTGGGAACAAAGGCACTGCCTTATAGACCAAGGCAGTCTATGGCTGCGTCCAGCTCAATATTGTCTACTCTGACCGGCAGCTGCTCTCCAAGGTTTCAGGCAGGAGCCATTACCAGTCTCACCTGGAGATGCCAAGGATTGAGTGTGGTGCCTTCTGCATGCCAAGCAGGTGTCCCGCCATTGAGCTATGACCCTTCCTATAAAGGGGGCGGGTGGCAGTCGGTGGGGTGCCTGAGAGGGATATAGTTTGGGCAAAGAAGTGGCCTGATCCAGAGTCACGCCGTCGGTCCATCTTCCTGAATATTGCCAGTGAGCTTAAGGTGGCCTTCTCCGAAGAAAGAAATTTCAGATGGAACCATAGGAGGGGAGAAAGTGCCGGGGTACCACTTGTGGGTTTCCCCTCGGGGCGTCTGGTTGGCCCCTGTGCGAAGAGGACACCGGACCAGAATGGACCATGGCCTGATCCGGCAGCCAGGTTCTCCTTCTGGTCCACTGCGCGACGTGCCGGGATCCAGCTGTTCCGATGCGCGCCGGGCACCGAGGCCGCATCCCCGACGGGGCGGGCAGCCAGCGGCGCTGCAGCAGCTGCGCCCGCCGAGCCTCTAACGAGCTCCAGATGTTGCCGTCGGGGGTGGGGTGGGGGTGGGGGTTACTGGTATCCTCTCCAGTCCAGGAGGGCTTGATTGGCCGCTGCCCGGGCTCCGGGCAGCCAATGGAGAGGCGGGAGAGGCGCCTCCGGCCCCGCCCTGCCCTGGGCCAGCGCCGGGACTCGAGGGGGCGGCCGTGGGCTTCGCGCCTCCCGCTCCGGAGCTGCGCCCGCCCCGCCCGCTTCCCCTTCCTCCTCCTCCTCCTCCTCCTCCCGGAGCAAGTCCATTGCGAGGGCCAAGCAGCATGCTGGGGGGAGCCGCGCTGCCCGTGCCCTTCCTCCTCCTCCTCCTACGGCTGCCGGGCTGGGGGGCTGCCCTGCCCCGAGCGCAGCTCTTCCCCTTCGGGCCCCCGCGCGGCGACCGGCAGCTGCCCGACGGCGACGACGAGACCTCGGCTCCCGTGCAGCTGCCCAGCCCGCTGCTCTACTACGAGACCCGATTCAGCCAGGTCTATGTAAGTCCGACGCCCCATAGAGAGAGATCGGGGGGACTTGGGGGAGGGGGCAGAGGAGCGTGGCATCCGTCTATGGCAGCCTTCGCCAAGCGGGCGCCCTGCAGGTGTTGTTGGACGGGACGGGGATGGACCCGCCCTGCAGATGTTGGGCGGGGCTGATGGGGGGGGTTGTGCCCTCCAGATGTTGGATGGGGCTGTATCCTCCAGATTTTGGTTTGGCAGGGCGTTGGGGTGTTGTCTGTGCCCTCCAGGTGTTGGGGGGCTGACGGGGCTTCCTCGTGCTGTCCGGGGCGGGTGGGAGTTGTCATCCATCAACACCTGGAGGGCACCAGCTTGGCAAAGGCTGGCGTCAGGCTCCAGCTCCAGAGAGAAGCCAAGGACTCACCCCCCTGCCCCATGGCACCACTACTGTGCTGAGCCAGCCCAGAGCTGTGCCAGATGCCAGAGGCAGGGAGGGGTCTTTGGCCGGGCATCTGTTTGCCCAGGACATTCCTGGGCACTCAATAAGAACTCTGTGTGTCCCTTTCCGAATATCCGTTTTCCAACCCGGCGCTCCGTCCCTCGACACACGCTGCCGAATCTCTGTCGCCAAATCCTATTGAGAGTGACTGCAGCGAACGACACATCCATTGAGCTGGCTGGCCTTTGGCCTTTGCAAACCTAAATCGAGACCCTCCCCCAATGCAGTTGGGGGTACCCAATGCTAGCCCTGCTCAGAGTAGCTGCATTGAAACAGACAGACATAGCAAACTTGGGTAAATTCATTTTGATGCTCTTCTCCAAGTGCAACCCTGTGTAAATGTAGGGTGGTTGTGCTGCTGTGGTGACCCTACTTTGGGTCAGGCTGTGAGCTGGCGGCTGGTCCTGATCCACCGATTGAAGGCTAACGGTCGAATTCTGGCGTGAGCTTCCTCTCTCCACATCTACTTATTTGAAAAATAGGGGGGGGAAATGCAAACGAAAACCTGCTAGATTTTAATAACTAAAAGGAAATAAAATCAAGAGCTTTTCATTTGCAAATGGGTTTTCTTAGCCTTGAATAGTGAGTTGGTGCTGCTTCCATTTTATGGATGAGAAACTGAGGCTGAAAGGCCTCCTGTGGCAGAAGCGGATACACGGTTTCCTTGTGAGTAAGGTTGTTATTGTTGAGCTTGGAAGTTCCCAGGCTCCATTCTTACCCACAGTTGTAAACTCACCAGGCAGTCTTAAGCAAACCTCCGCTTTCCTAGCTGCCTCCCACTTAATATGGGGAATTTTCCTTGCAGGGTTGTTTTAAGGATTCCTGCAGAATGCGCCGAGTATTTCAATGTTCTGCTTGCAAGTGAAGTTTTAAAGCACTATAAAGGGTAAAGGTAAAGGGACCCTTGACCATTAGGTCCAGTTGTGTCCGACTCTGGGGTTGCGGCACTCATCTCGCTTTATTGGCCGAGAGCCGGCGTACAGCTTCCGGGTCATGTGGCCAGCAGGACTAAGCCGCTTCTCTGGCGAATCAGAGCAGCGCACGGAAACGCCGTTTACCTTCCCGCCGGAGCGGTTCCTATTTATCTACTTGCACTTTGACGTGCTTTCGAACTGCTAAGTCAGTGTTTCTCAACCTTTTCGGGGCAACGGCACACCTGTCTCATGAAAAAAATCTTGCGGCACACCACCACCAGAAAATGTCAAAAAACGGGGAAAGGGGAAGGATATATGTACCTCGATTCCCCTGCTTTGGGGGGTGGGGTGTCTGCGTGCCTCGGCGGGAGGAAGGGGAAGGATTCAGGTGGGCGAAAACGGAGCAGGAGATCGGCGATCGCGGCGGGTCAGGCGCCCGTTCCCTCTCCGCCTCCCGCGCTCAGGGCACCGCCGGTCGCTCCGCCCGTGCTCACCGGAAGTGGCGCGCCCGGAGGGGGAAAGAAGCCGGATCGGAAGTGGGCGCCTCTCTAGCCTCTACCCAAGGCTCTATGATCCCGCGCCCTCGTCCGGCTCTATGATCCCGCGCCCTCGTCCTGCCGGAGCCGCCTGTATGCGCAGCCCAATGCGCCGGGAGTTTTCCCGCGGCACAGCAGCCGGTGTCTCGCGGCACACCAGTGTGCCGCGGCACACCGGTTGAAAAACGCTGTGCTAAGTGGGCAGGAGCTGGGACCGAGCAACGGGAGCTCACCCCATCGCAGGGATTCGAACCGCTGACCTTCTGATCAGCAAGCCCTAGGCTCTGTGGTTTAACCCACAGCGCCACCTGGGTCCACAGCGCCACCTGCTCTGAGTATTTCAATGTGCTGCTTGCAAGTGAAGTTTTTAAGCACTATACAGACATATTATTTTATTTCTGTACCTACCCCTCCTCCCATCTGGGAGCTCAAGGCAGTTTATCATGCAGTAAAATCTCAGTTGCAAAATATTTCACAATTGCATTAAAAACTGCAATCTAACATTTGCAACTGTTGGGTCCCTGGGATACTAAATTCCCGAAGGCTCAGGTGAATAAAATAAGCCCATAACTGGTGCATAAAAGTAATGAGGAGGCCAGCAGCATTTCCCAAGGGAAGGAGCTCAGAATCTGGGAGTCACCACTGAGAAGGCTGCGCCACCCCAGACTTTCCCCAGTGGTGACCCCAACTGATCTCATTCCACAGGCCAGTCAGTATTAATTTCCCTGGTTATCTCTCCAGCAACTGGGACCTAAATCTTTCTTACATTTGTCCATCCAGCTTCGAGTAGGCAATTAGATGCCTGTGATTCACTTAATTCATAAATTTCCCCAATCCTTTTTTAAAGTTTGGGGGACATCACTGCCTCATGTGGGAGGCAGTTCCAGGGTCTAACTCTGTGCTGTGTCTTTTCTCTGTTCCAAATCTTCCAACCCACAAGTTCTCTTGTTACGAGAGAGGGAGGGAAGCTCTTTTCTCTCCATTCTCTCCGTGCCATGTATAAGTTTATAAAATTATATAATTTTGCTCCTTACTTGCCTTTTCTTTAAACGAAAAGTCCTAAATGCTGCAACCATTCCTCAAAGGGGAGTTGCTCTACCCCAGGGGTAGGTCCGTGGGTCAGATGGAGCTCAATCGCCTTCTCAATCTGCCCTGTGGATGGTCCGGAAATCAGCGTGTTTTTACATGAGTAGAATGTGTCCTTTTATTTAAAACTAGTAAATTAAGCCCGTAAAGATTACGGGCTCTTGAAGAAAGGCGGCGGCGGGAGCCTCCAGGAACGGGAGGCTCCGCTGGAGGTGTGCGGGCGGCAGCGGCGCAAACGACCCGACGCCAAACGCTTTCCCCTCCGCCGCTAAACACCTCCCGGTTGCCGCGCTGTTCCCTTCCCCGCCAAGGTGCCACAGCGGCTGCTGCAGGTATGGAGGGGGAGAAGCAGCAGCGCGCGGGGAGCGGCCGCCATTGTGGCTGAAGCGGAGAGGTTTGGAGGCTCGCGAAGCGCAAGCGCTTCGCTCGCGCTGCGCTCCAACCTCAGGCTCCTCTCTCTCCTCTCCAATCTGTGTGTCAGTGGAGCGCAAGCACACTTGCGAATTCCACTGACGGACGGAAAGCTACGGAGGGACATAGGCTCTTTATTATATATGATGCATCTCTGGGTTATTTGTGGGGCATAGGAATTCGTTCATTCCCCCCCCCCCAAAATAGTCCAGCCCACCACATGGTCTGAGGGACACTGGACCGGCCCACGGCTGAAAAAGGTTGCTGACCCCTGCTCTATCCCTTCCATCATCTTGGTTGCCATTTTCTGAACCTTTTCCAACTCTTACCATAACCTTTCGAGGTGAGGAAACCAGAACTGTAGAAACCGTTAGCCCAGAGATGGAAGGAAGAAAAAGTTCCCACTGGAGAGGAATGGCAGATCAAACTGATGGACTATGTGGAGATGGCGAAAATGACTGGGAACATCAGAAACCAGGAAGAACAGAATTTCAATAAAGAATGGGGGGAATTTATAGCTTACCTTGGAGACCACTGTAAACAGTTGAGCTCCTTAGCAGGGTTTAAATAACATTTATAACTAGCTGACCCGGCCACGCCTTGCTGTGGCTGATTTGGTGAAATGCAAAAGTAAGATACAGTATGAAAGAGAAAGCGTATGTTCACTTATATCTTATCTCGTTGAAGTTCAGTCTATGTGTTCTCCGTTTGCCCCTCCCGTTTTTGTCTTCGTTTCTACAACTGTTTATTACTACTATTTTAGTCTATGAGGTTCTTTTTGTCCCAGTGGTGTTTGTGGGCGGTCTGTCTGTCAATTGGATGGTAGTAGTGATGTCGGGAAAGGAGGAGGAGGGGTCAGAAAGAGGTGTGTTGTGTTGTGCTATTTAGCGTCCACTGGAGGGCGCTATATTTTTTGCAGAAAATCACATTTTTACCTGGGAAAGGTGTGGTATTTGTGCAATGTAAGTACATATGATCACTCCCATATGGGCATGGAACGTTGTGTCCAAATTTGAACGGAATCGATCAAGGGGTTACAGAGAAAGGCGATTGTTAACAAACATCCAACTTGAATGATTTTATATATATATATAGATGTAACAAGATCTAGGAGTACATTGGATATTTAATTTTTTTTTGAGTGACTTAAAATATGCAGCAGAAAAAGATTAGTGAACCCATGGAGGGGTGGGGGAAAGTCCAGAGATTCGATGGAATCTTTGTTTATCTTTTTATGATTTAGGATTTTGAATGTAACTTTTAATTCGTAAAACTAAATAAAATTGTATGAGGAGAACTGTACAAACTGTTAGTCTTCCACTGCGTTTGCTATTTGATCAGTTTATCCATTCTTTTTTGACCTGGCTCCCTGACAGGTTGGGACCAACGGAATCATTTCCACCCAGGACTTCCCCAGAGAGACCCAGTATGTGGACGACGATTTCCCCACGGACTTCCCCGCGGTTGCTCCTTTCCTGTCGGACATCGACACCAGCGGCGGGAGGGGCAAAATCTATTACCGCCTGGACGACTCCAGGGAGGTGACGGATCGGGCCGCCCAGCTAATCCAGGCTGGATTCCCCAGCGCGGCTGGTTTTGCCCCACGCCACACCTTCATCGCTACCTGGGAGAACGTGGGGGCCTACGAAGAAGTTAGCCGGAACTCGGAGCCTTCCAAACAGGTGAGGCGATGGTTTGTGACGTCTGCATTTCTGGCGGTTTCTGCTTGGGATTCTCCTGTCATTGGCCAAGCTGTTGAGATCCCACAGGGCATTTGATACAATAGAGAGGGAAGAGACAGTCTCAAGATGCGGACGGCCACTGCTGTCATTGGGATGGAAATGGAAAGGTGATTGGGTGTCAGGAGCAGGCAGGGTGGAATTGATTTAAATCAAATTGATTTAAATCACGATTTAAATCACTAGCCAGTAAGGCTTGATTTAAATCACTAGTCAGTAAGACTTGATTTAAATATTTTTTTTACAGAAAGACTCATTCTTGCTGGTATAATCTTAATATTTACAACCATATGAAGGTTTCATTTTTGGAATAATAAATTTTCAGAGTTTTTACAGTTATATCAAAAATTACTGATTTGGTTATACCACTAGAAATACATAGACAGATAATTATGAAATTATGGTGAGGTTTAATAAGTTAACTGTTTATATTTGGACAACTTTTCTGCTGTACTTTATTGGAAGGAGAAAAATAATCATTTCCTTAACAACCATTTAAACAATTTATTTAACTAAAACAATAACATGATAGCATATGTATCCATGTTTGTTAACTGATGTGGTTAAACATTTTTTAAAAAATACTTAGACTGAGTTTTAGCACACTTGATAAACTTAAAACAAATCCTTATTTCCTGATGAATAGCCTTTGGACTACAATGTAACTTAATTAGAAGACTATATTTAGAAAGATTTTTCCTCCAAAAGCATTTTATTTTAAAAATCCAATTTAAATAAAAAAAATCCGATTTAAATAAAAAAAATCCGATTTTTTTTTTGATTTTTTAAAGAAAAAAATCGTTGATTTTTATCCACCCTGGGAGCAGGTCAACAATAAAGCACATGGTGTCAGTGAAGTTAACTCTGTATTCAAGGAAACAAGGACTGCTCCGGCGTTCAGGCTTAGTGATCCCAGCAACTCTTCCCGGTAGCACAAGTCCCGGAGCCGGCAGTACTCAATGCTCTTTGAAACCCTGGAGCAGACATAGGCAAACTCGGCCCTCCAGATGTTTTGGGACTACAACTCCCATCATCCCTAGCCAACAGGACCAGTGGT
The DNA here is from genome assembly GCA_034642065.1 of Darevskia nairensis. NCBI lineage: Eukaryota > Metazoa > Chordata > Lepidosauria > Squamata > Lacertidae > Darevskia > Darevskia nairensis. The sequence continues at coordinate 68,788 of JAWWNI010000860.1, forward strand.
CAGGGATGATGGGAATTGTAGTCTCAAAACATCTGGAGGGCCGAGTTTGCCTATGCCTGCCCTGGAGAGAGGCTGCTGGTCAGTGCTGAACTAAATGGCTCATCAGTCTCAGGCTCAGTTTAAGGCAGCTGTCTTGTTGTTGTTGTTTACTCGTTGAGTCGTGTCCGACTCTTGGTGACCCCCTGGACCAGAGCACACCAGGCCCTCCTGTCTTCCACTGCCTCCCGCAGTTTGGTCAGACTCATGTTGGTAGCTTCGAGAACACTGTCCAACCATCTCGTCCTCTGTTGTCCCCTTCTCCTTGTGCCCTCCATCTTTCCCAACATCAGGGTCTTTCCCAGGGAGTCTTTTCTTCTCATGAGGTGGCCAAAGTCTTGGAGCCTCAGCTTCAGGATCTGTCCTTCCAGTGAGCACTCGGGGCTGATTTCCTTCAGAGTGGATAGGTTTGATATTCTTGCAGTCCATGGGACTCTCAAGAGTCTCCTCCAGCACCAGAATTCAAAAGCATCCATTCTTCGACGACCAGCCTTCTTGATGGTCCAGCTCTCACTTCCATACATCACTACTGGGAAAACCAGAGCTTGAACTAGGCAGCTGACTAGGAAAAGGCAAAGAGGGGTTTCCGTTTTGGGAAAGTCTGACTGCTTTTGTTTTGTTAACCGTTTTAACCTCAGCATTGTTTTGTTGGGTGGGTGGGGGGATGTCTCTGTGAATGATTCATCCCCATGTCTGTTGGGAACGAAGGGCATGTTTCAGACTTTCCACCATGCATGGAAATGAAGTCCCTGATGGCATTCCTGTAACGAAGGGAGGTCTGCATACATCTATTTTTAAATCGACTCGCCCACATTTAAAAACAACACAAAAGGGCTGTAACTGTTGTTGTTATTTCTATCCCACCTTCTTCCCATACCAAGGCTCAAGGCGGCTTACACAAATTAAATCGACACAGGTATCATGCAAAATGCTTAAAACATTTACAGTCGTACCTTGGTCCTCGAACGTAATCCGTTCTGGAAGTCCATTCGACTTTCGAAAAGTTTGAAAGCCAAGGCATGACTTTTGATTGGCTGCAGGAGCTTCCTGCACCCAAGCGGAAGCAGGGGCGTTCCTAGCCCTTTGGCTACCCGGGGCGGGAAGCCAAGAGGCACCCCCGGGGGCGGGGCATCGCGGCGTGTGCGTGTGTCATGACGTCATGGCAGGCTGCCCGGCACCCCCTTGGTGCGCCGGACGGGCAGTGGCTTCGGGAGGCTCTGCAGCCCGCAGAGACCCCTGAAGCCGCCGACGGAGCCCGGAGCGCAAGTCAGGGCAGGGAGGGGGGTCACCCCTCCTCGCTGGCCTGCCCCTTTCCATTCCCCGGCTCTGCAAGCCAGCGGCAGGAAAAGCCGCTGGAAGGGGGGGGGCTATTTTCGGCGCTGCCAGGGTGGAGCCGCAGGGGCGGCCAGCGAGGGGGGGGTGACACCGCTCCTCGCTGGCCGCCCCTGCGGCTCTGCCCCGGCATTGCCGAAAATAGCCTTAATAAAAATAATTAAAATTTTAAAAAAAACAAAAAAAACACGCCCAAATTGTCACCCTCCCCAGGGTGGCACCCGGGGCGGACCGCCCCCCACCTCCCTTGCTACGCCCCTGAGCGGAAGCCATGTTGGACATTCGGCTTCCGAAAAACGTTGGAAAACGGTTCGGGTTATCGGCGTTCGGGAGCCAAAACGAACAGAATTAAAGACACACACACACAGTGTGTTAAAATAGTGGTTCAGCCCCTATCACCACCAGGCTGGGCTGCGAATGTCCCTTGCCAGAAACCCTGGAGCTGCCAGTCAGTGCGAGCAACGCTGAGGTACGGTATATGGCAAGTGGTCTGGGCTCAGCATAAGGCAGCTTCCCATGTCGCATAACCCTGGCGTGGTGTTGTGTTTTTAAAATGCTAGGGAACATGCTAAAAAGTGGAGGTAGCTAATGTGAGCTCCCCCCCCTCCCCAGATGGTTTCTGGGTGTCAGGATTGTTCGCCTTTGGGCCCCCCCAGATCCTCAGAGCTCCAGGCTGTCTCTTCCTGTCTAAGACCACGGGGTGGGACATAGAATCACAGAGTTGAGAGGGCGCCAAGGGTCATCTAGTCCAGCCCCCTGCAATGCAGGAATCGCAGCTCAAGGCCATCCAAGCTCTGCTTAAAAACCTCCAAGGAAGGAGAATCTACAACCTCCCGAGGAAGATCGTTCCACTGGCGTAGGCTGCCAGAGATTCTGCGTTGAGATTTGGGTCTCAGCTGCCCTCTTGAGTTGAGGAAACCGGATTTGGGCTGGTCAGGATTTGTCCTCTGCCTCTCTTTGAGCAAATGTTGGGTGCTCAGAGTCCATTGAGGGTGGCTTAGGAACAAGCCAGTCAAGCTGACCTTTGCCCTTTGACGCTTGACCCCACCGGAACACTGTTATCTGTCAGCTTCCTCATTTAACTGGAGGCTTAATCCAGGGATCAGCAAACTTTTTCAACAGGGGGCCGGTCCGCTGTCCCTCGGACCTTGTGGAGGGCCGGACTATATTTTGAAAAAAAATAAATGATCGAATTCCTATGCCCCACAAATAACCCAGAGATGCATTTTAAATAGAAGCACACATTCTAGTCATGTAAAAACACGCTGATTCCCAGACCGTCTGTGGGCTGGATTTAGAAGGCGATTGGGACGGATCTGGCCCCCGGGCCTTAGTTTGCCTACCCATGGTTTAATCCTGCGTGTTTAGATGGAAATCTCCAGGAAGAAGGTTTTAACAGGGAGAAATGTAAAGTACTACACTTGGGCAAAAAAATAATGAAAGGCACAAATACAGGATGGGTGACACCTGGCTTGAGAGCAGTACATGTGAAACGGATCTAGGAGTCTTGGTAGACCACAAACTTGACATGAGTCAACAGTGTGATGCAGCAGCAAAAAAAGCCAATTCAATTCTGGGCTGCATCCATAGGAGTATAGCATCTAGATCAAGGGAAGGAATAGTACCACTGTATTCCGCTCTGGTCAGACCTCACCTGGAATACTGTGTCCAGTTCTGGGCACCACAGTTCAAGAAGGATACTGACAAGCTGGAACATGTCCAGAGGAGGGCAACCAAAATGGTCAAAGGCCTGGAAACGATGCCTTATGAGGAACGGCTTAGGGAGCTGGGTATGTTTAGCCTGGAGAAGAGAAGGTTAAGGGGTGATATGATAGCCATGTTCAAATATATCAAAGGATGACATATAGAGGAGAGAGAAAGGTTGTTTTCTGCTGCTCCAGAGAAGCGGACACGGAGCAATGGATTCAAACTACAAGAAAGAAGATTCCACCTAAACATTAGAAAGAACTTCCTGACAGTAAGAGCTGTTTGACAGTGGAATTGGCTGCCAAGGAGTGTGGTGGAGTCTCCTTCTTTGGAGGTCTTTAAGCAGAGGCTTGACAGCCACCTGTCAGGAAGGCTTTGATGGTGTTCCTGCTTGGCAGGGGGTTGGACTGGATGGCCCTTGGGGTCTCTTCCAACTCTAGGATTCTATGATTCTAAGAATCCAACTTTGCGCTGAGGCCACATCTGGCTGTCAGGAACATCTGAATTTTCAAGGGGAATTTGGAGGGAATGTTGTGAATGTGGTTGCTACACATTTTGAGATTCCCCCCCTCTTTTTCCGCCATGGCTTCATCAGAGCCAGAGCTCAGCCCTTGGCTACGTCCAACGATATTATCTTTTTTATTTGTTTACTTAGCATTTGCAAAGCTGTTCTTTTCGAGTTGGAGAGGAAAATCCCCCAAAGGTTTTTGCCGAAATGCTTATCAGCCAGAGCGGGGATGTCCATAGCTTCTGCATTCCAGTTCTCCAGGCACATATTTGGACATGCGGCCACGGCGGCCTCAGGCATTGCCTTCCGGCCCCGCAATAACGCCGATACCCTCTCGCATGAAGGTCGTCTTGGGTACAGAAGGTGCTTGCTCAGGAAACACGGGGTTATCGGTGGAGGAGGAGGCCGCGTGCTTCCCGAGAGACTCTCTCACGGAGGAAGGATGGCTTCGATCTTTTGCCTCTCCGGGATGCAGCCAGTGTGGTGTAGTGGTTAAGAGCGGTGGACTTGTAATCTGGTGAACCGGGTTCGCGTCTCCTCTCCTCCACACGCAACTGCTGGGTGACCTTGGGCTAGTCACACTTCTCTGAAGTCTCTCGGCCCCACTCACCTCACAGAGTGTTTGTTGTGGGGGAGGAAGGGAAAGGAGAATGGGAGCCGCTTGAAGACTCCTTTGGGTAGTGATAAAGCGGGATATCAAATCCAAACTCTTCTTCTTCAGACGGTAACGCCAGGCCATTTCAGATTGTAAACTCCTCGGGGCAGAGAACTATCCTCTTGGGCTGGGGAAGCTTTAATAGGCCAAGGGCCTATTCCCTCGAGGCCGGCCTCCTGGGGGCCGCATGCCAGAGGTGGGCGGGGCTGTGAGGCACAAGCGGGCGGGGCCAAAGGCATGACTCATTACCTTTTGTGCTTAATAATAATAATAATAATAATAATTTATTATTATTTATACCCCGCTCATCTGGCTGGGTTTCCCCAGCCACTCTGGGCGGCTTCCAACAGAACATTAAAATACAATAATCTATTAAACATTAAAAGCTTCCCTAAACAGGGCTGCCTTCAGATGTCTTCTAAAGGTCTGGTAGTTGTTGTTCTCTTTGACATCTGAAGGGAGGGCATTCCACAGGGCGGGCGCCACTACCGAGAAGGCCCTCTGCATAGGTAAAAAGTAATGGTGAAGGACCCCTGGATGGTAAAAGTGACTATGGGGTGTGGCACTCCTCTCGCTTTCAAGCTGATGGAGCTGGCATTTGTCCACAGACAGCTTTCTGGGTCATGTGGCCAGCAGGACTAAACCACTTCTGGTGCAATGGGACACCGTGACGGAAACCAGAGCGCATGGAAATGCTGTTTACCTTCCTGCCACAGTGGTACCTATTTATCTACTTGCGCCGGTGTGTTTTTGAACTGCTAGGTTGGCAGGAGCTGGGACAGAGCAGCGGGAGCTCATTCTGTCATGGGGATTCGAATTGCCGACCTTCCGATCGGCAAGCCCAAGGGGCTCAGTGGTTTAGACCCCAGCGCCACCTGCGTCCTTTGCGCATAGGAGCCTCTTGCAGTTCAAAGGCACCTTACCAGGTTTGTAAAAATCACTCAATGAAGGCGCAGGGCTGTGTCATGGAAAAGTACGGCCTGGGAAGGGTTCTTCTGATGTTGAGTCGGAATCTCATTTCCTGTAACTTGAATCCCTTGGGTCGGGTCCTCCTCTCTGTGCAGCGGAAAGCAAGCTTGCTCCATCCTCTGTGTGACAGCCCTTTAGCTATTTGAAGATGGCCATTGTATCTCCTCTCAGTCTCCTCTTTCCCAGGCTATCATGGAGGGTAAGCCTATTATTTATTTATTTATTTATTTCTATTATTATTATTATTATTATTATTATTATTATTATTATTATTATTTATTATTATTATTATATTATACCGCCCTATACCCAGGGGTCTCAGGGCTGTTCACAGAATAAAATCAAGATATAAAACCACAAAATCTATATCTATATATATATAAAAATGTTCCCATTGCGTGCGCGGCGGACACCACCTTGCTCCGTAACCACTGGACCAAATCTCATCAAATTAGGACACAGCGTACCATGACCATCAAGGAAGGATCTGGCATAATAAAAATTAAAAAAAAAACCCCACACCTGACATACCTAAAATATAGAATGAACGCTAAAAGAATTGGCGCACATATTAGACGTCATCAGCAGCTTCCAATAGAAAGGCTCATCGCAGGGCAGCGTCATATGTCAATGGACTCTTCAGGCCAGGGCCGCAAGGATGTCTGGGAAATGAGTTCAAAGAAGCGATGGCCGGCCTCTTTCCCTGATAGTCGACTCGGCTTTTAATAGGCTTTTAATAGCCGCAAGGCACGCTGGGAAATGGAGGCCACCGCCTCTCGCAGTTAACTAGGCCGGACCCGCAAGGCACGCTGGGAAATGGAGTCTAGGCGCCCTGTGGGTGAACTAAGCTCTTTTGCCCAAACCGCAAGGCATGCTGGGAAACTGTGGGCTTATTATCCCAACCAACCGCACGCTCAAGGCACTCTGGGAAATGGAATAAAATCCTCTCTGTAGAGGGTTACTAGCACTTTTCCCCTTGAAAAGGCCACAGGCAAGGCACGCCGGGAAATGGCCACCGTGAGTGTCCCTCAGTGATCTCCCGAGGTGTGCTTTTTATCTGTGCGTTTCCATAGTGCTTTTCCCTCAGACGGCGTCAGAGGCCTCCTTCCTCGGCTTTTTCTGCCACAGGCCGCGAGAGGGCACCTGAGCGCGTGCAGAGTGCACAAGACGCCGGCAGGGGTAGGTGGGGGTTTATTTTGGCTGCGGCTGCTACTGATGGTAATAAGCATAAAATGAGCCACAGCAACGCGTGGCTGGGTCCGCTAGTACCTAATAAAAATAAAAGCAACAATCCAATAACACCCCTCCAAAAAACCCTACGTATGTTAATCAGATCAACCAAAGGCCTGGTTAAAAAGGAACGTTTTTGCCTGGAGCCTAAAGGTGTATAATGAAGGCGCCAGGCGAACTTCCTAGGGGAGAGCATTCCACAGATGGGGAGCCACTGCAGAGAAGGCCCTGTTCTCATGTTGCCACCCTCCAGATTCTCGAGGAGGAGGCACACAAAGGAGGGCCTCAGAAGATGATCTCAGGGTCCGGGTAGGTTCATGGCTACTAGCCATGATCTTTGCTCTGTCTCCATGGTTGTAGTCAAAATTGTAGAATGCAAGAACTCTGGCCAGGCAGTAGATCAGTTTTTAAATATTCAAACAGTTTTAGTATTATAGTATTGCAACAAATTCCAGCTGAAATGAATTCCTGTTCCATGACAAGGCCCTGTTTCGCTAATTCTTCGTCAGCTGGAATGTTAAGAAATCCTACGTTAGAAATAACTCTTATAATGTTTGTAAATGCTTATATACATTCTACTCTTACGTGAAAACAATACATACATAATTTACATAATGTAAAGTTAACAAAAACAGCTTACCTAAATTTTCGTGGTCAAAGTGTACCAATGTGTCTTCTGTGTGTGCCTAACTAGCTAACACTGTTTGTAATATTTAAATGAAAAATAAGGTGTGGTCCATACTACATCATAGCTTTTACAACATGCGAAATCAGTTTAAAGGTACAGTACCAAGGTATGGTTTAAAGAAACACTCCGACACAAAGCCAATTATAAAAATGCTGTAAAGTCCAGGTTATTATTTAAGAGTCCAGGTTATTATTGAAGATTTAAAAACTGATCTACTGCCTGGACAGAGTTCTTGCATTCTACAATTTTGACTGCTGTACATCACCAATAACTCCAATTTCTATAGCTGTCTCCATGGTTGGACACAACAGTGCCTCTGAATCCCAATTGCTGCAAACCACAGAAGAGGAGAGTTGCTCCTGTGGTTGGATCCTGCTTGCGGGTTTCCCACAGCATCTGGTCTGCCACTGTGAGAACAGGATGCTGGTCTAGATGGGCTATTGGCTTCATCCAGCAGCCTCCCCTTATGGGCGAAGGACAGCTTACAAATACTTAAAAGAAAGAAATTGTTGCTTACATACAGAGTAAAATGTATATCCTGTCCTTCCTCCAAAACGAGTCCAGGGCAGCAAGCGACAAATGAGATGTTAAGAACATCTTTAAAATGATTGCTGGGTGGGAAAGATCTCAGCTTCAAAGGATTGTTGAAAGAGGAAGGTCTAAAGGAGTCACCCCAAAGGATACAGGATACAGGGCCAGTCTAATAGTCAAGGAGAGGAAATCCTCACGCATCTGAAATACTGTGGGAGAGACGTACTGCCACGCAGGGTTTTTTCTCTACTAAATTTGGCACAACTATCAAGGGCCGTAGTTTAAAGGGTCAATTCAACCTGCCAGTTGGCAGAGCCTGATCTAAGGCGATGAGGCATATAAGGAAATGGAAAGGATGGAGCCCGAAAAAGAACAGAGGGGAGAGGAAAGGAAATCCCTCTTGGAAAATGTGTGTGTGGAGGAGAAGGAGAAGGAGAAGGTTTAAGGACAAGGATTTGGCAAAGTTGACTGATTTGATAAAGACAAAAACCGAAAAATATAATTCAAAAACAATGGAAATGTCTTAACGATCATTTAGGTCAGTGATGGCTAACCTTGACACTCCAGATGTTTTGGAACTACAACTCCCATCATCCCTAGCTAACAGGACCAGTGGTCAGGGATGATGGGAGTTGTAGTCCCAAAACATCTGGAGTGTCAAGGTTAGCCATCACTGATTTAGGTAGACAAGGATTAAATGAGAGGTATAGGCGCTGTGGGTTAAACCACAGAGCCTAGGGCTTGCCGATCAGAAGGTCGGCGGTTCGAATCCCCGCGACGGGGTGAGCTCCTGTTGCTTGGTCCCTGCTCCTGCCAACCTAGCAGTTTGAAAGCACGTCAAAGTGCAAGTGGATAAATAGGTACTGCTCCGGCGGGAAGGTAAACGGTGTTTCTGTGCGCTGCTCTGGTTCGCCAGAAGCGGCTTAGTCATGCTGGCCACATGACCTGGAAGCTGTACGCCGGCTCCCTCGGCCAATAAAGCGAGATGAGCGCCACAACCCTAGAGTCGGTCACGACTGGACCTAATGGTCAGGGGTCCCTTTATTGGTTATGTTTAGAGGTAGTTCTGTGGTAGTATCAGAAAATACATTAAATGGTGTAAGATGAATGAATGATAGATGAAATTACTGTTTCAGTTACAGGTAGTGCAGTGTGGTAGAAGTCAATCAATGAAATTTTAATACCGATTTTGTATTGAGATATACATAGTATAGATTTGGAAGGATTCCTTCTGGGGAGACCCAGCCAGATGGGCGGGGAACAAATAATAAATTATTATTATTAAATTATTATAATCCTTTCTTTTTCTTTTCTTTCTTTGTTTTTTCTTGTTGATTTAGATAATGATTTGTGTTTATGGAAATAAGTACCGGTATGTATGTATGTATGTGTTTATTTATAGTATTTTGTATATATTTTGCAATAAAATTTAATTAACAAAAAGGACAAGGAAGAAGTGTCTCTGAGCATGTGCAAAGCTCTGTGCCGCCCTCATTGGTTTTCACAACCAGCCTCCACCCGCGTGCCTGGGCTGAGTCCGAGTGCCTGTTTCCAAGCAAGCTTGAATCCACAACTTCTCCCTTTTTTGGGAATCGGCGATTGCGTCTCTTGAGCTTCTCTTGGCTTCGGTGAAAATTGGAATCTCTCTTGCGGCTCCCAAGGGGGAGATAATCCAGTGGAGGAAAATGGATGTATTTCCCCTCCTTGCAGCCGAGTCAAGATTAAAAGGCAGGGAGATAAGACAGGAGGGGGAGAGATGAATGATACCAAACAGGGCTGTTTTACAGGGCTTTCTGAGCAGCAGCCTTCAGGGAAAGGAGGAGTGGAAGAGATGGAATCTGCCCAGGCAGACCTTTACTCCTTAACTGGAGTTGTGCAACAAAGCCGACCCCTCCCTTGATCTGATCATCTAGGGCAGGCACATCCGACTCCCAAGACACTGTTATCTACTCCAGGGGTAGGCAACCTAAGACCCGTGGGCCGGATGTGGCCCAATCGCCTTCTCAATCCAGCCTGCAGACGGTCCGGGAATCAGCGCGTTTTTACATGAGTAGAATGTGTGCTTTTATTTAAAACTAGTGGACGTTCAGCCCATTAAATTAACGGGCGCTAGAACATTTGTGGTCAAACATTACCGGCTCTCCCCGGGGCCGATAACGGCTGCTCCTCCTCCACCGCTCTCCGCTTCGCTCAGCATCCCCGCCGGCTGCGTCCGCCTCTCCGCCTCCTCCTCCTCCTCCTCCACCACCGGTTGGCTGCCTGCCTGCTGCCCGGCAGTCCCGCCCGTTGGTGCCGCCGCCGAAGCGCCCCCTCCTCTTCTCCGCGCGCCTGCCCCTGCCTCTGTCCGCCTCGCGCCCACGGACACACCCTTGCCCCTCGCGGCCCCCAACGCCAAATCAGCAACAGCCGCCGCTCGCTCGCCCGCTCGCCCTCCGGCCAATCAGCACCCCGCACCTGCTGCCGCCCGAAGTCTCTGCGCTCCAATCCCTGTGTCCGTGGGGCACATGCGCAGTAGCGCAATCCCACGGACACAGGGACACGACGCAGAGACACTTGGACTTTATTATATAGGATGCATCTCTGGGTTATTTGTGGGGCATAGGAATTTGTTCATTATTTCCCCCCCAAAATATAGTCCGGCCCCCCACATGGTCTGAGGGACGGTGGACCGGCCCACGGCTGAAAAAGGTTGCTGACCCCTGATCTACTCCCAGTATTAAAAAGCTGGCAGTGATCTACCCATTGTTATTGGAGGGAGGAGAAGTGGATTGCGCAGAGTTGTTGAGCTTTTGGGGGGGGGGGTAGGATTGCCCAGATTTCTTCAGCTTTTATTTGTTAACTTTCGGTAAACTTTATTTAAACTGATGATCAATAAGGGCCCCACAATCTACCAGGATCAGCCGGGGATCTTCCAGTAGATCGCGATCTACTGGTTGGACATGCCTGATCTAGGGCCATGCCACCGCTGTGTTCTGTATCTGGTGCAGAATTAGAGTCATAGAAGTATGAAGTTGGAAGGGCCCCCCAAGGCCCTTGCAATGCAGGAACCAATCTATTGTACTGTTTTTGGGAGACAGGGTGCGGGCAGGTGTGGGGGACTCCCTGGTCCTGAATGGGGTAACTGTGCCCCTGAAGGACCAGGTGCGCAGCCTGGGAGTCATTTTGGACTCACAGCTGTCCATGGAGGTGCAGGTCAATTCTGTGTCCAGGGCGGCTGTCTTCCAGCTCCATCTGGTATGCAGGATGAGACCCTCCCTGCCCGCAGGCTGTCTCGCCAGAGTGGTGCATGCTCTAGTTATCTCCCGCTTGGACTACTGCAATGCGCTCTACGTGGGGCTACCTTTGAAGGTGACCCGGAAACTACAATGAATCCAGAATGCGGCAGCTAGACTAGTGACTGGGAGTGGCCGCCGGGACCACGTAACACCGGTCCTGAGAGATCTACATTGGCTCCCAGTACGTTTCCGAGCACAATTCAAAGTGTTGGTGCTGACCTTTCAAGCCCTAAACGGCCTCGGTCCTGTATACCTGAAGGAGCGTCTCCACCCCCACCGTTCAGCCCGGACACTGAGGTCCAGCTCTGAGGGCCTTCTGGCGGTTCCCTCACTACGAGAAGCAAGGCTACAGGGAACCAGGCAGAGGGCCTTCTCGGTGGTGGCACCCGCCCTGTGGAACGCCCTCCCTTCAGATGTCAAAGAGAACAAAAACTACCAGACCTTTAGAAGACATCTGAAGGCGGCCCTGTTTAGGGAAGCTTTTAATCTGTAACATGTTAATGTATTGTTTTTTAATATTTGCTGGAAGCCGCCCAGTGTAGCTGGGGAGACCCAGCCAGATGGGCGGGGTACAAATAATAAATTATTATTATTAAATTATTATATTTCTTTTAATGCCCAATTTTGAGATGTCCAGCGTCAGTTCTGCAAATGAGCAGGCGAGCAACCGGCTCCAGGCCTCTGTAGGGGGAAGATGCCCTGTTTGCAGAAAGTGGCTTGGATCCACAACTGCTTCCTGCAAACAGACTTCAAAGCCAGCATCCCCATCCCCAAGGACCGGGGGGGGGGGCGGCTTCCCTGCCAGCGCTCACCAGCTGTTTGGCACTGGCAGAAAGCTCTGTGCGGAAAGGAGCAACCAGGAGCTCACTTCATGCCCCTCGTTTTTCCCTGGGAGCCTCATCCTGCCCCACACCTGATGCCCGTTCTCTGCTTTGATCTGAATAGGATTAATTTTGGGTCTCTTGCACTTTGCTTCCGCAGCGCAACACCTTCCAAGCAGTCTTGGCCTACAGCGATTCGGATGCCTACGCCCTCTTCCTCTACCCCGAGGATGGGGTCCAGTTCTTTGGGACGCGGCCCAAAGAATCCTACAACGTCCACCTGGAGCTGCCGGCCAGAGTCGGCTTCAGCAGAGGGGACTATCAGCGCCGGGAAGGGCCGTACCACAGCGTCACCAGCAGTGAGCAGTCCGTCAAGAATCTCTACCAGTAAGTAACTGGTGTGCTGTCTGGTTCTATCTCCAAGGATTTCCTTCTGCCTTGGCAGTTTGTGGGCATGTGCCAAATGTTGATATCATCGAAGGTTTGGGCAGGGAAATGCCAGGGGAGAGCCCGGCCTTTAGGTCAGGGCCGCTTGCCCACCGAGGCGAAGGAACCGGTCCTTTTCTGCCAAAAAGGACTCGCCTTTGGAGAAAGGGGGCAGCGCTTGGCGACATTTTTAGTTTGCGGAAAAAGTGAATAAGAGGCACATAACTTGGTGTCGTCCACAGTTTGGGAACCACCACAGTGTGCAAACAAAGGAATTGGCACTGGGTGCGGAATCTGCTCTCCACAGAACTTTGCTTTCACATTTCCAGCGAGTGAGGGTTCCCCATGTCACAATGGATGCAAAACAAATGATGAAAAGTCTGCAAAATTATGCACATTTGCCCAGCTCATTACAGGTTGCAGAATCCAACACTTCTGATTTATTTGTGTTTAATAAATAATAATAATAATAATAATAAATTATTTATACCCCGCCCTTCCCAGCCGAAACTGGGCTCAGGGCGGCTAACATCATTAAAAGTACAATAAAGTATAAAAGAAAGAAAAAACCGTTAATTAAAATACAGGTTAAAATACAATTTAAAATTTAAAATGCCGCTTCATTTATCGCCCATAATCAAAACCATAAGGGGAGGAAACATCAGACTGAGTCCAACCCGAAGGCCAGGCGGAACAGCTCTGTCTTGCAGGCCCTGCAGAAAGATGTCAAACCCCGCAGGGCCCTGGTCTCTTGTGACAGAGCGTTCCACCAAGTTGGGGCCAGTACTGAAAAGGCCCTGGCCTTAGTTGAGACCAGTCTAACAACCTTGTGGCTTGGGACCTCCAAAACGTTGTTATTTGTGGACCTTAAAGTCCTCTGCGGGGCATACCAGGAGAGGCGGTCCCGTAGGTACGAGTTTAAAGCTGCACAGCCAAAAGGTTAGATTTGTTTTTGAACCTCTTGCACTCTGACACCAAACAAGCATGCCAGCCTGCCTGATCAGAAAGCGGAGTTGCGTTTGGATCTGTTGTCAGATGTCGCATGCAAACTTTGTTTGTGTTAGCTGCCTGTTTCCTCAGATAATGCCATGCCAGCTGGGTGCTATGTGCTGTTCTGCCCCTCTTTCCAAATTTGGGTTCAAAGAGAGGCCAGCACCGCGTGGAAAACCTGTGGGAAAGCATCCTTCGGTCACCTCCAGGCTTGATTATTGTAACTCGCTCTACGCGGGGCTGCCCTTGAAGTTGATCCAGAAACTCCAGCGGGTGCAGAATGCAGCGACGAGGCTACTTACGGGGTCCTTGCCGCGGGACCACATTCATCCAGTGCTTTACCAGCTTCACTGGCTCCCGGTGGAGTACAGGATCAGGTTCAAGGTGCTGGTTTTGACCTTTAAAGCCTTATGCGGCCTAGGACCCTCGTACCTACAGGACCGCCTCTCCCAGTATGGCCCGCAAAGGACCTTAAGGTCTACAAATAATAACCTGCTGGAGGTCCTGAGCCACAAGGTTGCCAGACTGGTGTCAACCAGGGCCAGGGCTTTTTCAGTTCTGGCCCCAACTTGGTGGAACACTCTGTCACAAGAGACCAGGGCCCTGCGGGATTTGACATCTTTCTGCAGGGCCTGCAAGTCAGAGTTGTTCCACCTGGCCTTCGGGTCGGACACTTAAGTTTGATGGTTTCCTCCCCTTGGTTTGGTAATGGGCGCCAAATGAATCGGCATTTTAAACTGGTTTTAACTTGTATTTTAACTAATTGGTTTCTGTATTCTATTGTGACTTTTGTTGTTGTTAGCCGCCCTGAGCCCGGTCCTGACTGGGGAGGGCGGGGTATAAATAAAAATTTATTATTATTATTATTATTATTATTCTCCGATGGTGATGTTGTTGCAAACCTGCTAAGGTCACTCTTTTGACTGACGGCGTCCTGCCTTTGACCGGCGTGTGTTCTTGCCATGTGGTACAAACTGGGTACAAACTGCGAACGCGAGTGGTCTGAACCACTGAGCCTCCTGGGCTTGCCAATCGGCGGTTCAAATCCCTGTGACGGAGTGAGCTCCTGTTGCTGTGTCCCAGCTCCTGCCAACCTAGCAGTCTGAAAGCACACCAGTGATCACTGATTCCAGCAGCGATGCTTCACAGCAGCCTCCGCTGGCATTAGAAGGAGTTTTGGGACTGGGAGGGGTGGCGGGTATTTAGAAATTTCCTTGAAACGTGACCGACTCGAGGAGCCGGGCCTGTAAAACCGCAGCTGCCGTCTCCGTTTCCCACTGTTATCAAATGCCAGCTGTTCTCCGGCTTGGAGCTGGCTGACATGAGGCGAGGGGAGAGGAATGTGCGAATATCCGTGGCCTCGGAGGAGCGTTCAGGGGCTGTGAAGGGAGATCTTGTTTGCTTCTCGATGCTTAGGGGACCTGCAGCCTGCCAGCTATTTTTTTTCGGCTCGGAATCTGCCCAGCGTTTTGCACAACTGTCGCGGAAGAAAGTTGCGGAGAATGCGCACAATCTCTGCCTCCCTGGCCCTCCTCACATTCCCAGCCTGCCATCTTATCTACTTGGCCGCATATTCGCCACCCAGATAGGAAACCCATCACTTCTCAGTTCTCTTCCTTTCACCAGTTCTTCCTCGCCCAGGGCCTGTGCAAGACCTTCCCTTGACTCTTTCCTGATGTAGTGCTCTATCTGTGCTCCTGAAGGACCAGGAGCGCAGCCTGGGAGTCATTTTGGACTCACAGCTGTCCATGGAGGTCAATTCTGTGTCCAGGGCGGCTGTCTACCAGCTCCATCTGGTACGCAGGCTGAGACCCTACCTGCCCGCAGACTGTCTCGCCAGAGTGGTGCATGCTTTGGTTATCTCCCGCTTGGACTACTGCAATGTGCTCTACGTGGGGCTACCTTTGAAGGTGACCTGGAAACTGCAACTAATCGAGAATGCGGCAGCAAGACTGGTGACTGGGAGTGGCTGCCGAGACCATATAACACTGGTCCTGAAAGACCTCCATTGGCTCCCAGTACGTTTCCAAGCACAATTCAAAGTGTTGGTGCTGACCTTTAAAGCCCTAAACGGCCTTGGCCCAGTATCCCTGAAGGAGCATCTCCACCCCCATCGTTCTGCCCTGACACTGAGGTCCAGCTCCGAGAAGCAAAGTTACAGGAAACCAGGCAGAGGGCCGTCTCGGTAGTGGCGACCGCCCTGTGGAACGCCCTCCCACCAGATGTCAAAGAAATAAACAACTATCTGACATTTAGAAGACATCTGAAGGCAGCCCTGTTTAGGGAAGTTTTTAATGACTGATGTTTTAATGTATTTTTAATCTTTTGTTCCCCAGTGGCTGGGGAATAAATAATAATAATAATAATAATAATAATAACAATAATTTATTATATCCCAAACGTGATATCTATCTTTCCCTGAGCACCTCTGGAGCACACAGCTGCTACTCGAGAGCAGCCAATGTGGCGCCCTGCAGATGTCGCTGGAATGAGCACGCATCGCCCCTGAACATTGGCCAGGCTGCCTGAGGCTGATGGAAGCTGGGAGCCCAACAACACGTTGAAAGTACAACTCCCGTCATCCCGGCCCATTGGCCATGCTGGCTAGGGAGGTGGGGACAGCCACCTGCCGTGGGCGTTTTAGTTGAGATTACTGCATTGCCAGGGGTTGGACTAGATCAGTGGTCCTCAACCCCCGGTCCGCGGCCCGGTACCGGTCCGTGGATCAAATGGTACCGGGCCGCCCAAGGAACATTAAATTATTTCAATTTTATTTACTGTGGTGTTAAAATGTTAAATCACTTTATATTCATTTTTGGGTGTAACTGTATTTTATTTTGAAGGCATGTTTAAATACAATTAAATTAAAATTATGACATCAAAACAATCTAAAATATAAACAATCAATGTCGCCCCCTCAGCGGGCCGCGGTAAAATTATCAAACGTTGACCAGTCCGCGACGATAAAAAGGTTGGGGAGCACTGGACTAGATGACCCTGGGGGGTCCCTTCCAACTCTGATTCTTTGATTCTAGGTCTCTCTAACCAAGGTCCAACATGTACAGCATTTCAACACCTTGTATTACATGACATCTTAAATAATAATAATATATGTGTAAAAGGGTAAAAGAGTATTGGGGAATAATCAATAATGCATTGGAAAAAAGGTTTAAAAGTACTTTTCCAAAAAAGCTAGAGTCCTTTTTGTTCGGGATAATTCAGACGGAAATTCCCAGGTGTCAAAAAAGGCTATTTATGTATTCCGCTACTGCGGCCCGTGTTTTGTTAGCCCAAAAATGGAAAACGAGCAAAGTCCCAACCAAAGAGGAATGGCAACTTAAACTGATGGACTACGCGCAGTTTGTGGACCTAACATATAGAACAAGAAGAATATACGTTTAAAGAAGTTTGGAAAATGTTTATTGAATATATGGGGAGAAACTGTACACTTGAAAATGTTGGCAGCATTAAGATAAATTCAACAGTGTAAACAAGTTTTGATGGATGTAATAATGTAATACTGAATGGTTTAATTTATGTAAAATATGCAGGGATTTATGATATGCAAATTGAACCATGGGAAGAGAAGAAGGGAAGTCACTGACGTTTTAAGGTTGTTTAATGAATATTTCAAATTGTAAAATAGAAAACTTAATCAAAATCATACACACACAAAAAGAAATCTTAGACAATATATTTGTTCAGTCGTTCAGTCGTGTCCGACTCTTCGTGACCCCATGGACCAGAGCACGCCAGGCACGCCTATCCTTCACTGCCTCTCGCTGTTTGGCCAAACTCATGTTAGTAGCTTTGAGAACACTGTCCAACCATCTCATCCTCTGCCGTCCCCTTCTCCTTGTGCCCTCCATCTTTCCCAACATCAGGGTCTTTTCTAGGGAGTCTTCTCTTCTCATGAGGTGGCCAAAGTACTGGAGCCTCAACTTCAGGATCTGTCCTTCTAATCTGACAATATATACAATGCCCAAATAATAATGACATGTGCAACTCAGTATGTCAAAGCCAAGCAGTCTAAACATTCCTGAAATAAGTCTGTGAGAGAAGCTCTCTATGTGAATACTTGTGCTGGATCAGGCCCATGGCCCGTTCTCTCTCTGCGATTCCCAAAAACTGACGTTCAGAGACATTTACTGCCTCCAGCAGCTGAACATTGCCTCGTTTATTTATTGCATTTCTGTCCCGTCCTTCCTCCCGAGGGAGCCCAGGGCGGCCAACAAGAACGCAGCGAAACCATGCAATTAAAATAAAAATTAAGTGAGCGAAAACATTTTAGAGGCAGGAACAATTGAGAGCATCTGAAAGCAATTTAGAAGCTCACAAGGTCAAGGCTGCCAGCAAGAGCACCTTTCAGCCATCAAACCCCGAGTGAACAGGAATCTTTCAGAATCCCCCTTGGAAGTTAATAACTAAGGAGACAGATTCACCTGGCCAGGAAGGGGATTCCTCAAATGGGGAGCCACCGCCGAAAAGACCCTGTCATGGGTTGACACCAACTGGGTGGCACCTGCTGCTGCACCCTCCTTTGCTAGCTTCCTAGAATTGTAGAGGGACCCCGAGAGTCATTTAGTCCCTCCCCATGCAATGCAGGAATCTCAACTACAGCATCCACGACAGGTGGGCATCCTATTCCATTACTGATCCTAGAAAAGTGAGCATTCTGCCATGTGCTGTTGCTGTTTAGGAACTTTCTTTAGTCGTTTATTTGTGTCCGACTCTTCGTGACCCCCTGGACCAGAGCACGCCAGACACTCCTGTTTTCCACTGCTCCCGCAGTTTGGTCAGACTCATGTTGGTAGCTTCGAGAACACTGTCCAACCATCTCATCCTCTGCCGTCCCCTTCTCCTTGTGCCCTCCATCTTTCCCAACATCAGGGTCTTTTCCAGGGAGTCTTCTCTTCTCATGAAGTGGCCAAAGTCTTGGAGCCTCAGCTTCAGGATCTGTCCTTCCAGTGAGCACTCAGGGCTGATTTCCTTCAGAATGGAGAGGTTTGATCTTCTTGCAGTCCATGGGACTCTCAAGAGTCTCCTCCAGCACCATCATTCAAAAGCATCAATTCTTCGGCGATCAGCCTCCTTGATGGTCCAGCTCTCACTTCCATACATCACTACTGGGAAAACCATAGCTTTAACTATACGGACCTTTGTCAGCAAGGTGATTGCTTTTTAAGATGCTGTCTAGGTTTGTCATTACTTTCCTCCCAAGAAGCAGGCGTCTTCTTATTTCGTGAGTGCTGTCACCATCTGCAGTGATCATGGAACCCAAGAAAGTGAAATCTCTCACTGCCTCCATTTCTTCCCCTTCTATTTGCCAGGAGGTGATGGGACCAGTGGCCATGATCTTAGTTTTTTCATGTTGAGCTTCAGAACTACATGCCTATTTTTGATGCTACATGGGGGTTGAAGGAGCAACAGAATTTGAACTCTGCCAAGCTGGGCTCTGAAGAGCAAATTCCCCCGAGATCTGGATCTGCATTGCCTCGGTCCTTTGATCGTGTGGCCAACCCGGATCCCATCACTGCTTCCCATGCCGGCGTCTCCTCTCCAGTGGAGCTGTTTCTGCCGTTTGCAATTAGTAACCTGATCCGGGCTACCCATCCGACACGGATATCCAGACTTTGCCAGTGTGGGATGGAGCCGGGCCACATTGTTTTTGCTTGTCGGCGGTGGTCACGCCAAGGCAATTACACGCTCCGAGATACCTCGGTCCTGAGCCCCAAAGGGATTTATCAGTTGTCATAAAATCCCCCTTTCCTCTGAATCATGCTTTATTAGACTGTAAGCCCTGTGGCTGGGATGCGGGTGGCGCTGTGGGTTAAACCACAGAGCCTAGGTCAGCGGTTCGAATCCGCACGGCGGGGTGAGCTCCCGTTGTTCGGTCCCTGCTCCTGCCAACCTAGCAGTTTGAAAGCACACCAGTGCAAGTAGATAAATAGGTACCGCACCGGCGGGAAAGTAAACGGCGCTTCCGTGCGCTGCTCTGGTTCGCCAGAAGCTGCTTAGTCATGGTGGCCACATGACCTGGAAGCTGTCTGCAGACAAACGCCGGCTCACTCGGCCTATAGAGCGAGATGAGCGCGCAACCCCAGAGTCGTCCGCGACTGGACGTCACAGTCAGGGGTACCTTTACTTTTATTTTTTCAAAACTTTTATTGATTTTATGAATTTTATAAGCACATAACATGACGGTTAAATTTCCATGCTTCCTCCCTCTCACTGTGTGAAGCTTCATATATCCCCCTCTCTCACGGGGTCATCCATATCATTGTATATTTAACCTCTCAAACATTGTTTAATTTCATTGCTTGGGCCTGACCCTATTCCAGGGCCAGGCATTCCTTCCTTCAACATTTCATATTTCAATTGACTTCCTCGAATCCCTTTCTTTTGTATTCATTGTCTTACCTCTCCAACAGTTTTCATATTTCTAAAAACACAAATACACAATAATTTCACTGTCCAACATAAACTAAATAAAAATAGTAAAATTCATATATATCCCTTTACCTTTAAGCCCTGTGGGTAAGGCTGCCTCTCAGTTTTGCACCCCCGCTTCAGGCACAGCGTGAATGATGAACTAAGCCCAAATAAAAGTCTGTATGCTCCTGGATAGCCTACTGTCATGGATTTTTCAGCTGAGATTCCTGCATTGCAGGGGGTTGGGCTAGATGACCCCTGGGGGTCCCTTCCAACTCGACAGTTGCATGAATGCCAGTTTTTGAGGAGGAGCAGCAGCAGGAGGAGGAAGAGGAGAGGGCTGTTGCCCCTCAGGTGCTGCTTTCAGGCTTCCCAGGGGCACCTGCTCAGACCCAGTGGGAGCCAGGATGGTCTTGTTGCATGAATTTGCACCCTTCATGTTGAAGTTTATTTTATTTTATTTGAAAAAGGTGTCAATCAGTAGCCACTGGGCTTTCACCCTTCTTCCTCGGGATTGGAGAAAGATCTTTAGAGGCCCTAAGCCGAGGGGTCAGCAACCTTTTTCAGCAGGGGGCCGGTCCACTGTCCCTCAGACCTTGTGGGGGGCCGGACTATATTTTGGGGGAAAAAATATGAATGAGTTCCTATGCCCACAAATAACCCAGAGATGCATTTTAAATAAAAGCACACATTCTACTCATGTAAAAACACACTGATTCCCGGACCGTCCGTGGGTCAGATTTAGAAAGTGATTGGGCCAGATCCGGCCCCCAGGCCTTAGGTTGCCTACCCCTGCCCTAACCGCTGGAAGATTTTGGTGCCCCCTTATATACATATTATTAAAAACATAGGTAAAGGTAAAGGACCCCTGGATGGTTAAGTCCTGTCAAAGGCGACTATGGGGTTGTGTCGCTGATTTCGCTTTCAGGCCGAGGGAGCCGGCGTTCATCCGCAGACAGTTTTCCAGGTCATGTGGCCCTCAGGACTAAACTGCTTCTGGCGCAACGGGACACTGTGACAGAAGCCAGAGCGCACGGAAATGCCTTTTACCTTCCCGCCAGAGCAGTACCTATTTATCTACTTGCACTGGTATGCTTTCGAACTGCTAGGTTGGCAGGAGCTGGGACTGAGCAATGGGAGCTCACTCCGTTGCGGGGATTCGAACTGCAGGCCTTCCGATCAGCAGGCCCAAGAGGCTCAGTGGATTAGACCCCAGTGCCACCCGCGTCCCCATTCAAATTATACACAGTAATAAATACTTTTATGTTTTTTAAAATGAAGAAAAACCTACAGTAAGATGGAAAATAACGTTTCTTTTTGTTACCTTCTATTTTATTTGTTTTTGAGATTTTTTTCTACTACTTGTTCTAATTGCAAAGTCTTTGAGATGCCTGAGATTCCTGCATGGCAGGGGGTTGGGCTAGAGGACCACTGGGGGCCCCCCTCCGACTCTACAATTCTTTGATTCCATTTTCCAAAAAAGAAGAACGAAGAAAAAAGAAAAGGAAGATAAAGAACATAAAAAGAAGAAAGTAGATATATAAATTAAATTACAATGCAAGGGTCCATATTACTCAACATTACTGTGTTTTCCTTGCATTGTTACTGTCTACAAATCTTATACCTAAACAAAAGAAAAAAGATAATAATAGAAATAATGGTGGCTTCCACCTACCACACAACACTCTGCCCCAGTATTTCCCAATCTCTGGACATGTCCACCACATATGGTAGAATGATCCTATCTGTTTTCATAGAATCATAGAATCATAGAGTTGGAAGAGACCCCAAGGGCCATCCAGTCCAACTCCCTGCCAAGCAGGAAACACCATCAAAGCATTCCTGACAGGTGGCTGTCAGGCCTCTCCTTAAAGACCTCCAAAGAAGGAGACTCCACCACCCTCCTTGGCAGCAAATTCCACTGTCAAACAGCTCTTACTGTCAGGAAGTTCTTCCTAATGTTTAGGTGGAATCTTCTTTCTTGTCGTTTGAATCCATTGCTCCGTGTCCGCTTCTCTGGAGCAGCAGAAAACAACCTTTCTCCCTCCTCTATATGACATCCTTTTATATATTTGAACATGGCTATCATATCACCCCTTAACCTTCTCTTCTCCAGGCTAAACATACCCAGCTCCCTAAGCTGTTCCTATCCGTTCCTAAGCTGTTTTGAGATAAGGCTTCCAGCCTGCTTTGTTGCATAGTTGCTCTGTTGGAATCTTAAATATCCTTCAGCTGAGAAAACGAACGTTCAGCTGAGCCATTTGTTGGGGTTAAAAAATCCGGCAATGGGAAATTTCTGTGGTTCCCCCCCCCCCCCGTTCTCCCTTGATCTCCTAGCGGTTCATTCAGCCCTTTTTCTTCCTCCTTCCTTTAGGCTGAGCAACATGGGCATCCCTGGCATCTGGGCCTTCCACATTGGCAGCGCCTCTCAGCTGGGCAACGTGGTCCCTGCCACGCTCGGCGGGCTCCCCGCTGCTCCCCCGGAACTCCCCGAGACCAGCTCCACCGGCCACAACTTCCTGGAGCCGGAATACCCCGACCCCAACCTCGACTACGCGGATCCCTTCTACGACGACAACGAAGACGACTTCGAGTACCTGCCCGCGGCCCCCACCGAGCTGCCGCTCGGGCCGGAAGCGAGGCCCAGCTCCGCGCCGAACCCCGACGCGCAGGTCGACTACAGCGAGCCCAGGCACTCGGGGGCCAGCCTGGACTCCGAACTGGAGCCCACCTCGCTCTACTCAGCACCCAGCCGCCTCCCTCCGTACCCCGAACTGGATTCGGCCCTCCTGTACCTGGCGGAGCAACTGACGCCGCCTTCTGTGTTAGAAGAAAACACAAAGACCCCGCCCCTGCCGCCGGTGTACGAGAGCCCCATCGAGGCCGTCACGGCGGTTCTGTTGAGGCGCCGTGGAGACGGGGGCAGCCTGTCCCCGCAGGGAGAAGATACGGGCGACCCTTCGGAAAAGGACCCGGACATCTTCCCAGAGTATCCGGAAGGCGAGGTTATCCTCGGAAATTTCCCAGACACCCCTCCTTTCAGCCACAGGAGACGGGTTGTAGGTGTGGATGAGGACCTCCCCTTCAACCCAGATGGTAAGATCCTGAGAACGTCTCCCTACCCCAGACCTCAGTCTCTGAAACTGGAGATTCTTAGGCAGCAGAATTACCGTATTTTTCGCTCCATAAGACGCACCTTTTTCCTCCTAAAAAATAAGGGGAAATGTCTGTGCGTCTTATGGAGCGAATGTGTGGTCCCTGGAGCTGAACTGCCCAGGGGCAAAAGCAGATCGTGCTTTTTTTAAAAAAAAAAGAGAGAAGGGGGTGTTGAAAGGAAGCCCCCTGAGCAGCTGCTCAGCAAACGATCGGGGAGAGAGATAAGGGAGAGAGATTCCAGCCCCGCCCCCTTGCAGAGGGAGGCTGTTTCCCCAGCGACATGGGACTGGCTGATTAGATTATCTGTCCAGAAACTGTAGAAATGGCTCCCTTTCCTGAAGCTGCAGAACTGTGAGTTTTTGATCCTCAAAAAATGGGGCTTTTCTCCTTTGCAAAAGAAGCTGCAGAAATTTGAGCTGATCCTCAAAACAATGGGGCTTTTCCCCTCTAAAAACTAGGTGCGTCCTATGGTCAGGTGCGCCTTATAGAGCGAAAAATACGGTAATTGCATATGCAGTAAGTGGAGTTTCGTTAATAAGCCTTTGGCTTCCATCAGATGTCAAGGAAATAAGCAGCTATCCTATTTTTAAGAGACAGCTGAAGGCAGCCCTGTTTAGGAAAGTTTTTAATACTTAATGCTGTATTGTTTTAACATTTGATTGGGAGCCGCCCAGAGTGGCTGGGGAAACTCAGCCAGTAGGGCAGGGTACAAATAATATATTATTATTATTATTCTGCAGCCTTTTAAATGTTACAGGTAGGTAGCCGTGTTGGTCTGTCATAGTCAAAACAAAATAAAAAATAGCACCAGTAGCACCTTAGAGACCATGCACACGAAAGCTCATACCAAGAACAAACTTAGGTAAAGGTAAAGGGACCCCTGACCATTAGGTCCAGTCGTGTCCGACTCTGGGGTTGCGGCGCTCATCTCGCTTTATTGGCCGAGAGCTGGCGTACAGCTTCCGGGTCATGTGGCCAGCATGACTAAGCCGCTTCTGGCGAACCAGAGCAGCACACGGAAACGCCGTTTACCTTCCCACCAGAGCGGTTCCTATTTATCTACTTGCACTTTGACGTGCTTTCGAGCTGCTAGGTTGGCAGGAGCAGGGACCCAGCAACGGGAGCTCACCCCGTCGCAGGGATTCGAACCGCCGACCTTCTGATCAGCAAGCCTTAGGCTCTGTGGTTTAACCCACAGCGCCACCTGGGTCCCTTTAACAAACTTAGTTGGTCTCTAAGGTGCTACTGGAAGGAATTTTTTTATTTTTTATTTTCCTTTTAAATGTGTTTGTGGGAGGGGGAAACGTTGCTCTGTTGGTTTTGCTTTCCCCATTTATTTCTGCTTCCGTCTTGCATTTTTAGCGTGCAAACCGCCCAGAGATCTTTTGATGAAGGATGGGATATAAACTGATTAAATAAATATATGAAATCAAAGAATGATGCACATGGAGGGGAGAAAACGGGCAGAGGAAAGTCTCTCTCCCTCTCTCCTAGCACTAGAACTCACGGGCATCCAGGGAAGCTGAGGGTTGGGAGATTTAAGACAGGTAAAAAGGAGGACTTTCCCCCGCAGCGCATAGTGGAACTGTGGAACTCACTTCCCCAGGGGGCAGTTATGGCGACCAACCTAGATGGCTTTAAAAGAGGATCGGACAAATTCTGGGTGGAGAGGACTATCTGTGGCTACTAGCCTGGATGGCTGTGCTTTGTCTCCTTCTGAAATACCAGTTGCTGAAAACCGCAGAAGGGGAAGAGGGGTCTTGTGTTCGAATCCTGCTTGAGAGTTCCCCACAGGCATCCGGTTGGCCACTGGGAGACCAGAATGCCTCTTCTGACGTTCTCATGAGGCGTGAGCTCCTCTAGTCCTGAGGCAGGGGAGGAGTTTGCAGAAGGGGGTGTGCATTTGAGAGAGGCAGCGATAGAGAGGCAGAGAGAGTTGGGAAATGCTGCCCTCCGTGGTTGCTGGGGCAGCGTGTGCATTAGAGACGGCTGTCGGCTGACAGCTGGCCCTTCAGGGATCTGCTCCAGACCAACTTGTGGATATTTAGATTGTTGTCTCTCAAGAACTGCCGTGCGAAGAATTAAGAAGCCATGAGTGGGCGCAGGGAACCGGGCGGTCACAGCCCTCCGTCCGCACGAAACGGGATATCCCACAGCTGAAGGATGTCTGTGGCTTGCGTGCAGAGGCCGCTGCTTATCTGGCCAGACCTGATGGTGCGATTGGGGGGTGGGGGCAGAGATGTGGGGAAGAGGAAGGAAGATCTGCGTCAGGGACCCTCGGCTAAATGGTCTCGGGGATGGTGGGAACTGCAGTGCAGCAACGTCAAGGCGTTTGGAGAGTCCCCTTCCCTGATCCGCGGAGGTGAGCGTGGGAAGGCAGGGGCTTGGTGGAGGTTTGCAAGCCTCAACCCTGGAAGCTCTGAGTTGCGTAAACCAAGTTGAATGCCAACTGAGGCGTGAGTAGCAGAGGCTGATGAAGGAGAACCACCGCTTCTAAGATCATAAAAAAACAAAACAAAACGGACCGCGTCGTCCTCAGGTGGTGGCACATATTATTATTTTTTAAATTATATTTATTGGGCTTTAAACAAAAAACAAAGAAACTTAACATCATACATAATACATAATACAGAAACACAAACACACATCATAATTTCCCTTTCATTATGTCTAATCATGTTGGGGTGACTTCCTCACGTCTCCCCTACTGCGTTTCATTGTCAATCATCTTTAGTAATTTCTTGACATCTTTAAATATTATTTGTTATTATCACTTATATCCTTTTCTTGTATTAGTCTTAACCTAAAATCATAAATCTATATTACTTAAACCTATTTTTCTACTCTGTAAGATGTCATTTCTTCCAAATTTTTTCAGTCTTTAAATCTTACAATAGTTCTTTAAATATACTTTAAATTTTTTCCAGTCTTTTTCCACTGTCTCCTCCCTCTGGTTGCGGAGTTTTCCGGTCAGGCACATACGTCCGTTTGAAAATGGGAGCGTAAGAAACCATCTTATCATTGGCCGTAATTGTAGAACTCTAGACTTGGAAGGGTCATTTAGAGTCCAGGCATCCCCAAACTTCGGCCCTCCAGATGTTTTGAACTACAATTCCCATCATCCCTGACCACTGGTCCTGTTAGCTAGGGATCATGGGAGTTGTAGGCCAAAACATCTGGAGGGCCGCAGTTTGGGGATGCCTGAATTTAGACCAACCCCTTGCAATGCAGGAATCTCAGCTATGGGTCTTCTAGCAAAACTTCCTTATATTCAGTGGGGGTAAAAAGGTAAAGGGACCCCTGACCGTTAGGTCCAGTCGCGGACGACTCTGGGGTTGCGGCGCTCATCTCGCTTTACTGGCCGAGGGAGCAGGCGTACAGCTTCCAGGTCATGTGGCCAGCATGACAAAGCCGCTTCTGGCAAACCAGAGCAGCGCATGGAAACGCCGTTTACCTTCCCACCGGAGCGGTACCTATTGATCTACTTGCACTTTGACATGCAACGGGAGCTCCCCCCGTCGTGGGGATTCGAACCACCGACCTTCCGATCGACAAGCCCTAGGCTCTGTGGTTTAACCCACGGTGCCTCAAATACAAAAACTTTTGGAACTGGTCACGGAGCAATGGATTCAAACTACAAGAAAGAAGATTCCACCTAAACATTAGGAAGAACTTCCTGACAGTAAGAGCTGTTCGACAGTGGAATTTGCTGCCAAGGAGTGTGGTGGAGTCTCCTTCTTTGGAGGTCTTTAAGCAGAGGCTTGACAGCCACCTGCCAGGAATGCTTTGAGGGTGTTTCCTGCTTGGCAGGGGGTTGGACTGGATGGCCCTTGGGGTCTCTTCCAACTCTAGGACTCTATGATTCTATGGTTCAAGGTACCAGCTCCCACTGCAGACCTCCTGGAGAACGCACAGGTCAATTGTAGGGAATGTAGGTTAATGTGGACATAGAGTCTTAGAGTTGGAAGGGACCCCCAAGGGTCATCTAGTCCAACCCCCTGAAATGCAGGAATCTCAACTGAAGCATCCCAGACAGATGGCCATCCAACCTCTGCATAAAACCCCTCAAGGAAGGAGAGTCCACCACCTTCCGAGGGAGACCTTTCCACTGTCGAAACTCTTTAATTGAAACGACTTCTGGGGTCCCCTCCAACTCTGCAACTATATTATTCTGAGTTGTTTAGGACTTTGCCAATTAACACAAGAGTATTGGGCCAGGAGCAAATCGTACCCCAGTGCTGGGCTAGGTGGACCAATATTCAGCATCGTCAAATGTCCTGTGGAAGCCGGGTGAGATTCTCCCCCGCAATTTATTTATTTGGTTTTTCAGATAGAAATTGTAGAGTTACATATCAAACATACAGCGCAAAAGCAAGATTCCAAGGAATTTCTTGACCCTCCATCCTCCCCTTTGTGGGTTCTGCTGTTAATCATTTCCTCCTGCATCTTTTATAATAATCCAAATATTTTACCTCTCTGTTGTATCCAAAATTCACCATTAAACTACAAATGATATTCCGATCCTACTGACGATTTTAACTGTTTTCGATGGTCTTTAAGACAAGTTATAAATTCCCCCTGTTCCTTGTTAAAATGTTGGTCTTCCTGGTTTCTGATTCTTCCGGAGCCAGGTGAGATTCTGAGCCCAAAGGGGGGGGGGGTTGCAGGACGAGCTCTGTGCGGGACGGCAAGCTGACACAGTTGCGGCAGCCCGCTCCCTCTGAGATATATAGAATATAAAACATTTTTTTTCATTTAGGGTTCACCTACAGCACTGCCAACGTGGAGACCTGCGAGGACCATCACCGCCGGTGCTCCCTGCATGCCTTCTGCACAGATTACAGCACAGGCTTCTGCTGCCACTGCCAGTCTAAGTTCTACGGGAATGGAAGACACTGCTTGCCAGAAGGTACATTGCTGCAGAAGGAGCGCTGGTATTTCCATGTGCTGCTGTGCTCCCCATTTCCTGGGAGGGAGATGGTTGGCCCTAGTGCGAGCCATTCTGTTCGGCTCTGACTTCTTCTTTGGCGATCCCTCGTAGCCGAGTAAGAGCGTCTTCCATGAACACGGTTTTAACAGTGAGTCCGTAAGTGACTGTGGAGGCCAATTCTGGATCCACACATCCTTCCACAGTGGGGACATTGGTTTCCGGGCGGGAGTTGATCACGGTGTGGATTTGCCAAGCGTGCCTTCCTCTTAGCATGTTTTTCCCTTGTGTCCTGAGTTCGAGCATCTTCAAAGCCCACAACACCTTTGGTAAAGACTGTTCTCTGACTGGAGCGCTTGCAGGCCAGTGTTTCCCAATTCACAGAGCCTAGGGCTTGCCGATCAGAAGGTTGGTGGTTTGAATCCCTGCGACGGGGTGTGCTCGGTTCCTGCTCCTGCCAACCTAGCAGTTCGAAAGCACCGGTCCTGAAAGACCTACATTGGCTCCCAGGACGTTTCCGAGCACAATTCAAAGTGTTGGTTCTGACCTTTAAAGCCCTAGTTACAGGTAGATAGCTGTGTTGGTCTGTCATAGTCAAAACAAAATAAAAAAATTCCTTCCAGTAGCACCTTAGAGACCAACTAAGTTCTTAGTTTAAAGCCCTAAATGGTCCAGTATACCTGAAGGAGCGTCTCCACCCCCATTGTTCTGCCTGGACATTAAGGTCCAGCTCCGAGGGCCTTCCTGCGGTTCCCTCACTGCGAGAAGTGAGGTTATACGGAACCAGGCAGAGGGCCTTCTCGGTAGTGGCACCCACCCTGTGGAACACCCATCAGATGTCAAGGAAATATACAACTATCGGACTTTTAGAAGACATCTGAAGGCAGTCCTGTTTAGGGACGTTTTTTATGTTTGGTGTTTTTAATGTTCTGTTGGGAGCCGCCCAGTGTGGCTGGGGAAACCCAGTCAGATGGGCGGTGTGCTAATAATAAAATGATGATGATGATGGTGATGATGATTCTACTTTGGCTAAAAGAACCCTCTGGCTTTCTCAGGCGCTGCTCACCGTCTCAATGGCAAGGTGAGCGGAGACCTGCTGGTGGGGCAGACGCCGCTGCGCTTCGGAGAAGTGGACATGCATGCCTACATTGTCGGCAACGACGGGAGGGCCTACACGGCCATCAGCCACATCCCTCAGCCGGCCGCCAGGTCTCTGATGCCGCTGGCTCCCATCGGGGGCTTCTTCGGCTGGCTTTTTGCTCTGGAGAAACCGGGCTACAAAAATGGCTTCAGGATCGCTGGTGAGTCCCCGGGTACAACAGGCGAGGGTGGACGCCAGGGGCAGGGGGACTTCAGGCCTGGGGACCGCCATACGTCTCAACCCATAATTCAGGCCTCTCCCCAGGCCACAACCCTCACCAGCCCTGCCTTGCATTTTTTTTTTAGTAAGGAGTTTTGTTGTTGTTGTTTATTAGTCGTTTAGTCATGTCCGCCTCTTCGTGAGCCCCTGGACCAGAGCACTCCAGGCTCTCCTGTCTTCCACTGCCTCCCGCAGTTTGGTCAGACTCATGTTGGTCGCTTTGAGAACACTGTCCAACCATCTCGTCCTCTGTCATCCCCTTCTCCTTGTGCCCTCCATCTATCCCAACATCATCAGGGTCTTTTCCAGGGAGTCTTCTCTTCTCATGAGGTAGCCAAAGTCTTGGAGCCTCAGCCTTCAGGATCTGTCCTTCCAGTGAGCACTCAGGGCTGATTTCCTTCAGAATGGAGAGGTTTGATCTTCCTGCAGTCCATGGGACTCTCAAGAGTCTCCTCCGGCACCATAATTCAAAAGCATCAATTCTTTGGCGATCAGCCTTCTTGATGGTCCAGCTCTCACTTCCGTACATCACTACTGGGAAAACCATAACTTAACTATACGGATCTTTGTCGGCAAGGTGATGTCTCTGCTTTTTAAGATGCTGTCTAGGTTTGTCATTGCTCTTCTCCCAAGAAGCAGGCATCTTCTAATTTCGTGACTGCTGTCACCATCTGTAGTGATCATGGAACCCAAGAAAGTAAAATCTCTCACTGTTTTATTAGAGGTTTTCAATGTATGAAGAGGTTTGCAATGTATGAACCCGAAGGGGGGGAATTTACACCGCTTGCTCCACACACTTTTGCCTCTGGCCACACCCACCACTGGAGTGTGGCCCTCGAAAGCCTTTCCAGAAAGGAATGTGGCCCTCAGACTGCAAAGGGGCTCCCCACTCCTGGTGTGCGCATTCCAGCTTCTGCACACAAACGCATCGCATTCCCTGATGCAACTTCTCTGGTTTCGTCAAATGGTAGAGTGGGAAGGGCCCTCCAGTGTCATCTAGTCCAACCCATGCAGGAATCCCAGCTTGATGAAGCAAATCTGAAACAGTCCGAGTGAGCTCCATCTCTACAGACCTTCTCAGGGGTTAAGTTCGACAGAGGGGTGGGAAATGGCGGCCTGGGATTCCGCGGCGGCCCCTAAAATTGTGGGGCTCCCAAGGGCGTAGGAAGTGGGGAGCGGTGGGGGCGGTTCGCCCCAGGTTCCATCATGGAGGGGGTGACAAATTATCAAGGAACAATTACTGCCCTACCAGGGTGGTTCATAAAAAACTTTTTTTTCTTTTTGAAAATGCCTGCTCCAAAGGTCTTATCTTAATACACTAGGGATTATATAGCTATATATGAAATTTCATGCATATCAGTTAATATCTTGACCCTCCTCCACGAAAATAGCTGTTTACTTGGCTGTTTTCCTATGTCGTGAAGGCTGAAATTTCAATTCAGTGGAGCACTTACTGTTCCCAACCCTAACCCCGCGGAAAGCCATCTAATTAGACTTTAATTTGATTTTGACATGTTTTTAGGAGGTAATTTAATTATTGTTTGATTTCATATCAATGTTCTGTATCTGATGTTAGCCGGTGAGGGTGGGATATAAATAAAAGCTTATTTTTACTTATTATTATTCCTTTGTAAGAAAATATGAAATAACGTAAAACCATTTTGCAGGCAAAAAATAAAATAAAAATCAATGTGTGTGTGTGTGTATGGTGGGGGGGGGGTGACAATAACTTTTCTGCACCGGGTACCACCTGACCTTCCTCCGCCTCTGGGGGCTCCTTTCCCCACCTGTCACCTTCATTGTCTGCCTCTATCCTGTGCAAAAGACACACCTGTTTATTCTGACAGTTAAGGTCGCTCTGCGTTTCAATTTACCTGGACTGCATTGCTTTTGTTGAGCATTGTTTTAATAATTGTATAAGCTGTTTTTACTTGCATGGTTATGTTGCTGGTTATGTTGCCCCAGGAACTTTATGGCAAAAGGTGGGTAAGGAAGATAATTTTAAAATAAATAAAAATAAAATATTCCGGGTCTTTCCCTCTTCCCACAATAGGTGCTAAATTCACTCACCATTTCGAAGCCACTTTCTATCCAGGGGAGGAAAAGGTTTCGGTCAAGCAAACAGCCGACGGACTGGATGCAGAGAATTACCTCAGCGTTCGGACTGAAATTCAAGGCCGGGTGCCCTACATCCCTGAGGATTTCACAGTCCACATTGCACCTTTCAAGGAGATCTACCACTACTCGGATTCAGGTATGGACGAGCTCAGTTTGTCCGTAAGAAGCTGTGTTGTGTTTTGCCCTTTGCGAATCGTCTTCCCCCCTGCGAATAGGAATCTATAAATTTCATACGCCAAGCATTCCAAAGTTCTTCAGCAGGAAAAGAACATAGTTTGCACCAAAAAAAGGTGTGCTGTGAAGAGTCCCATAACCAGCAAGATGGTTGGTCAGTTCAGTCAGCAGCAGCAGCAGTATTAGTAGTAGTAGTTGTTGTTTAGTCGTTTAGTCGTGTCCGCCTCTTCGTGACCCCCTGGACCAGAGCACACCAGGCACTCCTGTCTTCCACTGCCTCCCGCAGTTTGGTCAGACTCATGTTGGTAGCTTCGATAACACTGTCCAACCATCTTGTCCTCTGTCGTCCCCTTCTCCTTGTGCCCTCAACCTTTCCCAACATCAGGGTCTTTTCTAGGGAGTCTTCTCTTCTCATGAGATGGACAAAGTACTGGAGCCTCGGCTTCAGGATCTGTCCTTCCAGGGCTGATTTCCTTCAGAACAGATAGATTTGATCTTCTTGCGGTCCATGGGACTCTCAAGAGTCTTCTCCAGCACCATAATTCAAAAGCATCAATTCTTCGGCGATCAGCCTTCTTTATGGTCCAGCTCTCACTTCCGTACATTACTACTGGGAAAACCATAGCTTTAACTATACGGACCTTTGTCGGCAAGGTGATGTCTTTGCTTTTTAAGATGCTGTCTAGGTTTGTCATTGCTTTTCTCCCAAGAAGAAGGCGTCTTTTAATTTCGTGACTGCTGTCACCATCTGCAGTGATCAGGGAACCCAAGAAAGTGAAATCTCTCACTGCTGCCATTTCTTCCCCTTCTATTTGCCAGGAGGTGATGGAACTAGTGGCCAGTAGTAGTAGTAGTAGTAGTAATAATTAATAATAATTTTATTTATACCCCGCTCATCTGGCTGGGTTTCCCCAGCCACTCTGGGTGGCATTAAACTTCAACACTTCTGAGCTGAGTGGAGTGTCAGATAAGGACCTGGGAGACCAGGGTTCGAATCTCCCCTTGGCCATGAAGCTTACTGGGTGACCTTGGGCCAGTCACTCACTCTCAGCCTGTCCTACCTCACAGGGTTGTTGTGGAATTAAGTAAGGAAAGGGAGAACCACATGCGCCCCCTTCAGCTCCTCGGAGAACAAGGTGGGATATGCATGCAGTAAAACAGACACACATGCCTGGCTTCCTTTAATGGAGTCTTTTGAGGTCTCCCCAGGCCAAAATTGAACCTCCCTTCCTAGGTGCAGTCTATCACAGCAAAAGCTAGTTTTTTTGGGGGGAAAGGACATAGTAGCTCAGTGGGAGAACTTCTGCCCTGTGAGCAGAAGGCCCCAGGTTCAATCCCTGCCGGGATCTCCAGCTGGGGTTGGGAAAGACTTGTGCTTGAAATCCTGGAGAGCAGCTGCCAGTCAGTGTAGACAGTGCTGAGCTAGATGGACCAATGCTCTGGCTCTGTATAAGGCGGCTTCCTATGTTCCTAGCTGGAGCTAGCATTCCATATTCTTTTAAATGTGTTTGTGGGAGGGGGTGTTATTGTTCTGTTGTTGTTCATGTTTTAATTATGCGTTTTGATCTCATGTTTTTATGCTGTGAATCGCCCTGAGATCTACAGATGAAAGGCTGTATGTAAAATAAAATAAAATAAAATAAAATAAAATAATAAATAATAAAATAAAATAAAATAAAATAATAAAATGTTGGTGAGCAATTCCCATCATAGCACAAACAATTCACCTGCTGGGCTCAAGAGGAAGCAATCTGTCATGTTAGCCTTTTCTCTTAAGGTGGGTGGCAGCATCTTAGTATATGAAACAATAAATGTCCAAAACACCATAAAAGAAAGTCCTGGGAGGAAGGAAGGAAGGAAGGAAGGAACGAACGAACGAACGAATGAACGAAGAACGAACCACCATTAAATTGTTAAATTTTTTTGGAGCAAAACATATCAATACCTGCTTTATTTTTTTGGTCATGCTGTCTGACATACTTCTGGGTGATTAACTGTACAACTGAGATCGCTCAGTCTGTAGAGCATGAGACTCTTCGTGGGTTCGAGTCCCACCTTGGGCAAAAGATTCCTGCATTGCAGGGGGTTGGACTAGATGACCGTTGGGGGTCCCTCTCAACTCTACAAGTCTATGATTCTGCGATGCACACCTGTAGAGGAGGCAGTGATTTTCTAAGATGAACCCAGCCCTCCCCCTTTGCTCTCTTTCCCAGCTGTGACGTCCACGTCCTATCGGGAATATTCCCTTGTTTCCGGAAACGTCAACCAAACCTTCTCCTACCGCCTGCACCAGAACATCACCTACCAAGGCTGCCCGCACGCCCACCACCGCAGGCTCTTCCCCTCCGCCCAGCAGCTAACCGTGGACCGCATCTTTGCCTTGTACAATGAGGAGGAGAGCGTGCTTCGCTATGCCGTCACCAACCAGATCGGACCCCTGGGAGGTAAGTTGGCTTTAAAAGGGGGTCAGGCAGATTCACGGAAGAGGCAATAGGCCTCCGAATGCGAGTTGCTGGGAATCTGCACCGTTCCCAAACCATGATGATGCTTTAGCTTTTGCCTCTCTCTCTTTGAAAAAATTCGGGGGAGGATGTTGTGATTTTTGTCCAAGCCGAGCGGCAACAGCTGCAGCGAAGACTGGCTTCACTTTTGCCTGTCTCACTGAACCGTGAGAAAGTTACCTTATCATTTCCTGTTTATGTATTACTGTACTGTTGTAATCCAAGCCTTTGGGTTCACACTCTCGTCTGGCTAGTCCTCAAGCTGGAAGGATGACTTTATGGCAGCTCTGTCTTATTGAGCTGGCAGCAGAGAATCTCTCTGCACTATTAATACAATAAATTAGTTTAGTCTTAATGAATGGCTTGTGTGTGTTGTTCTTCAAGGCTGGGAACAATCACATATGACTGCGCCACCGGACTCTCTGTAGCCGGGGATGTGCGCACACAGTTTTGCTCTGGCTTTGGGGCAGTCTCACAAACTGCCCCAGGCGGGGTATATGCTAACCGTTTTCACTGAGTTGGCCACAGAGGATACTGCAGGGATGGTTTATTGCAGGCATAGGCAATGTTTTGGGACTACAATTCCCATCATCCCTGATCACTGGCCCTGTTAGCTAGGGATCATGGGAGTTGTAGTTCCAAAACATCTGGAGAGCCAAGGTTGCCTATGCCTTGTTTATTGGGTGGCGGAGAATAATAATAATAATAATAATAATAATAATAATAATAATAATAAATATATTTATACCCCACCCACCTGACTGGGTTTCCCCAGCCACGCTTGGCGGCTCCCAACAGAATATTAAAAACACGAGAAAACTGCATCAATAGGAGTATAGCATCTAGATCAAGGGAAGTAATAGTACCACTGTATTCCGCTCTGGTCAGACCTCACCTGGAATACTGTGTCCAGTTCTGGGCACCACAGTTCAAGAAGGATACTGACAAGCTGGAACGTGTCCAGAAGAGGGCAACCAAAATGGTCAAAGGCTTGGAAACGATGCCTTATGAGGAATGGCTTAGGGAGCTGGGTATGTTTAGCCTGGAGAAGAGAAGGTTAAGGGGTGATATGATAGCCATGTTCAAATATATAAAAGGATGTCATATAGAAGAGGGAGAAAGGTTGTTTTCTGCTGCTCCAGAGAAGCGGACATGGAACAATGGATTCAAATGACAAGAAAGAAGATTCCACCTAAACATTAGGAAGAACTTCCTGACAGTAAGAGCTGTTTGACAGTGGAATTTGCTGCCAAGGAGTGCGGTGGAGTCTCCTTCTTTGGAGGTCTTTAAGCAGAGGCTTGACAGCCACCTGTCAGGAATGCTTTGATGGTGTTTCCTGCTTGGCAGGGGGTTGGACTGGATGGCCCTTGGGGTCTCTTCCAACTCTATGATTCTATGATTCTGTCAAACATTAAAAACTTATTGATAAAGAGCTGCCTTCAGATGTCTTCTAAAAGTCAGATAGTTGTTCATTTCCTTGACATATGATGGGAGTTCGTTCCACAGGGTGGGAATGATAAACCTGGGGCTTTTGCTTGCCCTCTTCTTCGCCTTCTGGGCTTTGCAAAACGCAGCCTGTGAAAATGGCTTTCCGACGGAGCAATCCTGGAGAATGGATGCGGCTTCTTCCGGGTAGCCATAAAGTGATTTCAATGTTTGTGGGGCGAGAGGTAGGAATTCCCACGGAGAGAAAGAGAGAGAGTTGGGGTGGTCTACTGCTCACAGCTTCATCTCTAGCAACAAAAGATGCCGTTTGTTGTTCCCCCCTCCTCCCCTCCCTCCCTCCCTCTCTCCTTAAACGCACAAATGAGTTCCAGATCTCGAGTTAGTAATCCAAGCGCTTTATAACCTGGTTGTAAAAATAGCCAAAGGAGGATGAAGCTGTTTTCACAACTGCAGGACCTGGGGAGATGGTTGGGAGGACAACCGGGTCAGCTTGGCCGCGGCGAGAAGGACATAAGGAACTTGCAAAGATTCTGGAAGGAGATGCAATGGTCCTGTTTTGCTTTCGTAACATCAGATGTGCGGTTCGTGTTGCAGGCTGGTTGAGATCCTGCCTGCGAGAGAGGCCCCCCTTCGCTCTCGGGAGTTAACATGTCTCCGAACATTCTGCGGCCGCGCTACGATTTTTGCGCACAGCTCCGGTCACAGTGCAAAGGTGGAATTTGCCTTTGGGACTTTTTAGTTTAGAGAAAAGGCGAGTGACGGGGGACATGATAGAAGTTTATAAAATTACAAGTGGCAGGGAGGAAGTGGACAGAGGGAAAAAAATTCTCCCTCTCTCATAACACCAGAACTCGTGGGCATCAAATATAGCTGAACGTTGGAAGATTCAGGAAGATTCATGCAGGGCAGAGTTAAACTATGGAACTCCCTGCCTCAGGAGGCAGGGATGGCCACCGACTTGGTTTTGAAAAAGGATTAGACAAAGTGATAGAGGAGAAGCCCATCAATGGCTACAAGCCAGGATGGCTCTGCCTCCACAGAAGCAAGGCTTCTGAATCCGAGTTTCTGGAAACCACAGGAAGGGAGAGCGTTCGTGCGCTCACATCCTGCTTTCAGGCTTTCTATGGCCATCTGGTTGGCTACTGTGAGAGCAG
Source organism: Darevskia nairensis (assembly GCA_034642065.1). Classification (NCBI taxonomy): domain Eukaryota; kingdom Metazoa; phylum Chordata; class Lepidosauria; order Squamata; family Lacertidae; genus Darevskia; species Darevskia nairensis. The sequence continues at coordinate 105,224 of JAWWNI010000860.1, forward strand.
GATGCTGGACTTGATGGCAATCTCAGTCCGACACTTTGGCCTAGCTCTCTCTGTGAACTGGCCTTTGGGTTTTATCAAGCTAGACTGCAGGTAGGGCTGTTCCTGTAACCGAATGCTCCTCTGTACCAAAATATAAAAATAATCCCTGTCTTTAGAAAGCTAGCATGTAAGGGAGAAGGAAGCCTCCTTGACAGACTAGATTTCTAGGAGCAGGGGTGTGTGTGTGTGTGTGTGTGTGTGTGTGTGTATGGATGGAGCAATCAATTATTTAAGCGTACATTGGCAGTCTGATGTGGTTTACCATCTCACTGAGAACTGGCTACCTGTCTCCCAGACCTCTCCATCGAACTGGCTGCTAGTGATATTTGTAGTTGGAGCACTCTTGAGGTCTAAGGCCCACCTGGTCCAGCATCCTGTTCCCACGGTGCCCCAAAGCAGGACCTGAGTTCCCCCTCCCTCTCCTGAACTTGTGATTCCAAGCAACTAGTATTTAAACACAGACTCTGTGATGGCTGGATAATCCAAGCCTACCTTGCAAGGTTGTTGTCAGAATAAAGTGAGACCACGACAGGTATACTCTCTGCGGAACATTGGAGGAAGGAGAGGATATAAATGTGGCACGGAAACCAAGCAGCCATTTCCGCCGCCCCCCCAAGAAATACAGGGGATGGCGGAGGGAGGGGTCTCAAGCGCTGAGTCGTCCCTGCTTCCTTCTGCATCTTCTCTTTAAAACCTGTCTCTGTGAAGTCTGGCCAATAGCGCCCGTGGAACAATAAAATAATAAAATAACATTGGTGCACAAAGACTCCTTTGTTATTGAATGGCACAGCTTTATATTATGCCCCAGCTAAAAACGTAAATAAGAGACTCTCCGCACACTTAGGCAGCTGTTTACCAGCTCCATCTGGTACGCAGGATGAGACCCTACCTGCCCGCAGACTGTCTCGCCAGGGTAGTGCATGCTCTGGTTATCTCTCGCTTGGACTACTGCCATGCGCTCTACGTGGGGCTACCTTTGAAGGGGACCCGGAAACTACAACTAATCCAGAATGCGGCAGTTAGACCGGTGATTGGGAGCGGTCGCCGAGACCATATAACACCGGTCCTGAAAGACCTACATTGGCTCCCAGTACGTTTCCGAGCACAATTCAAAGTGTTGGTGCTGACCTTGAAAGCCCTAAATGGCCTCAGTCCTGTATACCTGAAGGAGCGTCTCCACCCCCATCGTCCAGCCCGGACACTGAGGTCCAGCGCCGAGGGTCTTCTGGCGGTTCCCTCGCTGCGAGAAGCCAAGTTACAGGGAACCAGGCAGAGGGCCTTCTCGGTAGTGGCGCCCGCCCTGTGGAACGCCCTCCCAGCAGAAGTCAAAGAGATAAACAACTATCTGACTTTTAGAAGACATTTGAAGGCAGCCCTGTTTAGGGAAGCTTTTAATGTTTAATAGACTATTGTATTTTAATATTCTGTTGGAAGCCGCTCAGAGTGACTGGGGAAACCCAGCCAGATGGGCGGGGTATAAATAATAAATTATTATTATTATTATTATTATTATTATTATTATTATTATTATTGGTTAACTTAAACAGTTTATCACCTTCTATAAAACAGTAGTCTGGGATAAGAAATTAGGTAATTTGTTTGTTGTATTGTATGCATTGCCTGAACACCAACTTCTTGGTTTGGATATCTCATGATATGACGTTGAACAAAATTAATAAAAATTAATGTACGGTAAGCTATACTAAAAAAAACAACACACTCTGCTTTTCCTGTCACCTGTAGAGGATTCTGGGTCAGTCACATTGAACCCCTGCTATGATGGCACCCACTCATGCGACACGACAGCACGCTGCCAGCCAGGGTCCGGTCTGGATTACAGCTGCGAATGCTCGGCCGGATATTGGGGTGATGGCAAGGAATGTGCGGGTGAGCATTGCTGCTGTTTCCCTCCAACACTGATCTGCCGCTTCCCCACCAAGGAGCTAAAGGCAGCACCCGTCATTCTCCCCTCTGCGTCTTACCTTCACAACGACCCTGCGAGGGAGACTGGGTTGAGGGATAGTGACTGCCCCAAGAGCACCCAGTGAGCCTAAAAGGCCAAGTGGGGATTTGAAAAGTCAGGACAGATGATAAGAAGGATTTATGTAAGGTAAAGGGACCCCTGACTGTTAGGTCCAGTCGCGGACGACTCTGGGGTTTACTGGCCGAGGGAGCTGGCATACAGCTTCCGGGTTATGTGGCCAGCAGGACTAAGCCGCTTCTGGTGAACCAGAGCAGCGCACGGAAATGCCGTTTACCTTCCCGCCGGAGTGGTACCTATTTATCTACTTGCACTGGTGTGCTTTCGAATTGCTAGGTGGGCAGGAGATGGGACCGAGCAACGGGAGCTCACCCCGTCATGGGGATTCGAACCGCTGACCTTCTGATCAGCAAGCCCTAGGCTCTGTGGTTTAACCCACAGCATCACCCGCATCCCTTATTTGAAAAGTCAGGACAGATAATACGTAGCGCGGAGTTAAACTGCGGAACTCCTGGCCACCAGAGGCAGGGATGGCCACCAAGCTAGAAGTAGTTAATTTGTGAACGTTCTCCCTATACAGTCGTATCCCGTGTTGCGTACGTTTGGGTTGCGCACTCCACAAACCCGGAACTGTAACATGGAGCACAGACGCTTCTGCGCATGTCCTTGCGGTCTGTGGATGCGCAGAAGCGTTCTGCGCAGTTCGTGCATGCGCAGAAACGCAAGATCGCTCTCTCTCACGCATGCGCAAAAGCGCCGCCTGGGTTGGACACTGTTCAGGGTGCGAACGACACCCTGGAAGAAATTGTGTGCGCAACCCGGGGTACCACAGTATAAAAATATACCAATGTATGCATCTTACCAGAGTTACGTTTACGCCCAGAGCTGTGCTAATCTAAAGGAGCTGGGGGGTCGAAGGATGGGAACTTCTGCCCCTGCAGCTAGAGTGATCCGAAGCCGATCTGTGCATGTTTAGCACGCTTAAGAGGTTAAGCCTTGGAACTTTGTTTTCCCTGGAAAACATCTGGATCTGTTTGGCTCCGGTGGTGTTTTTGTAGCTGGATGGGGGATGAACGTCCTGGCCGGAATGAGCTATGGGGAGGCGGAGGCCGTGGGGGGGGGGGAGGACCTGGGGAGTTGGCGGCTGTGCAGCTGATAATGTGAAATGACGCCGGAAGCACCTGGAAGAATCAGCCAGAGCGTTTTTATTCCCCCCCCCCCCCGGTCTGTCGCAAGCGTTGACTCACCCCATTCATCCTGCCCCCCTCTCCTCCTCCTCCTCCTCAGATGTCAACGAATGCCAAGAGGGCCGCAGTAGGTGCAGCCCGGAGTCCGTCTGCGTCAACACGCCCGGCAGCTACCGGTGTGAGTGCCCCAGTGGATACCAGATCGCAGGGGACCGGGCCACTTGCGTAGGTAAGGGGCTAGTCCCTGGTGAGGAGGCACAAACTCCGAAATCTGGGCGGTAAGAGAAATAGGCATTGGGCGACTGTGGACAGTGGCATCCCTCGACTTACCCACGGTTGGCATTCTGGGCCAGCAAAGATGCTCTGTCTGCCATTAAAGGCCAATGGGGGGGGGGGGAGAGAATTTGGAAGCTGCCTTATACTTTTGTATCTTTGGCACTCCTGTGGGTGCAACACAATCCCCATTTTCTGCATTTGTCTGGGCCAGGCATGTCCAAAGTCTGTTTTGGGGGCCTAATACGGCCCCTGTGGTAGTTTTATCTCCTGAGGTAAAATCCTAAAAATACCTCAACAACTTCAACCCTAAAAAAGCTCAACAACTTTGGGGTAAAATTATTAAAAGGTTAACAACTTTGGTCGGCCCTTACGGCCCTTCATTTCATCAAATCTGGCCCTCTTTGAAAAAAGTTTGGACACCACTGGCTCTGGACCGTTTAGTGTGGCAACTTTGGAACTCCCTGCCTGTTGAGACCACACAGGCGCCTTCACTTTACTCTTTTTGGCGCGCTGTGGGTTAAACCACAGAGCCTAGGGCTTGCCGATCAGAAGGTCGGCTGTTCGAATCCCCGTGACGGGGTGAGCTCCCATTGCTCGGTCCCTGCTCCTGCCAACCTAGCAGTTCGAAAGCACGTCAAAGTGCAAGTAGATAAATAGGTACGGCTCTGGTGGGAAGGTAAACGGCGTTTCCGTGCGCTGCTCTGGTTCGCCAGAAGCGGCTTAGTCATGCTGGCCACATGACCCGGGAGCTGTACGCCGGCTCCCTCGGCCAGTAAAGCGAGATGAGCGCCGCAACCCCAGAGTCAGACACGACTGGACCTAACGGTCAGGGATCCCTTTACCTTTTTAAAAACATTCCTGTTGAGACAAGCCCCCTCCCCCAGATGCTTAGAAAGTTAATGTGGGTTTTAGTCTTTTCATTTTTGTATGTATGGCTATAATATTTTTTTATTGATTTTCCCTTTTTATCTTTTTATAAACTGCGTTGAGTGTTTTTTGTTTAACGAACAAGCGGCATATAATTTTTAATGGAATGAATAAGAAAACAATCCAGCTCAGTGTTGGCTGCTCTGACTGGCAGCAGTTCTCTGGGGACTCTAGGAGACAAGGCCTCTTTCCCCATTGCTTGCTCTCTGGGTGCTTTTGCCTGCAAACTTGGTTTCTATCGCTGAGCTGCCAAGAAATCGTTTTGGTTAGGCTTGCTCAAGAGAGCCTCCTGTCGGATCCAGCCCCATGTGGATTAGTGTGGGGGGGGGGCTGTCGTTTTGGATTTGCTTCGCAGGTTCCCGAAATGTCTCCAGCCAGCCTGGCCAGCTGGGAGTCCTCTTTTGACCCCTTATTCCATGTTCACTCTTGTGTCTTCTCCACAAGTCATCTCTTGGCTCCAGTCTAGGGAGGAGTTGGTTTGCGTTGCTCTGGGTGGGCCTCAATATATGGGTGCACGTCCGGGCTCTGTTTTGTCTCGGAAAAGGAACAGTTGCCTGCACTTCTCCTGCTGTTTAGCCACACAAACCCTTCCGTTTTTTGCAATGGGATTTCCTCTGTTGGCACTTTTGAATGCACCTGCAAATTAAAAATTAAAAAAAAAAAAAATCCTTCCAGAAGGACCTTAGTTCTTGGTATGAGCTTTCGTGTGCATGCACACTTCTTCAGATATAAGGGTCTGGTGACTTCTGTTTCAGTGTATCTGAAGAAGTGTGCATGCACACGAAAGCTCATACCAAGAACAACCTTAGTTGGTCTCTAAGGTGCTACTGGAAGGAATTTTTTTATTTTGTTTCGACTACGGCAGACCAACACGGCTACCTACCTGTAACTGCAAATTCAATTTGTTGTGATGATTATTTGTATACCGTCCTCCGTCCGTAGACCTCAGGGCGTTCACAACGCAAAAAAATACAAGATAAAAAAACATATAGCTACCCATCTCTGAAAGTGGCCTTGAGCTCCTTCATAGAATTGCAGAGTTGGAAGGGACCCTGAGGGTCATCTAGTCCAACCCCCTGCAATGCAGGAATCTAAACTAAAGCATCCATGACAGATGGCACTCTTCAGCATGACAGTTATGGACTTTCTTTTTCCTGCACCCCTGGGGTGGCTGGCATGGTGAATTCCCCATCTTGTTGGACTGCAGCTCCCATCAGCCCTGACCGTTGGTCCTGCTGGCAGGGGCTGATGGGAGTTGTAGTCTGACAGCCTCTGGAGGGTGCCAGGTTGGCTACTCCTGTTCAAACCCCTGTGCCCAGTTCTTTATTCCTGGAAACAACATGCTGATTTAGAACTTTAGCTTCACCTGGTAGATTAGCAGGTCCCTGATGAGCTATTTTTCTGCATGCAGGGAATGGTCAAAAGCACCTCCTCCCCGCAATGCCTGCCATCTGAAATGGTACAGGGCATTGTGACACACCTCTGTCAGTGTCCTATTCTCTGATGCAGGTGCTTCTTCCGGCCACAAGAGAATCCCAGGGCCGCTTATAAATAAATTTTTTAAAAATTAAAAAATTCTGGGGCTGGATTCTGTAACCTGCATATATTATGCAAATTGATCATCTTCGCACCATTTAACTTAAGTTGCAATATTTTGCTATTTTTATCTTTTTTTGCAGTTTTTGTTAATTGTGAGGAAAGGCTGAGAGAGCTGTTGGGTGCAATGAGCCACTGGGCATATTGTTGAGCCGGCTTTGTGCATGCAGTTTCAGGGATAACCATGAGGACTAGCACCTTGGTTGTTGTTTTTGCCCCCTAATGAGAGCAGAATTTCTCAGGAAGCTGAATTCCACAGGCAATAACCATATTCAGTGCCGAGGGCCTTCTGGCGGTTCCCTCGCTGCGTGAAGCCAAGTTACAGGGAACCAGGCAGAGGGCCTTCTCGGTAGTGGCGCCCGCCCTGTGGAACGCCCTCCCATCAGATGTCAAGGAAATAAACAACTATCTGACTTTTAGAAGCCATCTGAAGGCAGCCCTGTTTAGGGAAGTTTTTAATGTTTTATAGATTATTGTATTTTAATGCTCTGTTGAAAGCCGCCCAGAGTGGCTGGGGAAACCCAGCCAGATGGGCGGGGTATAAATAATAAATTATTATTATTATTATTATTATTATTATTATTATTATTCTGTGAGACCTCTGTGCTCTTGTTAATCATGGTCTGTGCACAGTCTTCATCATTGCCTAACTTGTTTCTTGTGGGGGAAGTCTTGGGAATGTCAGCCCTTGCAGGCGTAACAAATACCACAATCTCTGGAACCTCTTTTTTCCCAGGCTTCTGCTGATGTCAGTTGGAAAATTTGACTTTGGTGTCCCCCCCCCCCCCCCGGCATGGTATCAATTAACTCTCCATTTGCAGCTACAGCTAGCTGTGAAGAAAAGCATGAAGTGGAATGGTGTTAAGACTGAAAAAGAGGGAAGCTTGGAGAGTCTTTGTTGGCTTCTCAGCTTCTGAACGGGGTAACTGTGCCCCTGAAGGACCAGGTGTGCAGCCTGGGAGTCATTTTGGACTCACAGCTGTCCATGGAGGCGCAGGTCATTTCTGTGTCCAGGGCGGCTGTCTACCAGCTCCATCTGGTACGCAGGCTGAGACCCTACCTGCCCACAGACTGTCTCGCCAGAATGGTGCATGCTCTAGTTATCTCCCGCTTGGACTACTGCAATGCGCTCTACGTGGGGCTACCTTTGAAGGTGACCCGGAAACTGCAATTAATCCAGACTGCGACAGCTAGACTGCTGACTGGGAGCGGCCGCCGGGACCACATAACACCGGTCCTGAGAGAACTACATTGGCTCCCAGTACCTTTCCGAGCACAATTCAAAGTGTTGGTGCTGACCTTTAAAGCCCTAAATGGCCTCGGTCCTGTATACCTGAAGGAGCGTCTCCACCCCCATCGGTCAGCCCGGACACTGAGGTCCAGTGCCGAGGGCCTTCTGGCGGTTCCCTCGCTGTGTGAAGCCAAGTTACAGGGAACCAGGCATTGCAGTAATACAAGCGCATTGTAGTAATACAAGCGAGAGATAACTAGAGCATGCACCACTCTGGCGAGACAGTCTGCGGACAGGTAGGGTCTCAGCCTGCGCACCAGATGGAGCTGGTAGACTGCTGCCCTGGATACAGTCAACGGTCCAGTCAAAGTCCAGTCAAAGGCGACTATGGGGTTGCGGTGCTCATCTCGCTTTCAGGCTGAGGGAGCCGGCGTTTGTCCACAGACAGCTTTCCGCGTCATGTGGCCAGCAGGACTGAACTGCTTCTGGTGCAACGGGATACCGTGACGGAAGCCAGAGCTCACGGAAACGCCGTTTACCTTCCCACCACAGTGGTACCTATTTATCTACTTTCACTGGCATACTTTGGAACTGCTAGGCTGGCAGGAGCTGGGACAGAGCCATGGGAGCTCACCACCGTCACATGGATTCGAACCGCCAACCTTCTGATCGGCAAGCCCAAGAGGCTCAGTGGTTTAGACCGCAGCACCACCTGTGTCCTTAATCCCCCACGTAAAACGTGATCAGAGCCTATCTCTTGCTGAAGTGCGCCTGCTTAATGCCTGGCTGTAGGTCCCAGTAGGTTTTCCATCGTCTTTCCTCGAGGGAGGATGTGATGAAACCGCTGACTCCCGCTTTCATTCCTTTCCAGCCGTTGCCCCGCCATCCGATCCCTGCACAGACGGCACTCACACCTGCGCCCCGTCTGACCAGGCGCGATGCGTCTACCACGGAGGGGGTTCGTTCAGCTGCGTGTGCCTCACTGGTTATGCAGGCAATGGGCACAACTGCACAGGTAAGTGGAAGAAGAGGTTGGCCTTGGGCGTTGCCTTGTCCTGTGTGGTGTAGTGGTTAAGAGCGGTAGACTCGTAATCCGGTGAACCGGGTTCGATTCCCTGCTCCTCCGCATGCAGCTGCTGGGTGACCTTGGGCTAGTCACACTTCTCTGAAGTCTCTCAGCCCCACTCACCTCACAGAGTGTTTGTTGTGGGGGAAGAAGGGAAAGGAGAATGTGAGCCGCTTTGAGACTCCTTCAGGTAGTGATAAAGCGGGATATCAAATCCAAACTCTTCTTCTTCCTCCTCCTTCCTTCCTTCCTTCCTTCCTCGGTGATTCCAAGACCAGCAGGAAATTGGTCTGATCCTCTGGAACTCTCCCCCACTAGAGATTCAGCGAGCGCTTTAAGAACCTGCTGAAAACGTTTCTTTCCCCCCAGGCCTATGCAGCTAATTAAGGATACATCCTCCCACATTGGTTAACGGTTGTCCGTTTTTCTTTATTTGTGGTTTTATGTTTTTATTGCTAAAAACCACTTCGACACAGGAGTATGCAAAACAAACGAAATGAACAAATAAACAAATAAAATGTTACAGATGGTGCAGAACTGGAACAGCAATCAAACTTGAGATTAGAATTATGACCTCAAATGATTAGGAAACCGATGATTTCAATATAATTCCGTTTAAACAGATTCTTGCAAAGTATCTCAGCTTTGTAAAAACGACGACGACTCCCTTCCTGCGAGAATTTGCCCCAAAATGACACATTGAGGTTGTATAATAATAATAATAATAATAATTATTATTATTATTATTATTTATTATTTGTACCCCGCCATCTGGCCAGGTCTCCCCAGCCACTCCGGACGGCTTCCAGCAAACATTAAAATACATTAACACATCATAGATTAAAAACTTCCCTAAACAGGGCTGCCTTCAGGTATTTTCTAAATGTCGTGTAGTTTTTGATCCCTTTAACCTCTGATGGGAGGGCATTCCACAGGGTGGGTGCCACTACCGAGAAGGCCCTGTGCCTGGTTCCCTGTAGCTTTGCTTCTCGCAGTGAGGGAACCGCCAGAAGGCCCTCGGAGCTGGACCTCAGTGTCCGGGCTGAACGGTGGGGGTGGAGACGCTCCTTCAGGAATCCTGGGCCGAGGCCGTTTAGGGCTTTAAAGGTCAGCACCAACACTTTGAATTGTGATTGGAAACGTACTGGGAGCCAATGTAGATCTCTCAGGACCGTTTTGCTTATTTATATATTTATTTGGAGATAGAAGCTCTCGTGTCATTCAGCTGAAGGCAGAGCCCTAACTGTTCATGGCCACAGAGTTTGCAAAAAGTGGATGCAGGGTTTTTTCTCTTGTGATGTGTGTGTGAAAATTGTCAATAAACCTGCTCCCTGTGTCCAAACCGCTGCCCAGGCGATTTATTCCCTGGTCTTTTCTTCCTCCTCCACAGATGTGGACGAATGTGCGGAGAGAAGGTGCCACCAAGCAGCTGATTGCTACAATTCTCCCGGCTCCTTCTCCTGCCGCTGTTGGGCTGGCTACGAAGGCGACGGCTTCCGGTGCTCTCCAGGTACGGCCTGAGGGGCTGGAGAACTGGCTCTGTTCGATCGTGACATTTCAGCTGCCCACCCACCCAGCGCCCTTCCGGTGGGCAGCTTGGCTGGAGGTCCTGAGGTCAGGGCCGAGGCAGGTTTCCAGACTCTGAGCTACAATACACATGGGATAAATTAGGAAGTCAGAAAGGGTTAAGGCCTAAATTTCTTCTTCTTGTTGTTTAGTCGTTTAGTCATAGAATCATAGAATCATAGAGTTGGAAGAGACCCCAAGGGCCATCCAGTCCAGCCCCCTGCCAAGCAGGAAACACCATCAAAGCATTCCTGACAGGTGGCTGTCAAGCCTCTGCTTAAAGACCTCCAAAGAAGGAGACTCCACCACACTCCTTGGCAGCAAATTCCACTGTCGAACAGCTCTTACGTGTCCGACTCTTCGTGACCCCCTGGACCAGAGCACGCCAGGCACTCCTGTCTTCCACTGCCTCCCGCAGTTTGGTCAGACTCATGTTGGTCGCTTCGAGAACACTGTCCAACCATCTCATCCTTTGTCGTCCCCTTCTCCTTGTGCCCTCCATCTTTCCCAACATCAGGGTCTTTCCCAGGGAGTCTTCTCTTCTCATGAGGTGGCCAAAGTGTACAGCCGCCAACCAGATGCCTGTGGGGAAACCCAAAAGCAGGATTCGAACTCAAGAGCCCTCTCCCCTCCTGTGTTTTCAGCAACTGGTATTCAGCCCTCCATGAATTTGTCCAATCTTCCTTTTAAAGCCATTGCCATGGACTGGCTAGATGGAATGGGAGGCAACAGGCATCTGAGCAGAGGTTGGATGGCCACCTGCCATGGATGCTTTAGCTGAGATTCCTGCATTGCAGGGGGTTGGACTAGATGACCCTTGGGGGTCCCTTCCAACTCTACAATTCTATCCTTTTTTCTCCCGGCCGGCAGGGGGCGTGCAGAGGATGACCCGCTGTGAACAGGAGCGGCTGTACGCCAGCCAGCGAGGCGCTTCCTTCCCGGGGGCCCCCCCCGTACCCGAGTGTGATGACCAGGGGAACTACAGGCCACTTCAGTGCCACGGGAGCACCGGGTATTGCTGGTGCGTGGACACAGATGGCAAGGAGATTCCCGGCAGCCGGGTGCCCCCATCGTCTTCTCTGCCAATCTGCAGGGCTCCAGGTTAGTGCCTGCTTTGCCCTTCGCTATCTGGGGAAAACAAGGGTGGGAGCTGTTCTTCTGGAGGTCTAGGACAGGGGTCAGCAAACCTTTTCAGCAGGGGGCCGGTCCACTGTCCCTCAGACCTTGGGGGGCCCGGGCTATATTTTTTTGGGGGGGGGAATGAACGAATTCCTGTGCCCCACAAATAACTCAGAGATGCATTTTAAACAAAAGCACACCTTCTACTCATGTAAAAACACCAGGCAGGCCCCATAAATAACCCAGAGATGCATTTTAAATAAAATTTAAAAAATTAATTCTAAAATTAAAATTCTACTCATGTAAAAACACACTGATTCCCAGATAATCCGCAGGCCAGATTTAGAAGGTGATTGGGCCGCATCTGGCCCCCGAGCCTCAGGTTGCCTACCCATGGTCTAGGTCAGGGGTCGGCAATGTGCGGCCCATGGACCGGATGCGGCCCACGAAGACCGTTTTACTGGCCCACGAGCCACTGCTGAACTGAGCCGCCCGCTCGGCAAGTCCCCACGCAGCGCTGTGCCAGTGTAGCGCAGCACGCGGGGAAATGACATCTGCGCATGCGCCGGAAATGACATCTGCGCATGCGCAGATACTGGAAATTGCGTCTGTACATGTCCAGATGCCGAAAATCGCTTCAGTGCGATTTTCGGCATTTGGGCATCCACAGTAGCAATTTCCGGTGCCACGGACATGTGCAGACACGATTTTCAGCGTGGCACTGCACCAGTCCAGCCCATGGACAATCTCCGTGGGAGTGATCCAGCCCAAGGCCAGCAAACCTTGCTGACCCCTGGTCTAGGTGGAGCTTGCCTGAAGACATGTGAGCATCTCCAATGCTTTCGAAAGCTGTCCATCAGAAACCTAGCTCTCCCCCTCTTTCCCTCCCCAGCGCCTCTCAAACTGCCGTGCGTTTGCCCCTTAGATGCATTTAACTTGCAGAATTTGAGCTTGGAGATGCCTGGCTGTAACAGCACCAAGTTAAATGCAAGCAAGGCAGAGGACTTATGATTATGATTATTTATTATTGACGTGTTAAATTTCTAGACTGCCCTTCATCCAGGGATCACAGGGCGATTTGCAATATAGAAACACAAAAATAGGTAGTGACCAGAGGAGGAATGACTGCTGGGTCATGATTCCATAATATCTGCTAAGTTTATGGTTCTGCCAGCCTGTATATAGTTAAGATCTGCTGGATCTGGAGGCAAGACTTCATGGCAATGGGGGTGGAGTCTGGGTTTTGGGAAGAGTAGTGGAAGGCTAAGGGGAGTTTTCCGTCCCAACCACAAGGAAGGGTCGGCTAGATTTACATCAACTCGCCCTAAAACTAACCTACAGGTGGTACCTGACACCAAGAAAATTAGCGTTGATATGCCCAGGAACCTCACCAAAATGTTGGAGAGGATGCATCTCCACAGGTACATACCTCCATATGTGGTGGGAATGCCCCGAAATTCAATGATTCTGGACAACAATCATGCAAGAAATAGCTAAAATAACCAAACAAGTACTAGAAACCACCCTAGAATTGGTCTTGCTAAACATCTCACACAGGAAACCAAAGATCACCACAGCCTACCACAAATGAACAATCACACCCTACGCCAACCCTGACCTCTCTCACCACTAAAAGAGCACAAGCAAACAACAGAGAACCTGCATAAAAGACGCTGACACCTAACCGTGCATATGTTAAGTAGAATAGAAATACCGCCACCCCATCCTACCCACACCTCTCCCCCTTCTCTCCCTAATGTCTCAACAAACGAAACTGCTATATAAAAATGTTACATGGAAAAAGTAAGAAAGAGACAATGCATATACCTTTGTAAATCAAGAAAATCCTTAATAATAAAAAAAAAAGACGTACAGTTTGGAGAAAGGAAATTACGGTATACAGGCAACCCAACAGAGTTTGTTTTGTTTCTCTTTATGTGCTGGGAAGGTAAGAGACATTATTTTAATAAAATAAAAATAAAATGGTATTGGGGGGGGGGGAAGAGCCAAACAAACGGTAAATGCCACCACCACCCCTTTTAGTCCACGGATAGCCCTGGGCCAAAGGGAAAAAGGGGGATCCCTCTGCCTTGCCAGGCTACACCGTCTGCGTCCACTTTACCGTGGGCACGGCTAGAATCCCCAAGGTAGTGTGGAGCAGTCAAAACACTGGTTTTAGCTTTGCATCCAGGAACCCCCAAAACACAGACAAAAAGTCCTTTCCAAAGTTTATTTAAAAAGAGGAAAGAGCAACTAACAAAGAAAGATCACACAGTTCTCAAAGAGCCAGTGTGGTGTAGTGGTTAAGAGCAGTAGACTCGTAATCTGGTGAACCGGGTTCGCGTCTCCTCTCCTCCACATGCAGCTGCTGGGTGACCTTGGGCTAGTGACACTTCTCTGAAGTCTCTCAGCCCCACTCACCTCACAGAGTGTTTGTTGTGGGGGAGGAAGGGAAAGGAGAATGTGAGCCGCTTTGAGGCTCCTTCGGGTAGTGATAAAGCGGGATATCAAATCCAAACTCTTCTTCTTCCCAGTATTTCTCTTTCTTTACAGGTTTGCAGACCTTGGTGTGGGTCAGGTGCCCACACTTTAAACTAGCGTCTCTCAAACTTGGGTCTCCAGCTGTTGTAGGACTACGACTCCCATCATCCCTGACCCCTTGTCCTGCTAGCTAGCGACGATGGGAGTTGTAGTCCATTGAGAAACACTGATTTACACCCTCCTGGGTTTTTTGTCCCCCTTTGTCCTTCAGAGCCCACCCAGAGGCCGCAGACCATGTGCGAGCGTTGGAGGCAGAGCCTCCTAGAGCACTACGGGGGCAGCCCGAGGGGCGACCAGTACGTGCCCCAGTGCGACGCCCTGGGCGAATTCACCCCCTTGCAATGCCACGGGAACAGCGGCTACTGCTGGTGTGTGGACGAGCATGGGCGCGAGGTCCAAGGGACGAGGTCGGAGCCTGGGGTTCCCCCCGCATGTAAGTGCTACAGCGTCAGAAGCAATTCTCTGCAAAGCTTCCTGGGGGGAGGAAGCCTTAAGACTTCTGCAATGTGCTCTACGTGGGGCTACCTTTGAAGGGGACCCGGAAACTGCAATTAATCCAGAATGCGGCAGCTAGACTGGTGACTGGGAGTGGCCGCTGGGACCACATAACACCAGTCCTGAGAGAACTACATTGGCTCCCAGTACCTTTCCAAGCACAATTCAAAGTGTTGGTGCTGACCTTTCAAGCCCTAAACGGCCTCGGTCCTGTATACCTGAAGGAGCGTCTCCACCCCCACCGTTCAGCCCGGACACTGAGGTCCAGCTCCAAGGGCCTTCTGGCGGTTCCCTCACTGCGAGAAGCAAAGCTACAGGAAAAATCTTTCTAAATATAGTCTTCTATTTAAGTTACATTATAGTCCAAAGGCTATTCATCAGGAAATAAGGATTTGTTTTAAGTTTATCAAGTGTGCTAAAACTCAGTCTAAGTTTTTTTTAAAAAAAGTTTAACCACATGAGTTAACACAGTGTTTCCCAACCTAATCTAGGCAACGGCACACTTGTTTCATTAAAAAAATCTCGCGGCACACCGCTCCTCCCCCACCCGGCTGTGCCGGGTCTCCTGACCCAGAGTTACCTCTGGAATCAGCTGTAGCGCGGCGTCCTTTCTCCCGCCCATCAGCTGGGGCACCAGGTCGGGATTCTCCCGCGAGGCTTCTGTTGCTGCTGCTGCTGCAGCAGCCAAGGGAGCAGCGCCGCCCTGGCTTCCGCTTCGTCGCCGGGCTCCAGCATTGCTGCCGCCACGGTCCTGTGCAGCGCGGGGCTGCAGGGCACCCTGGGCTCTGATTCTCGCGCGAGGCTTCCGGTCGGGATTCTCGCGCGAGGCTGCTGTTCAGCAGCAGCCAAGAGAGCAGCGCCGCCCTGGCTTCCGCTTCGCTGCTGGGCTCCAGCAGCGCCGCCGCCACGGTCCTGTGCAGCCCTGGGCTGCAGGTCCCTTTTTCCGTGGCACATCAGCCGGTGTCTCGCGGCACACTAGTGTGCCGCGGCATACCGGTTGGGAAACGCTGAGTTAACAAACATGGATACAAATGCTATCATGTTATTGTTTTAGTTAAATAAATTGTTTAAATGGTTATTAAGGAAATGATTATTTTTCTCCTTCCAATAAAGTACAGCAGAAAAGTTGTCGAAATATAAACAGTTAACTTATTAAACATCACCATAATTTCATAATTATCTGTCTATGTATTTCTAGTAGTATAACCAAATCAGTAATTTTTGATATAACTGTAAAAACTACTCTGAAAATTTATTATTCCAAAAATGAAACCTTCATATGGTTGTAAATATTAAGATTATACCAGCAAGAATGAGTCTTTCTGTAAAAAAAATATTTAAATCAAGTCTTACTGACTAGTGATTTAAATCAAGCCTTACTGACTAGTGATTTAAATCGTGATTTAAATCAATTTGATTTAAATCAAATCCACCCTGCAGCTGCCTATTCCTGCACTGCAGGGGGTTGGACCAGATGATCCTCAGGGTCCTTTCCAACTCTACGATTCTCCCGCAGGCCTGCCCAGCGTCGCCCCTCCGACCGTCCGTCCCTCTCCGCGCCCCGACGTCAGTCCGCCCTCGGCCGGGACATTCCTGCTGTACGCCCAGGGCCAGCAGATCGGCTACCTGCCCCTGAACGGCACCAGGCTTCATAAGGAGGCAGCGAAGACCCTGCTCTCCCTGCATGTAAAGTATTTTTCCTGGGGGTGAGGGTGGGTGGGGGGCAAAGGAGGAATGGGTGGCTCTGGGGGTGGGAGGGCTCAGGGGCGTATGAAGGGAGGGGTGGAGGGGGCGGGACACCCCGGGTTCCACTCTGGGAGGGGTGACAAGATGGCCCCAGCCTCCCCCCAGCTGTAGAGTGGCCGAGGGCGCGCGCGAGCGGCATCCCGTACGGTTGTTGCACATGCGCAGTCCGTACGGGCTGCGCCGCCCCGGGTGCCTTTGCCACTGGGAGCGCTGGCAAGGCCCCAGTTCAGACCACCTCTTCCCGTGTCAAAAGACCACATGTGGGGGGGGGGCAGGGGCAGGCTAGCCCTGACCCTGTGCGCAGCAGTGCAGCGTTCCCCAACCTGCCGCCCACATCTCTGAAGCTGGAAAGGATCTAGGATGCTGCGGCCAGGGAACTTCCTGGCTGAGTGCAGATCTGAACCCGGGTCTCCTTGCAGCATTTGGAAGTATCATGATGTTGGAAGCCCAGGGCCAGATTTCGGTTTGATGAGGCCCTCAGCTACTGAAGGTCATGGGGCCCTTTATATGTCCAGCTGTCCTTTGTCAACAACAAATTGTTTTCTGTGTTGAATATATGCTATATGTTTCCGAGCACAATTTCCGAGCACAATTCAAAGTGTTGGTGCTGACCTTTAAAGCCCTAAATGGCTTCGGTCCAGTATACCTGAAGGAGCATCTCCACCCCCATTGGTCAGCCCGGACACTGAGGTCCAGCGCTGAGGGCCTTCTGGCGGTTCCCTCACTACGAGAAGCCAAGTTACAGGGAACCAGGCAGAGGGCCTTCTCAGTGGTGGCGCCCGCCCTGTGGAACGCCCTCCCACCCGATGTCAAAGAGAAAAACAACTACCAGACCTTTAGAAGACATCTGAAGGCAGCCCTGTTTAGGGAGGCTTTTAATGTTTTATAGATTATTGTATTTTAATGCTCTGTTGGAAGCCGCCCAGAGTGGCTGGGGAAACCCAGCCAGATGGGCGGGGTATAAATAATAAATTATTATTATTATTATTATTATTATTATTATTATTGGTTTGATGAGGCCCTAAGTTACTGAAGGTAATGGGGCCCTTTATATGTCCAGCTGTCAGCAACAAATTGTCGCTGTTTTCTGTGTTGAATATATGCCATATGGTAATTTATGGACCTAATAGGCAACTAAAGCCATGTGCAAATGTTGCCATGCAGCCAGTCCATGCAGAATGTAGGCACCCTATATATAGAACGGAGCAAACCAGTGATATTTTAGGGAGCAGGCTAGCAGGGGGGGCCCCGTGACTTACATCATAGGAGCCTACACAACACAAAACACTGCTGCTGTATGTAGGTTTTATTTTATTTGTTTTTTATCTTATATTTTGGAAATGGACATCCAATTGTTTTTTCCCTTTAATTTTTTTGGGGGCCCCCAAGAGAGTGGGGCCCTAAGCCCTAGTTTGTTTAGCTTATATGTAAATCCGGCACTGTAGAAGCCAGATATGTTTTGAAACAGAATGGCCTCATGTCCACAGCGACGTAGCCACATCAGGGTAGCTAGCCGTAGGACCTTGGACCATGGTGTCGAAGGCTCGGGTTCAAATCTGCATCATGCCACGAACTTCACTCACGATACAGCCCTAACTCCTTTTTGCCTCCACGGACGTCGACGGCCGGGTGCAAGGATGCTGGGCGGTTGCACACAGGAGCAGGGCTTGCCTGCACAAACCCATGTGGACTTCGGACACAGAAAGTGGTTGTTTGAAATGCTAGAGGTGCAACACGTCTGGATTTTCCCGGACATAACTAGAATACTGCAGTCGGAAGCAGCATCCGGGAGGAAATCGCTAAAAAATGCCCAGGAAAATCTGGATATACCGTCTTTCCCCCTTTTTTAAGACACCATCTTATATTTTTTTTCCTCAAAAAAACACAGGGTGGCTTATTTTCAGGGGATGTCTTATTTTTATTACGTCAGTATGGTATGGTACAGCCTCCCCATGAACGCTGAGCAGGAGGGGCAGAACTCCGCAAGAGGCGCGTTTCCCCTCGTGCCTCTCACTGGTTCACTGGCTCCCTGCACACGGGGAACAGGTGGGGCAGGAAGAGGCGTCTCCCCCCCCTCGCGCCTCTCCCTGCGCGCTAAGCAGGCGGGGCAGAACTCCGCAAGAGGCGCGTTTCCCCTCGTGCCTCTCACTGGTTCACTGGCTCCCTGCGCATGCAGGAGGGGCTGAGGAGGTGACGGGAACAATGGTGGCATCATGGCTTACTTTTGGGGTACGTCTTACTTCTCACAAAGGTAAAAAAACCCTGCCATGGCTTACTTTATGACTACGTATTAAAAAAGGGGAAACAGGGTACATCAAGCCATGTCTGCAGTCTCCTCTCTGACAATTTACCTTAAAAATAGCTCCAAAACTTTATGCCGTATTTTCCGGCGTACAAGGTGACTGGGCGTATAAGATGACCCCCAACTTTTCATGTTAAAAAACAGAGTTCGGGGTATACTCGCCCACCCTGGTGGTTGAGTATTTTAGTCTGTATTTTAATTAACGTTTTTTCTTTCTTTTATATTTTATTGTAATTTTTATTGGTGTTAGCCGCCCTGAGCCCGGTTCGGCTGGGAAGGGCGGGGTATAAATAAAATTTATTATTATTATTATTATTATTAGCAACAGGTGTCGCAGACAATCCATGTTTCTACACCGATTTATTTTATGTGAAAGTTGCCAGGTTTGCGTTTAATAAATATTTTGAAATATTAGCAACTCATCCACCAAGCAGGTGGCTCCTTGTAAGTGTCAGAAGCAGGAAATAGCGACCGGATTTCTTGGAACCTGAGGAATGGCCTTGCCTGCCTCAATGTCTGGCTGTTCCTCTGTGTGCACATCCCTCTAGGGTTCCATTGTGGTGGGGATTGACTACGACTGCAGGGAGAAGATGATGTACTGGACGGATGTAGCCGGAAGGACCATCAGCCGGGCGAGTCTGGAACAAGGGGCAGAACCAGAGACGATTATCCAATCGGGTAAGTGGCTCGCTTCCTCTGGGTTCCCAGTCTGCATTGGAGGTCCATGAATAATAATAGCTTAAGGGTCCCGGGGCCCTAAAGAAGCCAGATTATCCTCCACCAGGGCCAGGGCCTTTTCAGTGATGGCTCCGACCTGGAGGAATGCTCTGTCCCACGAGACGAGGGCCCTGCAGGACTTGATCTCCTTCCGCAGGGCCTGTAAGACAGAGCTATTCCGCCTGGCCTTCAATTTAGCCTCATCCTTCATTCCTTTTTCCCTTCCCTTTTTCTATGAAGAAACCCTTCTGAGACCCCACATTTAAACTCTTCCCTGGTCTCCTTGCTGGCCCTAGCAGGACTAACGTGGCCAGTTAGCCCTGGCGATGCTACATTTATGTTGTACTTTATGCCGTTTTTAAACTGTTTTTTAAGTCGTTTTTAATCAATGTTTTATATCTGTTGTTAGTGGCCCTGAGCCCGGTTTTTAAATCGGGAAGGGCGGGGTGTAAATAAAAATTTATTATTATTATTATTATTAAATAACACCCCCCCCCCCCCGGCTCATATTTGCAAAGTTAGGAAACTTCCCCTAAAAAGGAAACTTGACAGATTTTTGCTCCGAGGGAGTCTGCACATGTCCAGGTATTGTTCTGGAGGAATCAGGATAGATGCAGGACACATCTATTGCATGCAATGCCGGGGAGGGGGGGGTCGGGGGGGGCAGATCAGGTACGTTGGAGGCATGCTTTGTAAATGCCAGGCTGCATTTCTGAAATGTTTATAGAGGGGCAGGGAGGACTTTGAGATGTACAAGACTATTGGGCTTCGAAAATCTGGTAAGGCTGGATCCTCAGTTTTGCTGAATTAGTTAAGCTAAACCATGGGGAGGCAAACTAAGGCCCGGGGGCTGGATCCGGCCCAATCGCCTTCTCAATCCGACCCGTGGACAGTCCGGGAATCAGCATGTTTTTACATGAGTAGAATGTGCCCTTTTATTTAAAATGCATCTCTGGGTTATTTGTGGGGCATAGGAATTCGATCATTCCCCCCCCAAAAAATATAGTCCCCCCACAATGTCTGAGGGACGGTGGACCGGCCCCCTGCTGAAAAAGTTTGCTGACCCCTGAGCTAAACAGTCTTAACTGGATGTTGAATAAATGTGCAATTACAACAACAGCAATATCAGTTTATTGTGAGGACCATGCCTTTACACAAATAAAGGGTAAAGGGACCCCTGACCATTAGGTCCAGTCGTGTCCGACTCTAGGGTTGCGGCGCTCATCTCGCTTTACTGGCTAAGGGAGCCGGCGTACAGCTTCCAGGTCATGTGGCCAGCATGACTAAGCCGCTTCTGGTGAACCAGAGCAGCGCACGGAGATGCCGTTTACCTTCCCGCTGCAGCGGTACCTATTTATCTACTTGCACTTTGACGTGCTTTTGAACTGCTAGGTTGGCAGGAGCAGGGACCGAGCAACGGGAGCTCACCCCGTCGCAGGGATTAGAACCGCTGACCTTCTGATCAGCAAGCCTGTGGTTTAACCCACAGCGCCACCTGGTCCCTCCTTTACACAAATATAAATGTGCAATTAATTGTGACCGTTTTGAATTGCATTGCGCGATTCCTTAGTGGATTGTGGAAACTGCTCTTGTGCATAATGCTTTTTATAGCTTTTCTCACATCCCAGAAACCTGGAATTGGCATGGTAAGCAGAACAGCAGGGAACATGCAGGTTGTACCCTTTTCTTAAAACCTCGAGGTCAAGGAACCCTTGAGCCTCCATCCAATTCTTTTCTGGACTTCTCCCTCAGGGCTGATGAGTCCGGAAGGCCTCGCCATCGACCACCTCCGAAGGACCATGTTTTGGACAGACAGCGGCTTGGACAAAATCGAGAGTGCTCGGCTGGACGGCACAGAGCGCCGCGTCCTCTTCGCCACAGACCTGGTCAACCCTCGTGCCATCGCGGTGGACCCCATTCACGGGTGAGTGGCAGGCAGAAGGGAAATTTCTAAAGTCGTTTTGTGAAAATGACACAGTTTGAACACTGGGTTTGAATGACCAACCTTCTGGGTACCAGCCAGACCCATTGGCCCATTGTGCCACATCATCACTGTGCAGACACATGTACAGGATTGCATTGGTAATAATTTTGAAGTGCAATTAAAAAAAAAAAAGTTAATTACATTTTATTACAATTCATTATAAAATACAAAAACAATTACAAATACAAAAATGAGAAAAACACACACGAACAAATTCACTCATATATTACCACCTAGTATAAATATATAAAAAGAAAAAGAAGAAAAAGAAAGAAGAGAAAGAAAAAAGAAGATAATAGAAAACATAGCAGAATATAGCATTAAACAATAAAAGACTTCCACTGCTTTCCCACACAGCACTCATCTATTTTACATACAAATCCTGTTATTCAATAACCATCGTAGCCTGATTTCTTATCTATAGTTTCTTATTTTTTCCTCTCATTTTAAATCCTGCAGGGTTAGTCTAAACACAGCCAGATTTTTGTTCCCAGACCTTGTTTTCCTAAATATTCATTTAAGCATTCCCGTTGTTTTTGGGTCCTAGCCTTAGGTTTTTGCCGAATTAGTTCTGTCAATTTTGCCAGTTCTAAATATTCACATAGCTTATGTAGCCATTCTCCCTTGGTTAGGGTATTGTTTTCTTCCACTTGCTGGCTATTAAAATTCTCGCTGCTCTCGATGCATACATAAAGATGTTTATTTTATCACTAGGAATATCATTATATAAAATTCCTAATAAATACATTTCCGCCTTTTTAATAAATGATATTTTTATCAATGTTTTGACCTCTTCATGGATCATTTCCCAAAATTTCTTAATCATTGGGCAGGTCCACCATCTGTGGTGCATCTTCGAATAATAGATAACAGGCCGTAAAATTTATATTTTTCTCCCAAATTTCCCCCCAATCATTATAATCTATTTCATAGCCCAAATCTTGTTCCCACTTTTGCATGTACTTTTTTCTTGCTCTAGGTAAAGGTAAAGGGACTCCTGACCATCAGGTCCAGTCGCGGATGACTCTGGGGTTGCGGCGCTCATCTCGCTTTATTGGCTGAGGAAGCCGGCGTACAGCTTCCAGGTCATGTGGCCAGCATGACTAAGCCGCTTCTGGCGAACCAGAGCAGCGCACGGAAACACTGTTTACCTTCCCGCCAAAGCGATACCTATTTATCTACTTGCACTTTGACGTGCTTTCGAACTGCTAGGTTGGCAGGAGCTGGGACAGAGCAATGGGAGCTCACCCCGTCATGGGGATTCGAACCGCCGACCTTCCGATCAGCAAGCCTGTGGTTTAACCCACAGCGCCACCTGGTCCCTTGCTCTACTTCTGTATTATCTAGTAATCTACACATTTTTGAAAGAATCTTTTCATTATTCTGAAGAACTTCCCTTTCTAATTCTGTTGTTTTATTACCCATACAACAGCCTTGTAGGGTAGACCAGTATTGTCATTATCCCCATCTTACATACAACTGGAGAGCCGAAGCTACGGGCAGAGGAGAGATCCAGCCAGGGCCCTTTTCAATTGAGTGTTTGGTCCCTTAGCTCACTGGCGGGGGGTGGGGGACAGGCTGGCAAAGGCCTGGAAACGATGCCTTATGAGGAACGGCTTAGGGAGCTGGGTATGTTTAGCCTGGAGAAGAGAAGGTTAAGGGGTGATATGATAGCCATGTTCAAATATATAAAAGGATGTCATATAGAGGAGGGAGAAAGGTTGTTTTCTGCTGCTCCAGAGAAGCGGACACGGAGCAATGGATTCAAACTATAAGAAAGAAGATTCCACCTAAACATTAGGAAGAACTTCCTGACAGTAAGAGCTGTTCGACAGTGGAATTTGCTGCCAAGGAGTGTGGTGGAGTCTCCTTCTTTGGAGGTCTTGAAGCAGAGGCTTGACAGCCACCTGCCAGGAATGCTTTGATGGTGTTTCCTGCTTGGCAGGGGGTTGGACTGGATGGCCCTTGGGGTCTCTTCCAACTCTATGATTCTGTGATTCTGTGATCTGGAAAGCTGTCTGCGGATAAACGCCGGCTCCCTCGGCCTGAAAGTGGAGACAAGTGCCACACCCCATAGTCAAATTTGACTGGACTTAACTGTCTAGGGGTCCTTTACTTTTACTTTACTATTAGAAAGATTGATGGACTATTCTTATTGTCAGTGTCAGCTGATTTTTTTAAAAAGAAAATGTTCCCGTTGTTATTTGTTTTCCCCCTTTTTCTGTTACAACTGTAAAAAAGCAAAACAAAAGTCAAATGCCAAGACCAGCAGGTATTAATCCCCAGAGGTCTGGCAACACAACAACAAAAAGCATTCTTGCCTTCTTTCCAAAAGCTCAAAGGGAGCCAGCCAGTGGTCCAGATCTCAGGAATCCCCCAAGTGCAAGAGGTGCTCACAGAAGCTTTCCCAGGCACTCACAGGGCCCTAGAATCATAGAGTTGGAAGGGACCGCCAAAGGTCATTCAGTCCAACCCCGCTGCAATGCAGGAATCTTCCATTGTAATTTGTGGAAGAAGCTTTTCTGTTGAGGGCTTGCCGATCAGAAGGTCGGCGGTTCGAATCCCCGCAATGGGGTGAGCTCCCGTTGCTCAGTCCCAGCTCCTGCCAACCTAGCAGTTCGAAAGCACATCAAAGTGCAAGTAGATCAATAGGTACCGCTCCGTCGGGGAGCGAAGGAGGGTCAAGAAATTCCTTGGAATCTTGCTTTTACGCTGTATGTTTGATATGTAACTCTATAATTTCTATCTGAAAAACCAAATAAATAAATTTGGGGGGGGGGGAATCTCACCCGGCTTCCACAGGACATTTGACGATGCTGAATATTGGTCCACCTATCCCAGCACTGGGGTACGATTTGCTCCCGGCCCAATACTCTTGTGTTAATTGACAAAGTCCTAAACAACTCAGAATAATATAGTTGCAGAGTTGGAGGGGACCCCAGAAGTCGTTTCAATTAAAGAGTTTCGACAGTGGAAAGGTCTCCCTCGGAAGGTGGTGGACTCTCCTTCCTTGGGGGGTTTTATGCAGAGGTTGGATGGCCCTCTGTCAGGGCTGCTTCAGTTGAGATTCCTGCATTTCAGGGGGTTGGACTAGATGACCCTTGGGGGTCCCTTCCAACTCTAAGACTCTATGTCCACATTAACCTACATTCCCTACAACTGACCACTGCGTTCTCCAGAAGGTCTGCAGTGGGAACCGGTACCTTGAACCAGTTCCCAAAGTTTTTGTATTTGAGGCACCGTGGGTTAAACCACAGAGCCTAGGGCTTGCCGATCGGAAGGTTGGCGGTTCGAATCCCCGTGACGGGGTGAGCTCCCGTTGCTCGGTCCCTGCTCCTGCCAACCTAGCAGTTCGAAAGCACGTCAAAGAGCAAGTAGATAAATAGGTACCGCTCCGGCGGGAAGGTAAACGGCTTTTCCATGCACTGCTCTGGTTCGCCAGAAGCGGCTTAGTCATGCTGGCCACATGACCTGGAAGCTGTACGCCGGCTCCCTCGGCCAATAAAGTGAGATGAGCGCCTCAACCCCAGTCGGTCACGACTGGACCTAATGGTCAGGGGTCTTTAACCTTTAGGTTTCGTTCTGGTATGTGTGTGTTTGTTTGTTGTCCATGACAGTTGTTGACCTCTACCTGGGAAGAGGTGATGAAGGAACTTCCTGAAATAATGGGAGTAGCCGGCACACGAATCTCAGGCCTCACTTTCTTTGTGCAACCACTTTGATGCACAGCCAACCATAGTTGCTCTTGGGATGTCCCTCTAGGAATCTGTACTGGACGGATTGGAACCGCGAAGCGCCCAAAATCGAGACATCCACTGTGACTGGGGAACACAGGCGGATTTTGGTCAACCAAGACATTGGGCTGCCCAACGGCTTGACCTTCGACCCCTTTTCCAAACTGATTTGCTGGGCGGATGCAGGTAAGGGGCATTTCGCGGACAGAAATGGAGGGGGTCAAGAATCACAATCGGGCTTTTAAGGACCCAACAGTCAAGATCAACCCCATTCAGGGCTGCACTTCATGCTAACATCATTGGGTTGCCTGAATATAGAACCTTATTTATTTCCTTGAAACCTGTGTGTATAAACCAGTGATGGTTAACCTTGACACTCCAGATGTTTTGGAACTACAACTCCCATCATCCCTAGCTAACAGGACCAGTGGTCAGGGATGATGGGAGTTGTAGTCCCAAAACATCTGGAGTGTCAAGGTTAGCCATCACTGGTATAAACCTTGACTATGAAGGTTGAGAGAAAGGATCGGACTGTGCGGCATATTTTATTTATTTTGTTCCCTTGCATTTATACCCAGTTTTCTTCCGTTATGGAAGCCAGATTTCGTCTGGGCACCAACCCACCCAAAACATTGACCAAACCTGGAGCTGATTAGCTCCAGCAAGGTGGTGGCTTTGTGTACCTTCAGACCCTAACCTGGGACACACAAAGGTGATGCGCAGGCATTAGGAAAATTGGATTTCAGGAACACCTGTCTCCCGTTACAGATCACGTAACTAAAGACACCTCCCTCCCCTTCCCATAAGCATTCTGGCGTTTTCTTCCCACAGCCCGTCTTTTTAGGCTAATGCTCCACTCACAATGTGCCCCCCCCAAAAAAACCGGGATGCACAAGTCAGTCCTTCACTTAAGGTCAGCCCAATTCTGCAACCTGGATCATCTACCGTATTGGCCCGAATATAAGCTGCACCCAAATATAAGCTGCAGCTTTAAAATTGGAGGGGGGGGGGAGACAAAATACCCGAATATAAGCTGCTCCATTTCTCGCTGCTACAGTTCTCGCAGCCTTATGGCTGCATACCATAAGGCTTCGAATATACAGGTGAAACTCGAATAATTTGAATATTGTGGAAAGGTTCATTTCTTTCAGTAATTCAACTTAAAAGGTGAAACTAATATATGAGATAGACTCATGACATGCAAAGCGAGATATGTCAAGCCTTTATTTGTTATAATTGTGATGACTTTGGCGTACAGCTGATGAGAACCCCAAATTAACAAATTCAACTTTGGGGTTTTCATCAGCTGTGTGCCATAATAATCACAATTATAACAAATAAAGGCTTGACATATCTTGCTTTGCATGTCATGAGTCTATCTCATATATTAAACTCCAGTAGCTAATGAAAACAATTGCTTACATAAATGGACTTTTTCACAATATTCTAATTTTTCGAGTTTCACCTGTAAGCTGCACTTTAACTTTTCACGGTCCGAACTTTTTGGGGAAAGTGAGGCTCATATTCAGGCTAATACGGTATTTGCAATTATGGACCAGAGCAAGGAAGAGAATGCCCCCATTTAATTCTCCCTCTTTTTTGGTTTGGAAAAAGGAACCAAGAAGCTGGAATGCGCACTGCCGAACGGGACGGGGCGCCGCGTCATTCAGAACCACCTCAACTATCCCTTCAGCATTGTGAGCTACGCCAATCACTTCTACCACACAGACTGGAGAAGGTAGGTCCCAAGGGCCTCTTTCAACACAAAGCCGATTCCAATTTAAGGGACCTACAAGTTTGGGTTGATGTTCTTCTCGCACTATGAAGGTACCCATACGCTTGGCCCATCCATTCCGGATGCGGAAAAGTCACAACAGGGAGAGTTTGCCGTCTCCTGCATTGCACAGGGAAAGTGTCTTGGGAAGAACTGTAGAATCAGTTCTCAAAAAATGGCTCACCCGCTGGTGTTTGGGGAACTTGGGCCAGTTGATGGGGTCAGACTTAACTCCAACCACTCACAACGCTTTAAAAGAGTCTTGCATTAGCTGGGGTCGTTTTCCTTCATTGTGCCTCTTAATCTGTTGACTTTTCACACTTCAGCATAGGCCAGTGTCAGATTCTCTTATCGGTTGTTCAATAGTAAGACCAAGCCATCTTGTCTTTAAGTCTCTTTATTTTGTGCAAAGCTACTGTATTTACAGTGCAGAGTTCAGTTTATCATGTCTGCTCAGTCACTAGCAGAATTCGGAAGTGCCTCCCTCCTGTTTTGGCGCCAACACCAAAGCCTCGGCATCCTGAATTGCCGCCTTCTCCTACATGAGATATGCGCCGGAACTGATGCCTCCCCCTCCGAGCGAGTCTGCTGGGTGGTGCCAGGTCTCTCAGCAACTCCCTGGACACCTGGCACTCCCTGACTCCCAGCCACTAACTGCTCCTCCCCCGAAGAGGGGCTGCCAGTTTCACTCGAAGATGAATCTGTTGTCAACACAGGGTGCGGATCCCTGTATGCACTCAGAGCTGGACTGGCAGGGTGGGCAGATCCCTGACAGCCAGCTAGCCACTGCTCTTGAAGGAATGATGTTGCCGTGGATGAAAACCATTTTCCCTCCCCAATTTTCTGCTCAGGGATGGCGTCATAGCTGTGAACAAAGACAGTGGTGCTTTTACAGGAGAATATCTTCCAGAGCAGAGGACACATCTCTACGGAATAACAGCCGTTCACCCATACTGCCCAGGAGGTAAGATCTGGGGTTTTGCCAGAAATGTATGTCGCTTAACCACAAGCATCTTTGCTCCCTGGGAATATTCTTTTTTTTCTAGTGATTTTTCTCAGGACTGTTGCAAAACTTTTCTTGCTACTGACTGTAACACACTGCAGTAGAACAGGAAACAGCCATGGCAATAGAAATGTCCCTGTAGAATCCATGTCCCGGTCTACCTATCGCATGGGTAGGCAAACTGAGGGCCGGGAGTCGGATCTGACCCAATCGCCTTCTAAATCCAGCCCACAGACAGTCTGGGAATCAGCGTGTTTTTACATGAGTAGAATGTGTCCTTTTATTTAAAATGCACCTCTGGGTTATTTGTGGGGCATAGGAATTAATTCATCCCCCCCCCAATATAGTCTGGCCCCCCACAAGATCTGAGGGACAATGGACATGGCTGAAAAAGGTTGCTGACCCCTGACCTATCAGGACTGAGGGCAATTTACCTCTGATTAATTCCTATCAGATCTAAAATAATTCCTTCCAGTAGCACCTTAGAGGCCAAATATGTTTGTCATTGGTATGAGCTTTCGTGTGCATGCACACTTCTTCAGAACTGCACTGTTGTATTCCTAGCGGAAATGTGCTGTGAACTCAGCACATCAATAGGATTCCTGGACTGGGCAGGGTGAGTGAAAAAGAGGATCCAGCTAAAAACTAAACAGTGTCAAAACTGGGGCCTTGCAACAAGTTATAAAAACCCTGCAAGTGCAGGATGTTTTTCGCAGAACGTTTTGGCTTCCTCAGAAGTGCATCATCTTATGTCTTTCATTCAGCAGAGAAAACATGGTTTTTTGGCCATCAAAGAGGCACATCACCACCTATGAACTCCACACACAGAGCTGGGAGGGACAGGAACGAGTTTGCATCTTCTTTACCTTAAGAATTGTCTTCCTTCAAGTTAACCCTTGCTGCTTCTCTTTTTACAGGAAGAAAATAAGCTACTGGTACTTGGGGCAGAAGAAAAGGCCAGGGAGGAAGGGAAGAGTTCCATTGTGGCAGCTGGAAGGAGACTCCCACTGAGAAGATATTATTGTACAGAGTGCAAAAGACCCCTCTCCCAACTACATGAAGACAACCAGCAATATGTACTGAAGGGAATTAAGCGGTTTAACTTAGAGCAAAATTATCCAGTATTTTTTAAGTTATACCTCAAATCTTTTTACTACTGTATTTTTTTTAATGAAAACATTTTTTTTTATGTATTGCCAAAATGAAATGGTGCTATACCCTTTTGCTGATGGGAGCAAAAAAAAAAATTATGACCATATACACTAATCCTTACTCTATTGTTATTTTATTAGAAAACACAAGAGACTCTCTGCTTTTAAACGGGTGGCGTAGCAGCAATCTGTATAGGGAATCTATCTGTATGTACAAGGAATGGCTTCTGCAAAAGTGCCTTAAGACGTCCACGTTGTTTTTTAAAAAGTTCTGGTTGTAGGAGAAAGGTGGAAGTAGTTTAGGAGCCATGCAAAGCTGTTGAAGGTGTTTTGCAAAATCCAATGCCCCCGTCCACCTCTCGCCTCTTCTGTTTTTTAGTATTTATATGAGAATATGCTAGAATGAACTGGCTCAAATTTACCCCCCGCCCCCAGGGTTCTGTGTGAGTGAGGTGTATGTGTCAACACCTGACTGAAACTTCTGGACTTTCCTAGGCTACTCCATGAATTTAATAATAAATAATAAATTTTCTAAATTTTCTTAGGCCGTTTCAAGGCTTTTGCTTTTGACAGGACTGCCAGGAACTTCTCCTGCTCACGGCGCAATGAAATGGGGTGGGGGTAAAAGGAACGCTCCACATTTGAGGTGGGGCCTTGGAAGTTTGCAGAACGTGGAGCATTGCTTATCCCCTGCAATATGCTCTCTGAGCACACTCCCTCGAAGTGGAGGGACTGAGGCTCCTCTCGCACTAAAGGATGACGGTTTGGATCAGTTTAATCCAAGCTTTTATTCACGTAAAGAAAAAAAATGATATTGAGCGGATGTGCTGGCAGCTGCCCTTGTTTTCTTTCCAAACATGGCAGCCGTATCCTTTTTTCTCAACTGCATGCGAGGTTCAGCTTGGAGGAGTTCCCTTAAGGGTGAGGCCAGCAGCAGCAGCAGCAGCAGCAGCAGCAGCCGGAGAGCCAGGAACCTGCCTGCTTGCTCATCTCCCCACCTTGCCCAGTCTGTGGTCAGTTTTTGGATCGGCAATAATCGCCTGGACCGCTACGATGGCTTCGTTGATCTTCGTCTGCAGCTCGCGGAGCTCTTCTATATGCAGCAGACGGAGGATCTGGGCGGCTTCGTTGAGAACGGCATCTGGGGCGGAAGGGAAGAGGAAAAGGAAAGGGCCGGTCAGGCTTAGGTTCGCCTTTACCTTTGGAGCTGAGCCCTAAGTGCTTGAGCTCAGTCAGTTGCCCTGAAACTTTCTTTCTTCCTTCTACAAGACAAGGGGGCTTGACGATGCCTTGGGCCAAGAGCAGCTGAAGCCCTTGCATCCGTCTCTCTCAGGAGACAATGGAGTCAAACTGCGGGAAGGTTACAGAGCTTGCTGTGGCTGTAAAGACCGATATGGGGGAGCCTTACAGACAAGGACATTAAGAAGAGCTTTGCTTCTGGATCTAGTCTAGGGCTGAATCCTGTTCTCACAGTGGCCAAGCAGGTGCCCCAATGGGAAGCTCGCAAGCAGGAACCGAGTGCAATAATGCTCTCCCCACCTGTGATTCCCAGCCACTGGTATAAATAATAATAATAATAATAATAATAATAATAATAATACTTTATTTATTTATTTAGACCCCGCCCATCTGGCTGGGTTTGCCCAGCCACTCTGGGCAGCTCCCAACAGAATAATAATAATAATAGAATCATAGAATCCTAGAGTTGGAAGAGGCCACAAGGGCCATCCAGTCCAACCCCCTGCCAAGCAGGAAACACCATCAGAGCATTCCTGACAGGTGGCTGTCAAGCCTCTGCTTAAAGACCTCCAAAGAAGGAGACTCCACCACACTCCTTGGCAGCAAATGCCACTGTCAAACAGCTCTTACTGTCAGGAAGTTCTTCCTAATGTTGAGGTGGAATCTTCTTTCTTGTAGTTTGAACTTTTTGGTGCCCAGCTCCCAAAAAGAGGGGCAGAGAGCCAGTGCAGCACCCCATACCAAGAAGGTGAGTAAAATCTCAGGGGCTGAACTCTGGTTTGTGAGGCCAGTGTTTCTCCAGAAGTTGCAGGTGAACATAGTGGCATCTCCTTACGGAGTTCCCATGCATTTGAGGTGCTGGGAGGGGCACTGATCCAACGCTGGCTTTAAAAGCGGAAGAGAGAAGGGCATCACACCCCTTTCTGGAACTAGCTCTTCCTGGGCTCCCTTCTCCCTAAATCGGGGTGAGATGCCATCACAAATCCAACACGGATTAGAGAGGTTTTCAACTTGCCCTGCCTTGGCCACGATGGGGGTTAAAGAAATGGGAAATAAGCTCCAGTTCCCTTGGGTTCCTATTTTCCCCATAAACTACCCTTTTCCCAGGTGTTCTGTGCCCTGACCCACAGGACTACAGATTACTCCCTCCTTGAAGCGTTCTCTCCACTAATTTAATGGTTTTAGTAAGTTACTGTCATGGAGAGAGTATTTTCTCCCAAGTATGTAAGGAGGAGAGGAGGCTGGTGACTCAACGCCCCCCTAACAGTTCTGATAACAGCAGGACACTGATTAAAATACAAATCCTGTTCGCAGCAGGGCAAGAGGAAAGTGGGACTGCTTTGTGACGAGCTTACACGCAAAATGATGCTCACGCATCCACACTTGCCCGGCATGCAAACCACGGTTTCTTCAAAGGATGTGCACAGAACCATCCCCCCCCCCCCAAGAACATTTGCTGTGTTGAAGCGCACTCTCTTACCTCCTGTGTCAAAGCCAAGAATGTGCTTGTCCAAGGTGACAGGCAAGCCCTTGGGGAAAGAAAAGGGAGACGGGGAGGTGTTATGCCTTCTCTTCAACAACTGAACCTATCCAAGTCATCAAATTTGGTGGTGTTGATTCCATTTACTCAACTTAAGTCCTGCAAATCCTAAAATAAGACGCTCCAGTTGCTAGCTACTCTGATGACCAGCATTTCCTCACTTCTGCTTCCAAAGATTTCAACCGAGCAACTCTCCCACATGTGGTGGGCAGGATTGTGGCCTCAGGAACTAAGGCCCTTGGAAAGGAAGACGCTTAGAAGTTTGAATTAATTTTAAGTGAGGACCTCACTTGGAAAATCAACGTAACTCTCAGGTGGTCAGAAAGGCCCAACAGACTCCATTTCCTCAGGGTCTTGCGAAAGAATAATGTTAAACAACAACTGATGAACTCCTTTTACCGGTTACAGGTAGGTAGCCGTGTTGGTCTCTCATAGTCAAAACAAAATAAAAAATAAACAAATTCCTTCCAGTAGCACCTTAGAGACCAACTAAGTTTGTTCTTGGTATGAGCTTTCGTGTGCATGCACACTTCTTCAGATACGCTCCTTTTACCGGTCCACAATAGAAAGTGTCCTTTCATATTGTATCACAGTGTGGTATGCTGGCCTGACAGCCACGGGCAGAAAGTCTCTACAGAGGGTGGTGAATACAGCTCATGATATCATGGGCTGTCCCTTGAGTCCGCTAGATGACATCGCAAGGGATCGTTGCCTTAGGAGAGCGAGAAAATTTCTCAGGGATGACTCACACCCCGGCCATCACCTCTTTAATCTTCTACCCTCGGGCAGGAGATATAGAAGTATAATCAGCCGTACCAACAAGCTAAAAAATAGCTTCTATCCGTGGGCTGTTGAATGGAAAATAACATAGCGAAATTGACCTGCGAAGTGGTGTGTTGTTCGATAAGAGATTGAGTGTTTGGGCGGGGTAGGGAGGCTCGTTTAATTTAATTGTACACAGGTTGTACAATGACAATAAAGGTACAGTGGAACCTTGACTTCCGAATGACTCAACTTACGTGTTTTTCGACTTACGAAAGGGAAAAAGCGGCCGCACGCCTACGAATTTTTCAACTTCCGAAAGGAAATCCGCTTGGATTTTAGATGCGGTTTACTCGACCTACGAAGTTTTAGATGGGGTTTACTCGACTTACGAAGGTTTACATAGGGTTTTCTTACGAATTTTTCGACTTACGTTTCCAATGCATTCCTATGGGAATGCTGTTTTTCGACTTGCGAAATTTTCGACTTACGAGTGTGCTTTCGGAACGCATTAACTTCGTAAGTCGAGGTTCCACTGTATTATTATTATTATTATTCCACAAAGGGGCTGTTTGATGATTCCAGGTCTTTTAGGAACACAAGCCAAGCCTACAGAATCAAATCCAAAGGTCCATCAAGTCCAATGGCCTATTCTCACAGATGCCTTTTGGAAGCCTGCAAGCTGGACCTGAGAACAAGACCCCTCTTCCCGCTTGTGATTCTTGCCGCAGCTTTTAAGATACGGAAGCTAGAGAGGACTTGCAAGTCAAAACACCACACCTACGTACCCCTAATTGTTACAAGTGCCATGCGTGATTTCATAGAGAGAAGCAAGAAACCCAACATCTTCCTCAATTAAAACCAGTTCCCATTTATCAGCTAATTGCCAGCTAATCTATTGCATCGGGCTCATAGCCTTCGCTGCTACCACCCAAGGCTCATGGGTCTGGTGGTCTCAGGCAGCGGGCAAGAGAAGGGCTCTGGCATCATTCTCGCACAGGGGACCTGTCAAGAGAGATTAATCGGCAATGTGGTCTCTGAGCGCAGCCAGCTGCTCAGCAGCCACCGAGTTGCCTAGGAAGAATTTTATCAGCTGACCTCCACCTACTCTGCCAGCAGCTGATCTTAGTAAGAGATGTTAAAACAGCAGAACACAGCGTGACTCTTCCCTCTCTGAATGCACTCCGCTGTGGGCTGCCTGCTGCGTCCCTGGTCTGACTATTTTCATGGATGCATTAATTCCAGCAATCCTTGTGTTCAACTACAGAACTACCGTATTTTCCCGTCTGTAAGACGCCCCCTATTTTGGGGGACTCAGAATTAAGAAAATGGGGGGGGGGAGATGGCTCAGAGCATAAGACACCCCCTAATTTTTGACATTCATTTTTTAGCAAAAAAAAACCCTAGTCTTATACACGGAAAAATATGGCATTTATTTAGCTCCACAGCTCTGGAGAGGGGCTGTGCCCACAGCACTCCTATGCAAATCCATGAGCTGCTAAAAGCGGCTTGTGCCACAAGAGTTTCTGAGTGCTTTTAGCTCATTCACACCAACTATGTATAGGTGTAGCCTAGCACCTCTCAGAAAGAGGTGCTTTTTATTTAAGGCTACTTCTGAAAGGCGACCTTCTCTCTGCATCCCTTCTGCGCAGGATCGCCTGGGCTGTTGCTGGTTTCAAACCCTGCCAGCTTTATTAACGCAGAGGGATTTCGAGCCATGGAAAGTGGCCGTAATTCAGGCGAAGGATTCACAGGCTGTACAGAGACAGAGAGTTAGACATACCTCTTTGGACTGATTTGCCTTGGCGACAGCCTCCTGACTCAAACGCTCCTGAACCAAGATGCGAATTGCCTGGAAGGGAAAAAGAAGAAGGCAGCCCACGTAAGGTCTGGGGGTTTCCCTCTGGCCCAGGATGATCTGGAAGAGCTTACAGAAGCCAGCATAACATACGGTGGCAAATGATGCAATGCGATCAGGGCATATGGTGCCTAAACTGGCAGAGGGGAGGGAGATCCTTACTATGAAGAACTTACACACAAAAAATTCAGCCGGGTCTTCCAAGATTGTGCCTTCCTAAGAGGTGGCCAAGTTTTGTTCCAACTGACCTAATATTTGAATACATTCCCTTTCCACTAGTCCCTTTCCTTTTCCTCCACTTGGCCATATTTGATTCTGCAGTAGCTCCTGAGAGCAGAGGTGGGAGTGAAGAAGAGTTTGGATTTGATATCCCGCTTTATCACTACCCGAAGGAGTCTCACATTCTCCTTTCCCTTCCTCCCCCCCAACAAACCCTCTGTGAGGTGAGTGGGGCTGAGAGACTTCAGAGAAGGGTGACTAGCCCAAGGTCACCCAGCAGCTGCATGTGGAGGAGAGGAGACGCGAACCCGGTTCCCCAGATTACGAGTCTACCGCTCTTAATCACTTCACCACACTGGCTCTGACACGGTCAACAAGCTCAGTTTTGCTTCTATCTCTTCCCATGGGGAAAAGGCAGCACCAAATATCAACAGAGAAATTGTGGCCATAGTACAAGCAACCACCGTGCTTGTTTCCAAGGCTACAAAGGTTCCTCCAGGGGGTTTTTACTATTTGTGCCTCAGTAAAGGGCAGAGAGACCAGGAGCCTCAATGCAAGGGCCGCCACCTCACAGCAAACCTAGATTTACCTGAAGCAGGAGCTGGGCCATAGCACATTTACTCCCGAGTAAGTCCCACAGAATGAAGCTGGCAGGGCTTACTTATGAGTAAGCACACACTGGACTGAGATGCACAACTCGGGAGTCAGTTACTTGGGAAACTCCTGAAGCTCTCTCTTAGATAAACTGCTCTTATGGGAGGAATATTTTTTTTTTATATGTTTAAGCACCCCTTTCAATGACAGGATGGTAGCGTGAAGATCAACATTAGGAATGATCTCCTAGCTTTAAATGCAGCTGATAATTGGGATAAGTAATTATCCTGCCACTGAAAGGTGTGCTATGGGAAAAATCTTTTTAACTCAAAGAGCAGGAGGTAAAGAGAGGACCTTCGAAAGCACCAGTGATTTGTGAAGGGTGAAGGACAGAGGCTGGACAATATGCCCTGCAAGTCCCCTTCCTCTTCGAAACCTCTCACCCCAAACTCATTCTAGGCTACCAATTAAAAGAGAAAAATTAGCACATTTAGCAGCTTTTTTGGGGGGGGGGGGAAGGAGAGTGGTCAGCACGCTTGTACTAACCATTCAAAAAACCACTTTTAATCTACTGCAGTTTGTATTTACGAAGAAAGAACAGGCTGCTACTGAGCTAACCTTGAGCATCACCAAATAGTCATCATGACGTTGGATCTGAAGGAGGTTCGCCAAAGCCATCACACCAGCCTTAAAGTCAGGGTTGTTTACTGTGGAAAAGCACACATACAAGTTGATTCCCCTCAAAAATAGTAACAGCATGAAATTCTCTTTGGAATTGCTTAATCCAGGTGCCACCTTTTACAGCAAGAGGGGGGAACCTGTGGCTCTTAGTCTAATTTCATGCAGGTGGGGGAAGCCCGGAAGAAAGCGGAGATGGATGGAGCAATTGAAGGAATTGGCGGGGAGGGGATCTTCTGGTGTTCAGACCTTTGGCAAAAGCGATTTATCCCTTTCCTGGCAGCCTGGAGAAGGTGTGTGGGGAGAAAGGATGGCCCCGCCCACTTTTGGCTCTGGCCCCTCCCACCGCTGGCTTCAGTCCCACCCACTGCCTACATGTAACTCATGAAATATTACCACCCCCCAAGGGAATGTGGCCGTGGACACAGCATGAAATACGGTGGCTTCTTCACTCACCATCCAGGTTGATGAAGGGTTCTGCATTTTTAGATGCATTGTCCGCGTTCTTAGCCCCCTCAGGCGTGGAGTCCTTATACTTGTCAGCTGTTGAAACAAAAGCCGTTCTGGCCCGTGAGTGACAAAGGGGTTGTAGAGGACTATGCATGAGCTAAAAATGAAAGGAAGCAGCCCCAGGCCAACAAAGGAAACAGGCACTGAACTATTCTTCTCCGTGAGAACAGCTTGTGCACAGAATGGCAGCAGCTGTCCAAGATGTCAATTGCTAATAAAAATGATGACACTTAAGCAGCAGCTGAACATTGAAAGAAAACAACAGATTTTCTGAACAATGCGGGAAACTGAGAAGCACTGCCCAAATGCAGGAAAACGTGAGGCCGGAACTATATATTTGGCGAGGAACCCGATGTGGGTATCAGCAGAGTTGCAAATTGGCAAAGTGGAGAAATGGCAGGCAGGCAAAAGGGTACCGTATTTTCCGGCGTACAAGGCGACTGGGGGTATAAGACGACCCCCAACTTTTCAAGTTAAAATATAGAGTTTGGGATATACTCAACATATAAGGCTACCCCTCTTCCAACGCACACACCGCTGCTGCCCAGGCTGCCGCTCCTGCCTCCCAGGTCTCCCGTCTCGCCGCACAGCAGCCCTTCGCGCTCACCGCCCACGCCCAGCCCGGGCTCCATGGTGGCTGCGGCGGCAGCTGGAGCGGCGGGGAGAGCCTCCCGTCTCGCAGCACAGCGGCCCTTCGTGCTCACTGCCCACACCTAGCCCAGGCTTAATGGCGGCTGCGGCAGCTACGGCGGCGGCTGGAGCAGCGGGGAGACCCTCCCATCTCGCCGCACAGCGGCTCTTCACGCTCGCTGCCCACGCCCAGCCCGGGCTCCATGGTGGCTGCGGTGGCGGCGGCTGGAGCGGTGGGGAGAGCCTCCCGTCTCGCTGCACAGCAGCCCGTCGTGCTCCATGGCAGCTGAGGCGGTGCACGCACGCAGCCAGCGGCGGGGCGCAACCCCGCGTCGCGTCTCGTGACGTCGCCAGAGTCGCGGGCCGGGCCAGAAAAACTATACCCGGCGTACAAGACGACCCCCGACTTTGGAGAAGATTTTCCTGGATTATAAAGTCGTGTTGTACGCCGGAAAATACGGAATTTATGTGCCCTTAAAACTTTACTCTACTCTCCTTGCTGTTTCTTGCAACCCTTGGATTCTGTGGGCTGGCCAGGTTAAAAAAACCAACGGCAATAGCTGGGGTGGTGGTTTCAGAGAAAAAGCAGGGAAAGAGTTAATATTTCCCCCCTTGACAGAGAGCCAGGCTCCCAATCCTGAGTGTCTGTCACATGTAGAAATCGAGTGTGATAGACAACTCAGGCTTGCGGATAATCAAGGGCAAAACCGAGTCAAAAATCTCTGGGCTCTCAAGCCCACTTCCCTCAAGCCAATGTCCCACTAATGATGACAGAACTCAGGTGGCTTCCAAATCGGCTTGTTCAAGATGACATCCTTACAAGACAGACTTATTCTGAACTGGAAAAGTTTGGGTGTGCTTGAGGCTCTAGCTTCCGTGGCCTCGCTGATGCCTAGTGACTGAATCCTGCTAACTTCCAAGTGATATAGACATGTGAAGTCTCTCCGCATTCAGACTCCTTTATCTTTTAATGTCGCCCTTCACCCTACACCTCTTGCAGCAATGGCACGAGATTCAACACTGTTCGGACAACTGAGAAAGTAAGAAATAAAGCTTAAGCCGTAACAGAAGAGTTACAGCACAATCCTGGGCATTTCCCCCCCAAGGCACGTTTTATTGAGATCAACGACACTCACTCCGAGGCAAGGTGTTGCCCTTTTAAAGACTCTAGCCTTGGAATGAAATAAAGGAGTATTCCCTTTATGCACCTTAAAAAACTACAGCTACAAATTAACAGTAAATTACAGTGTTAATTGACACGTGCTTTCTGGCCTCTTTCTGGCTCAGCTTGAAAAACAGAACTGCAAGGTTCCAGGTAGGTAGCCGTGTTGGTCTGCCATAGTCAAAACAAAATTAAAAACGGAAAGGGATCTATACTGCCTTTGAAGACAAGGGAGATTGAAAAGCCAAACATACCGTTGTCCCCATACTCAAGCCTAACTGCCAGTCCCAAAAGCCAGTCAATGGTTTCTTGTCGCTCTTGGATGTTGAAGGGACAATTCACATCTTTAAGGTACTGTGAAAAATAAGAAGATTGAACTAAGAACCTTCAATGATTCATAAGAAATTAACAAACACTACAGGTTTGTCTAGGGGGACCCAGGTGGTGCCGTGGGTTAAACCAGAGAGCCTAGGGCTTGCTGATCAGAAGGTTGGCAGTTCGAATCCCTGCGACGGGTTGAGCTCCCGTTACTCGGTCCCTGCTCCTGCCAACCTAGCAGTTCGAAAGCACGTCAAAGTGCAAGGAGATCAATAGGTACCGCTCCGGCAGGAAGGTAAACAGCGTTTCCGTGCACTGCTCTGGTTCGCCAGAAGCGGCTTTGTCATGCTGGCCACATGACCCGGAAGCTGTACGCCGGCTCCCTCGGCCACTAACGTGAGATGAGTGCGGCAACCCCAGAGTCGGACATGACTGGACCTAATGGTCAGGGGTCCCTTTACCTTTACAGGTTTGTCTGGGAGAGCAGGCAATGGGCATCTTGACTTGGAGGGTAGCACTAAGGAATTGAGGAGGGGGGCAGAAATAGAAAATTGCTGCTGGTGTTGCTCCTCCTCGCCTGGGTAAACCTAACATTTATCAGTTTGTAAGGGCTCAACCTAGCAGTTCGAAAGCACGTCAAAGTGCAAGTAGGTACCACTCCGGCGGGAAGGTAAACGGCGTTTCTGTGTGCTGCTCTGGTTCGCCAGAAGCGGCTTAGTCATGCTGGCCACATGACCCGGAAGCTGTACACCGGCTCTCGGCCTATAAAGCGAGATGAGCGCCGCAACCCCAGAGTCGGACATGACTGGACCTAATGGTCAGGGGTCCCTTTACCTTTAAGGGCTTAACACACAAACTGCATACAAAAGCCACACCCTTGCCTTTGGCCTGCAACAGTTTGTCTGCAGCTAAACACGTCTGGCCAATTCCAGGATGGAAGATCACTTGGGAACCTCATCTATGCCACCTTGAACTTCATCACGGAAGAAAGGTGGGATATAAGTCTAACACAGACAAAGGAAAAGGCTCTCAATGACTACAAGCCGTGATGGGTATGTTCTACACCTGTTGTCAGAGGCAATAAATGCCTCTGAATATCAGCTGCTGGGAACTGCTGGAGGGAAGGGTGGTCTTGCATTTGGGTCCTGCTTTTGGGTTTCCAATTGGGGCACCTGGCTGGCCACTGTGATGCTGGTCTAGATGGTTCCTTTTGCCTGATCCAGCACAGGCAATGCTTACGTTCTCAAAGAAATGATGAATTGGGCATTTTGCCTCTGCAAGAAAGCAAAGGAATGCAGAAGCACAAACATGGTCATGTGACACTGTTCACAGCAAAGGGTCTTGGGGCAGGAGCTGTCACTGACAGATCACACTGATAAGGATTTCCAGAATAATAACTGTTAGCATCAACTAAGGTTTCAAGAAGTACTACCTTTTCAAAGGACTTTGTCCATTCTGCAGCATTGTGGATGTTTCTCAGATTCCCTCTGTCTTCAATTTTGTAGTGTCTGATTTTCTGGTCTTCAAGCCAAACAATAAAGTTTCGAAATTCAGTTTCATCTGTGATAACAGATTAATAAAGTCACATTGATGATGTCAAAGTCATTGAATCCGCCAAAGGATTATGCCACTACAGAGCTTTCCAAACTTTTCATGTTGGTGACACACTTTTTAGACAAGCATCATTTTGCAACACAGTACA
Organism: Darevskia nairensis; assembly: GCA_034642065.1. NCBI lineage: Eukaryota > Metazoa > Chordata > Lepidosauria > Squamata > Lacertidae > Darevskia > Darevskia nairensis. The sequence continues at coordinate 144,871 of JAWWNI010000860.1, forward strand.
GTGGTACCTCGGGTTAAGTACGCTTCAGGTTAAGTACGCTTCAGGTTAAGAACTCCGCTAAGAACAGAAATCGTGCTCTGGTGGTGCAGCGGCAGCAGGAAGTCCCATTAGCTAAAGTGGTGCTTCAGATTAAGTACGCTTCAGGTTAAGAACGGACCTCCAGAACGAATTAAGTACTTAACCAGAGGTACCACTGTACCGGTAATTCAGTTTTCCTAGCAAACCGGAGGTTAAACTAACCCCTTTCCAGGAAAGCAGGGAGCGTTTGCGTGACACCCCTACACACAGTAGCTGACACACTAACATGTCGCAACACACAGTTTGGAAAGCTCTGGGCTAAAGTGTGAACTGCATAAGGAAAACAAAGCAGACTAACAGAGAATGTACCAGGAGACCATTGAACACATTAAAAGAAAACGTTTTTCATTTCATTCATTCATTTTATTTGTATGCCGCTTTTCCACCCAAAAATCATGTTCAAATCGGCTTACAACAAAGAAACAGGGATGCATTTCAAACAAACACTACAAAAACTATTTCATATCATAGCAAAATAACATAGCAACAATTTCATAACCTAACAAAACAATAGCAAATAATGATAATGATAATAATAATAATAAATAGTGCATGAATTGAGCACAGCACACGTGAGTCAAAGTAACGTGTGAACCGAGCTGGGATGGGGGAGAGAGGCACAAGACCAAAGGCGCCACGGGGCGTGGCCAAGACGGCCACGGGGCGGGGCTAAGGAGGACCACGTGCGCACGCATGCGCGCTGCGGGGCAAGCCGCCGGCCACGACGGAGAGGAAAGGAGCCGACGAGAGTTTGGGCCTACCCGCCTCACCTCGGCAGTTGAACCCGGCCGGGTTGTGGTAGTCAAGTGCTGTCAGCTTCCGCCGGAACATGGCGCCGCGCCTCGGGAGAGCCTCTGCCCGGCTCGGTTGCCGCCGCCGCCGCCGCCGCCTCACCGAGAAGCGCCTCAGTCGCAGCGAAGAAGACGGCGAGAGGCTGAGCGCGCCTGCGCAGCAGAGGCTGGAGTGGGCGGGGCTAGGAGAGGGGTTATAGCCCGCGGTGGCCAATCAGTGCTCGTGCCGAGCCGAGTGGGCGGGGCGAGCTCGAGGTGAGAATGGGCGCGACTTAAGAGAGGAGGAGAAGCGATCGAGAAGGGGGCGCCGAAGACGTTGACTGACAGCCGCCCTGGCGAATAGAGGCGAGAGGTGGGAGGACGGGAAGGGATGCTGAGGAGGACGGCGCCATAGACTTGTAACGTGTAGATGGAGACGGAGGGCTGGATTCCGGGGGCAGTTCACTTTTTATTTTGCCAACCATAAAAATCAGTGGGGACAATCATGGGTTTGGGGGCAACAGTGATTGCTCTAAACAAAATGGTTTTATTTTTAGGCAATGCGGCAGACGGAGGGCAACAGGAAGGACGAAAGCTTCCCCTGTTGAATATCCGCCTGCTGCCTGGATTTTTAAGTGCACGGGAATGCAACGTCGAATCTTCCCTTTTGTTTGCATGTGTTTCAAGAAATCCTGCTAACGGCATATGGCTAGTGGGATGGAGTCAAAGGATTTCCCTATTTTTCAATATTCCACAGTTCAGGCCAGTGAAGATTTAAATTGATTTTTTTTAAAAATCTGATCCATTTTCTAAAGTGATTTATTGGACAGGTGGAGTTAAAGCTCACTCTTGTTTTTATTTTACAGAAGAACATTAAAAAATAAATATTTTTTTTTGTTTGGATGATATTTTGTTGTTGGATTCTTATAGGAGCCACCGTGGAAGCCAATCCAAAGTGTGGCACTCATAACTTTAAGGTATCCCACTTCATCATTTAGAAGCCAAAGCTGCCTTAGACGGCAGCTGTATTCCCACGACTAGGATTTCTGCATCATTGAACTAAGTGGGATGTGCTTCTGAGCAGACATGTAAGCAAGGCCCTCTGGGAGCCTTTTTGGCTGAAGAGTAGGATACAAATGCTACCGGTAGACTGAATAAGGCTTTGCGGAAATGATTTGAACATCTACTCGCCGCTCATAAACGTGACTTCAGGTCAGAGAATCCTCGCCGTGCTGTTTTCGCACCAAGAGCAAACGGCTCCAGAGATTTGAACCTGGGTCTCTGTAGCCCGTATCCTACATCCAAGACAAAAACGAGGCCTCTCTTCTGTGCCACAACCTCCTTCCTTCCCTGGAGTTGCTGTGGTTATCAGGTCAGTGGGCTTTTGCCCAAACTATCCAGCAGAGGGCTTTTTGCAGAAGGAATCAACTTGCAGCTCTCTGTGGCGAGCTTGTCATCTTGAGCTGAAGCTCCCACAAATTATTATAACAGATGCCTGCCATTAACGGCACGGCGAGATGGATATGGAGCACACAGGGACCATCTTTCTTGGAGGTGTTACTTTCGGAGGAACAGAGAGTCATTTGCTAACAGGACGCATGTAGATCATCCTTCACCAACCTGGCGCCCTCCAGATGTTTTGGCTACAGCTCCCGTTGGGCCAGGATGGCAGAGGTATCTCTTCTCTGAGAGCAGTACAAGTGAAAAGGATCTAGGAGTCTTGGTAGACCACAAACTTGACATGAGTCAACAGTGTGATGCAGCAGCTAAAAAAGCCCATGCAATTCTGGGCTACATCAATAGGAGTATAGCATCTAGATCAAGGGAAGTAATAGTACCACTGTATTCCGCTCTGGTCAGACCCCACCTGGAATACTGTGTCCAGTTCTGGGCACCACAGTTCAAGAAGGATACTGACAAGCTGGAACGTGTCCAGAAGAGGGCAACCAAAATGGTCAAAGGCCTGGAAATGATGCCTTATGAGGAACGGCTTAGGGAGCTGGGTATGTTTAGCCTGGAGAAGAGAAGGTTAAGGGGTGATATGATAGCCATGTTCAACTATATAAAAGGATGTCATATAGAGGAGGGAGAAAGGTTGTTTTCTGCTGCTCCAGAGAAGCGGACACGGAGCAATGGATTCAAACTACAAGAAAGAAGATTCCACCTAAACATTAGAAAGAACTTCCTGATAGTAAGAGCTGTTTGACAGTGGAGTTTGCTGCCAAGGAGTGTGGTGGAGTCTCCTTCTTTGGAGGTCTTTAAGCAGAGGCTTGACAGCCACCTGTCAGGAATGCTTTGATGGTGTTTCCTGCTTGGCAGGGGGTTGGACTGGATGGCCCTTGGGGTCTCTTCCAATTCTATGATTCTATTCTCCCTTGCCTCACCCAGGTCTGTATTTCTCCCCACCCTCTTCCCAGGAAGAAGAAAAGGTGAAGGTTGCCCCATGTCTTCCATGAACCTCATCCTTTACAGCCATCCAAGTTGGAGGCAATCACTAGCTCTTGTGGGGCTCCCCATGTTGCCAGCAGGGTGAGAAAGCACATGCTGCGTCCTCTCACTCACTGTACAGCCATCAGAGCCGGCAGCAGCTACAGATGCCTCTGATGTCTCTCTTCCAATGCCCATTTCATCCAGGGAGCCAGTGTGGTGTAGTGGTTAAGAGTGGTGGACTTGTAATCTGGTGAACCGGGTTCGCTTCACCGCTCCTCCACATGCAGCTGCTGGGTGACCTTGGGCTAGTCACCCTTCTCTGAAGTCTCTCAGCCCCACTCACCTCACAGAGTGTTTGTTGTGGGGGAGGAAGGGAAAGGAGAATGTGAGCCGCTTTGAGACTCCTTCGGGTAGTGATAAAGCGGGATATCAAATCCAAACTCTTCTTCCTCTTCTTCCAGCCCCCCCCCCCCCGCTTTGTACTTTGTCTATCATGCCATGCAAACCTGGGAGGAAACCAGGCGCCCTCTTCCACTAGCCCAGTGGTTCAAGATTGGACAGTACCACCCCTCTAGGGGTGCTGGGATTACCTAGTGGGCTTGCTAAGAGGCAAGGGAGCGGCAGAGGGGCAAAGGAGCAGGGTATGTTTAGCCTGGAAAAGAGGACATAGGAGAGCCATCTTCAAATATCTCAAGGGCTGTCACATGCAAGATGTTTTTTCCTGCTCTGGAGGGTAGGACTCGAACCCGTGGCTTCAAGTCACGAGAAATGAGATTCTGGCTAAACATCAGGGAGAACTTTCTGACATCAACAGCTGCTCAAAGGTAAGACACTCCCTCGGGAGGTGGGGGACTCTCCTTCCTTGGAAGTTTTTATGCAGAGGTTGGGTGGCCATCTGTCGTGGATGCTTTAGCTGAGATTCCTGCATAATAATAATAATAATAATAATAATAATAATAATAATAATAATTTATTATTTTTACCCCGCCCATCTGGCCGAGTTTCCTCAGCCACTCTGGGTGGTTTCCAGTCAAATGTTAAAACAATACAGCATTAAATATTAAAAACTTCCCTAAACAGGGCTGCCTTCAGATGTCTTTTAAAAATAGGATAGCTGCTTATTTCCTTGACATTTGCTGGAAGGGCGTTCCACAGGGAGGGCGCCACTACCGAGAAGGCCCTCTGTCTGGTTCCCTGTAACCTTGCTTCTCGCAATGAGGGAACCGCCAGAAGGCCCTCAGCGCTGGACCTCAGTGTCCGGGCTGAACGATGGGGGTGGAGATGCTCCTTCAGGTATACAGGACCGAGGCCGTTTAGGGCTTTAAAGGTCAGCACCAACACTTTGAATTGTGCTCGGAAACGTGCTGGGAGCCAATGTAGATCTCTCAGGACCGGTGTTATGTGGTCCCGGCGGCCACTCCCAGTCACCAGTCTAGCTGCCGCATTCTGGATTAATTACAGTTTCCGGGTCACCTTCAAAGGTAGCCCCACGTAGAGCGCATTGCAGAAGTCCAAGCATTGCAGGGGGTTGGACTAGATGACCCTCAGGGTCCCTTCCAACTCTACGATTCTATGAAATGACTACCAGACTTTGAAAAACCAGTATCTCTGGACCAAGCTCACCCATTTTGTTGCATTAATTAATAGTTTCAGGTGCATTTTGAACGTGCAAATGTGTGTTGGATTTTATTGTGCTGTTATCGTCCTTCGTGGGTCGGGCAAGCCACTATTCTGAATGCTTTCTATGGGGTAGCGGGATATCTTCAGAGAACCAAGGGAGCAGCAGCCCCAAAAAGTTTGGGAACCGCTGCTTTAGCCCAGCAAAGCATCCCCGACATGGGGACAGCTTCGCCTTCTGAGATGGTGCTCACTGCATAATGGTTTTGCAGTCAGATGGTGCTCACTGCAGCCGCACCATAGGAACAACACAGAAGTCTGCGATACAAGGAGATGAAAAGGACGAGTCAAAATGCCCCATCACAACATACAGTTTTTACTTGCAGAACAAACGGGGGAAAAAGCTACCAAATACAAGTGTTAGAAAAACAGTGGTAGTAACTACGTCAGGAATGTACACAGCGGCCTCCCAGGCCCTTCCCCGAAGCTATGGGACATCCTTAGTTAAACCCTTGGAAAAGAACAAAATTGGCTGAGACTGAACAGCAACTGCAAATTGCTGGTCCCCTGTCCCCCTTGCGTGGCGCTACTCTAAAAATGCTACATACGCACAAGACCCAAATGCTAAGGAACGTCGGAATAAATCTAACCTGCGATAATTTTACGATTCAACATAAATAACTGAGTGACATTTTTTTGGGGGGGGAGGGACACAAAAAAAGAATAAGGATCTTATGTACACACACAGATACACAACCCCTTTCAACCACACTCTGCACAGCCCTCTTTTTTTTGGAAAGAAAAAGACAAAAGGGTTTTTGTCTGGCAAGAGCGTAAGTGGACATCAATTTTACTCTTTTACACATTCCCCCCTCCCTCTCCAGACAACTGCAGATGTCAAGATCTTTAGCCTCATAACGTAGGTCAACATCACCATTGCATTCTCCCAAGAAGGCAGCCGTTTTCTTAATTTTTTTTTTGGATCATGCACTTCTCTGTAAACTTCCAGGCCATTTTGATTTTATGTTTTAAATTGGGTGGACTCTGGAAACGCGTCCACGTTGCTGAAAAATCTCTACATCAGTGTCCAGGGCGGCCCAAATTGGGGTCAGGCTCCTGTGAGGTTTACAGAATGGCGCAGAAAAACTTCTTCTCTCTAAAAGGGTTTTCTGAAGCAGGGACGGGAGTCAGTAGAGGGTCTTCCTTGGCGTGGGCTTCACAGTAAGCCATCAAGTCTGCGGCGGCTTTCGACACCTGGGAGAAAAAAGAGGAGGTCAACAACGGAATTTTTGAGCACAAAGGGGGAGCTTTTAAGCCACTAATCAGATTTCTTTCCACCCTTTCTACCGATTGGAGCCAGTCAGCCAGTGAGAATACAACTAGGCAAAAAAGACAATCACGGGAATAACTGAATTGAGTTATTTTTGTTATTTGGAGTTATTTGGAAGGTTTTCTTGAGTTATTTATATTTCTTTGAATTAGTTTATAACGTTTTGAGTATCTTTGCTTTTGAGCAATTCTACCCTTGAATCATTAAACATATTGTTTGTTTGAGTATCACTATATAAATATAAATATACGTTCATCTCGTTTCAGGGATCTTTCGCGGTGTAGATTTCCTTTGTTGCAATCCACTGAGAATAGGCTCCTGGGGTCATTCTGGCGGTGTTGTAGTGTATGCTCCAAAGCTTAGCATTTAGGAATGCTGATAATTAGTGCATCGTCATTACTTTGTCGTGCAGCGCATAGTCAACCTCTCTCTCCCAGGAGGCAGTGGTGGCCATCAACTTTGATGGCTTTAAAAGAGGATCAGACAAGATCACGGAGGAGAGGGCTGTGTGGACAAAAGCCCCATATCTGCAACTTAAGGCAGCGTTTCCCAACCGGTGTGCCGCGGCACACTGGTGTGCCGCGAGACACCGGCTGATGTGCCGCGGAAAAAGGGACCTGCAGCCCAGGGCTGCACAGGACCGTGGCGGCGGCGCTGCTGGAGCCCAGCGGCGAAGCGGAAGCCAGGGCGGCGCTGCTCCCTTGGCTGCTGCAGCAGCAGCAGCAACAGAAGCCTCGCGGGAGAATCCCGACCTGGTGCCCCAGCTGATGGGCGGGAGAAAGGATGCCGCGCTACAGCTGATCCCAGAGGTAACTCTGGGTCAGGAGACCCGGCGCAGCCGGGTGGGGGAGGAGCGGTGTGCCGCGAGATTTTTTTAATGAAACAAGTGTGCCGTTGCCTAGATTAGGTTGGGAAACACTGACTTAAGGTGTTCTCTGTCTACACAGTCACAGGCAGGAGGGGAGAGGGCTCTTGTCCTCAGGTCCCGCTTGCAGGTTTCGGACATGCATCTGGCTCGTCACTGTGAGAACAGGATGCTGGACTAGATGGGCCATTGGGCTTGATCCAGCAGGTTATTTTTATGTTCTTCCTGCATAATCTCGCAGCGGTGGCTGTGAGAACCCATGGTTGTGAGTATCTGTTGGATATTCTCTCTCTGTGTGAGAATCATTTGTTCCACAAACAAAGAACAAAGAAGCAGAAGGCCGAGTTTGTTTTGTCTGTGCAATGACATTTTCTGTGGGAACTGTTCTTTGGACATGCGCTTTGTGAAAGGAAGTACTGATAACAATGGTTCTGTGCAACTTGTAACTTGTGAGTCTCTTGCTTGAGCCTTGCGGTGAGGGAAGCAGAGAGAGAGAGTCTTGGACTCTTGTTGGACTCTAAGCATGCCTTGAGACCAAGGCAGTGGTGAATATGTGCATATATTGGCTACCAATATGCTTTTATGCCTGTCAAGTAAACCTGTACACTTAGAATCATAGAGTTGGAAGAGACCCCAAGGGCCATCCAGTCCAACCCCCTGCCAAACAGGAACACCATCAAAGCATTCCTGACAGGTGGCTGTCAAGCCTCTGCTTAAAGACCTCCAAAGAAGGAGACTCCACCACACTCCTTGGCAGCAAATTCCACTGTCAAACAGCTCTTACTGTCAGGAAGTTCTTCCTAATGTTTAGGTGGAATCTTCTTTCTTGTAGTTTGAACCCATTGCTCCGTGTCCTCTTCTCTGGAGCAGCAGAAAACAACCTTTCTCCCTCCTCTATATGACATCCTTTTATATATTTGAACATGGCTATCATATCACCCCTGAACCTTCTCTTCTCCAGGCTAAACATACCCAGCTCACTAAGCCGTTCCTCATAAGACATCGTTTCCAGGCCTTTGACCATTTTGGTTGCCCTCCTCTGGACACGTTCCAGCTTGTCAGTATCCTTCTTGAACTGTGGTGCCCAGAATTGGACACAGTGATGGACTCATTCATAAAGAATGGAATGAGTCTTTATGGCATCCATGAGTGTTTATTGCCTACTGTGTGTGTCTTCAGCCCCAAAGACGCTTCCAAGGAAGGAGCTGCGTTGAGATGTAACTCTGCTGAGCATGGCTATTGGCACACACGGACAGCGAAAGTGATGCCAGGTCCAATCCTACTAAATCATCCATCAGAGGTTGATGGATTGATCCAACAGTATCGTGATGGGATCCTGTCCTTTTGAATTTGCCACTACGCTACTGGGTGGGTGGGACTATGCCCCATTTGCCCTAGTGGGCCAGCTCCCAATATAAAGAACACCGCTTCTCTCTTCCTAGTGGCAAGAGGAATCTCGCCACTCTCCCTCTTTTGCCCAAATTTCGTAATTCCCAGAGCTGTGCTAGCCTCAGCCTCATTTCCCCTCCCACCCTTGCAAATGAACCAGAGTGGAAACTAGGGGCGGAGGAAGCCTCCTCGCTACCCGGGGCGGCGAACAGAGGCATCCCCCTGGGGGGCGGGGTGTTGTGACGTTACGTCCTCACATCATGTCACAACGGAGTGCGCATGCGTGAAATGCCGCGCATGCGCACTCCGTCGCCGGGCCGCTGCCGTGGCTCCAGCGGCGGCCTTGCGAGCCGCCGCACAAAAAGCAGCAGCGGCCAGTCAGCCCCACGGGCTGCTACATGCGATCATCGGCTCGGGGGTGCGCCGCCGCCGCTGCTTTTCACGCGGCGGCTCGCAAGGTCACCGCGGGAGCAGCGGTGGCGGCCCAGTGACGGAGTGCGCATGAGCGGCATTTCGAGCATGCGCACTCCGTCTTGACCGGAGCCGCTGCTTCCGCGGCGGCCTTGCGAGCCACCGCACGAAAAGCAGCGGTGGTGGGGCACCCCCACGAGCCAACGATTGCGCATGGCAGCGCCAGCGGGCGGGCCGCAGGGCAGAGCAGCCTAGCTCCGCGGCTTGCTCGGGGCCCACGGGCGGGGCGGGGCTGGCCCAAGTGTCACCCCCCTCCCCTGGAACCTGGGGCGAACCGCCCCCCCCCGCTACCCCTTGCGACGCCACTGGTGGAAACCAAAATTCTGATATCTCAGAAAACCACATTGAGCAAACTATGCCTTCGTTGAAATCCCCACACTCTGCAGTGGGGAAGACACACACACACACACACACGGGATAGGCAAATCTCTTCATTCTGGCTTCTCCGTTACCCGTTTTTCCAATCTTCAGTTCCTCGCATTTCCACACCTGTTTGCCATTTCTTTTTAAGAAGTCCTCATGAAAAATTATCAGCGTTTCCGTGCTCATTTTTCATGCTATGTACAATTTTGCTATGCAATTTTGTCCAGCACACATCATTTTGCAGCTCCCCCCACAACAATGCATTTTGGTACACATTCATGGGGTGGGGAGCTGCATTGCAAAATTCAGAAAGTGAATCTCAAAGGATGGCTGTGTTTTGGCTCATGTATGGTTTCAGAAACTGAGCTAGATAGTTCCAGTTACAGGTAGATAGCCGTGTTGGTCTGTCATAGTCAAAACAAAATAAAAAAATTCCTTCCAGTAGCACCTTAGAGACCAACTAAGTTTGTTCTTGGTATGAGCTTTCGTGTGCACACGAAAGCTCATACCAAGAACAAACTTAGTTGGTCTCTAAGGTGCTACTGGAAGGAATTTTTTTTATTTTGTTTTGAGCTAGATAGGTTTGCCTTTAAAGGCAAATGGAATGGATTTTCTCCTATGTTCCTTGTCTGCACCAGGTACACCTTGGGGCAATTTCCAAAACCAAGTCCAACCTGCAATGTATGTGCTTTTGTGTAAGAGCAACCAGCCCCTTGATAACGCAAGGCTGGCCGAGACCCCTTTCTAAGTATGCCAAGCCACGGTGGAGGATGCTTGCTGTTGCCATAGTAACGCAGGGAGAAAGGAGCAAGCAGCAGCCATCTAGCGCATTTTAACGCAAAGGCGCTCTGAATTTCTGTCCGTGGGTAGCAGGGTAGGTTACCCCATTTAACAAAAGCACAACCAGAGAAATAGCAATGGAAATTGCTTGAGGATTCACAAATGGTCAAAGGCTTGGAAACGATGCCTTATGAGGAACGGCTTAGGGAGCTGGGTATGTTTAGCCTGGAGAAGAGAAGGTTAAGGGGTGATAGGACAGCCATGTTCAAATATATAAAAGGATGTCATATAGAGGAGGGAGAAAAGTTGTTTTCTGCTGCTCCAGAGAAGAGGACACGGAGCAATGGATTCAAACTACAAGAAAGAAGATTCCACCTAAACATTAGGAAGAATTTCTTGACAGTAAGAGCTGTTCGACAGTGGAATTTGCTGCCAAGGAGTGTGGTGGAGTCTCCTTCTTTGGAGGTCTTTAAGCAGAGGCTTGACAGCCACCTGCCAGGAATGCTTTGATGGTGTTCCTGCAGGGGGTTGGATTGGATGGCCCTTGGGGTCTCTTCCAACTCTAGGATTCTATGATTCTATGAAATCGAGGGTGTGCCTGTATGGTAGATTCGCTGTCACTTACGGACTCACTGTTAAAACCGTGTTCATGGAAGGCAATCTTACTCGGCTATGAGTGATCGCCAAAGAAGAAGAAAGAAGATTTGCTGGCACACACGGGCAAAATTTCATTTAGCAAGACACAGGTGGGCAGACGCCAGGCTTGCAGGATCTGGTGGTGTTGTTTTTAATTCTGATATCCGCCAACTGGAACCAGTAACAAAAGATCTACTCTTGAAACGAATAGCCTTTGGAGCCCAGGAATTTGTTATGAATACCAGAGCTAAAAGGAGCTCGTGGTCTGCATTGTTATCAGATTAACGAAATCTTTAAAAATGATATGAAGAAAAATGGATTTGGAGATGTTAAATCTAAGTTTGAAATAGAAATACTGAATGATAATTATAAAACGTCAAAAATGTATAAAATATTGCTGGAATGGCATTTGAAAGATGAGGAAGTGAAGTCAGTGATGATACATTGGGCAAAAGATTTTGGTCATAATATTATGCTAGATGACTGGGAGAAACTGTGGAAGGGAAGGAATGAAATTTACAGCATGTGATGCACTAAAAGAAAATATGTTAAAAATGATGTATAGATGGTACATTACACTGGTCAAACTGGCGAAAATATATAAGGTTGATAATAAGTGTTGGAAATGCAAAGAGAAAGAAGGTACCTTATATCATATGTGGTGGGAGTGTAAAAGGGTGAAAGGCTTCTGGGATATAATATACGGTGAAATGAAGAAAATGTTGAAATACGCATTTGTTAAAAAACCAGAAGCATTTTTACTGGGAATTACAGGTACAGACATTAAAAAGCAAGACTAAGCTTTTCCAATATGCAGTGACTGCGGCGAGAATGCAAAAATGGAAATAAGAACAAACACCGACAAAAGAAGAATGGATTGTGAAACTAACGGAGTATGCAGAATTGGACAAAATGACGGGGAGAATCCGCAAACAGCAGGGCCAGAAGTTCATCAAAGACTGGGCTAAATTTACCGACTATTTAAAGGAAAACTGTATTCAATTGAATACGTTGCTAGGACTGCAAGAGACTTTGTAGAGTAAGGAAGAAATATTGTTGTTAGTACGAAGATATACTGATTAATTTTAGAAAATAATAATATAAAACAATGATTGATGTTGGAAACATAGATATAAGGAATAGATATTAGAATATCATAAGGAAGGTTTGACGGAAGTCACGGCCATAAAAAGCCAAAACGGTATAAGATGTGAAGATAAATGTGTGAATTTATTATTGTATTTATATAAAACCAATAAAAAATGATTAGAAAAAAAGAAAGGAGCTCGTGGTCCTGTCACAAAGGAAATCCACTCCTGATTGTCCCCCACGCCAACATCCCAGATTTCTTCCTGCCTGTTGGGGGTGGAGTCACTTCACTGTTGCAAATTCTAGCCAATCTACTTAAGAACATAAGATGAGCTTGCTGGATCAGGCCAGTGGCCCATCTAGCCCAGCCTCCTGTTCTCACAGTGGCCAAACAGATGACCCGATGGGGAACCCTCAAGCAGGATTCAAGATTTCTGCAGTTTCCAGCAACAGGCTTCCAACTACAACAGCAGAATTACAACTAAGGAAATCTACATCGTGAAAGATCCCTGAAACGAAATGTACGCATATTTATATCATGTTACTCAAAAAAAAACAATATGTTTAATGGTTCAGGAGCAAAATTGCTCAAAAGCAATTTTCCAAATAACAAAAATAACTCAAGATGAACTGAGTTATTTTTGTTATTTGGAGTTATTTGGAAGGTTTTCTTGAGTCATTTATATTTCTTTGAATTAGTTTATAACGCTTTGAAGATTTTTGCTTTAGAGCAATTTTGCTCCTGAACCATTAAACATATTGTTTTTTTGAGTAACATTATATAAATATACGTACATCTCGTTTCAGGGATCTTTCACGGTGTAGATTTCCTTAGTTGTAATTCAGTTATTCCTGTGATTGTCTTTTTTTGCCTAACTACAACAGCAGAGCAGAACCACTGTGGGTAATAGCCCTTGATAGCTGTCTCCTCCATGAATTTTCCTAATTGTCTTTTAAAGCCATCCAAGATGACGGCCAACCCTTCCTCCTGTGGCAGCGAGTTCCACAGTTTAACGACGCACTGTCCTGAATCGTCCCAATTCCACGGACTCCTAACTCCCATCATCCCCATGGTGGCTGGGGCTTCTGGGAGTTGTAGTCCCAAGAACTTTTAAAAAAACAACATCCCCATCCCCTAAGCCACCTGTCTGAGCCGAGAACTTGCTCGCGGGGCCTTACCTTTATTCTGTCGATGTTCGCCTCCATTTTGAGCTGCTCTACCAGTTTCCTGGCTTGCGCTATGCTGGTGGTGTTGTTGCTCGCCATCTGAACTTTCCTCGTGGGCCCACGGGTGCTCACCCCTCCCGGTGCGCTGCAAAAGACGAGAGAATAAATTGAGGCGATCCATCAGGGAGCTAATAAACTGCTAGGCTTGCAAAGCCATCCGGAGGGAAAGAGGGATCTGATCGAGGGGACGGTGATTAATAATGATGCAAATACTACAGTTTATTTTCACGGGCTGCAAGAAACTAGTCCACTATATTTTCAAAGTATCTTCGCTGGTTGAGAATAGAAACCCCCCTTGTGAATACAGGTAGATAGCCATGTTGGTCTGTCATAGTCAAAACAAAACAAAAAAAATCCTTCCAGTAGCACCTTAGAGACCAACTAAGTTTGTTCTTGGTATGAGCTTTCGTGTGCATGCACACTTCTTCAGATACACTGAAACAGAAGTCACCAGACCCTTATATATAGTGAGAGGGTGGGGAGGGGTATTACTCAGAAGGGTGGTGGGAATGGGTGATAGGCTGATAGCTGTGGTAAACCTGTTGACGACTGTTAACGACTGCAATTAGTCCTACAGGAAAAAGTAATATATGTCCAAAGGATAAATGGACATAAATCTGACATCAGGAATCACAAGACAGAGAAACCAGTAGGAGAACACTTCAATCTCCCAGGACACTCTATACAAGATCTCAAAGTAGCTGTCTTATTGCAAAGGAATTTCAGAAATAGACTGGAAAGAGAAGTTGCTGAATTGCAACTCATTACCAAGCTTAAAACCATGGAGAGACCTGGTCTGAACAAAGACATTGGATTCTTATCTCATTATACATGACAAAGCTATTTTTAACCTTCTCACCCCTTGCTTTTTCCTGTAAGACTAATTGCAGTCATTAACAGTCGTCAACAGGTTTACCACAGCTATCAGCCTATCACCCATTCCCACCACCCCTCTGAGTAACACCCCTCCCCACCCTCTCACTATATATAAGGGTCTGGTGACATCTGTTTCAGTGTACCTGAATAAGTGTGCATGCACACGAAAGCTCAGACCAAGAACAAACTTAGTTGGTCTCTAAGGTGCTACTGGAAGGAATTTTTTTATTTTGTTCCCCCTTGCTAAAACACTTAGCTTGCAGAGGATTCTTCTAAACTCAGATGTATAAAAGGTAAAGTGAGTTTTGAGAAAATGCATCCAAGCTCACCCATTAGGGCATTATGCTGATACCCTAATAATAATAATAATAATAATAATAATAATAATAATAATATATTTATTTATACTCTGCCCATCTGACTGGGTTTCCCCAGCCACTCTGGCCGGCTCCCAACAAAATATTAAAAACACGATAAAGCATCAAACTTTAAAAACTTCCCTAAACAGGGCTGCCTTCAGATGCCTTCTAAAAGCCAGATAGTTGTTTATTTCCTTGACATCCGATGGGAAGGCGTTCCAGAGGGCGGGCGCCACCACCGAGAAACACAACCAGCTCCCTCCTACAATGTGCTTGAGATTTACTTATTTCACAAAATTTATACACCACGTGACGGTTAAAAAAACACACACCGTCAAAGTGGCCTGCCAAAAAGAGAAAACAATAACATTATCAATAAGAAAAATTAAGAACCATCCTTTAAGACTTTAGAAAAGTGAAAACCTAGTACAACCCACTGCAATGTAGTAATTTTATTTCAAACCCTCAGCTCAGAGATTAAGGGTCTCATGCGCTAGATCAGGGGTCAGCAACCTGCAGTCCATGGGCCGGATCCGGCCCACGGAGACCGTTTTACTGGCCCACAAGCCGCCCCTGAACCAAGCCGCCCGCTCGGTGAGCCCCCCGTGCGCTGCGCTAAACTGGCGCGGCACGGGAACTCACCAAGCGGCGCCGGAAATTGCACCTGCGCATGCGCAGATACTGGAAATCGCATTTGCACATGTCCAGACACCAAAAATCGCTTCTACGCAGGCGTGATTTTGGGCATCTGGGCATGTGCAGAAGCAATTTCTGGCGCCATGAACATGCGCAGTCACGAATTCTGGCATCGCGCTGCGCCAGTCCGGCCCACGGACGATCTCCGTGGGAGTGATCCGGCCCATGGCCAGTAAACCTTGCCGACCACTGTGCTAGATGGAAGAGGACAATTCACCTGAAGTCAGTGTCCCCTGTGATATTCTGTGTGGAGATGATCTGAGTTGAGGATGTTCACTCCTCAAGAGTAAGGAAAGCCCTGTAGAATCAAAGAGAATGGTACATGTGAGATGTGTCTAAGCCCTGCTATCCATCCCCAACCAGATTTTTTGAAGCACAGCTCCCGCCAGCCCCTGGGGAGATCCTTTCCCCCCTCGCCTCACCTCCAATAATATTATTAACTATTATTTTTATTATCGATTGCCCACCCTTCACCTTAAAGGCCCCAGAACCCCTGTTTCATCAGAGCTAAACAAAGGCATTCTGTCCGGCCCGATGGTGGGAAAGTTAGCTTGGCTGCAGGATCAGGCCGAAGGCACTACCAGTCCGGCATCCTGTTCTGACAGTGGCCAACTAGGCGCTCCAAAGGGAAGTCCGCGGGCAGGACTTTGTCTCTCCCCAGCCGCCATTCCCAGCCATGGCTCTTCCGAGATGCACTGCCTCCGACAGAGGACGGTTGTGCTCAGTAGCCATTGGTAGCCTTGTCCTTCAAGACGAGGGGCGAGGCCTGAGGAGAGGGGGTGGGGCTGGGGAGCATCCCAAAGGGATATTTATCGCAGCCACCTGCAGCTCCTTGGAGGAAAAAAGGGGGTACATGTGGGATGTGATCCATGAGGGGCAGTCAAGTACAACATTTATTGTAATGCTAGAAAAGACATGCAAGCGAATGTTTGGTCCAGCCAGTCGAAAACTTCCGGTTCTTCCTGGCTGGGGCATCCTTCCTTTTGCATGTGATAGAAGGTGGGCGTGACCTCACCTGTCCAGGTAACAAAAGGACGAGTCACGCAGCACAAACTTCTTCTTCTTCTTCTTCTTTACTTCCTTCTTCGTTTGACCAGCTTTTAGCTAGGACTGCTCTGCTAGCTCTCAGCTAGCAGGAACGTACAATTCAATCTGCGACAGACTGAATTGTATAATACAGTGGTACCTCGGGTTACGTACCTGATCCGTTCCGGGGTGCCGTTCGCACCCCGAAAAGTACGTAACCCAAGCGGTGAAATCGCACATGCGCAATATCACGATGTCACGCTTCTGCGCAGGACGCTTTTGTGCATGCGCAGACCGCGCAGACATGCGCAGAAGCGCCGCGAGGACGAAATGCACTTCCGGGTTGCCGGCATTCACAACCAGAAGAAACGCAACCCAAAGTATGACTGTAGTGAGAAGCTCACACGAGCCTGCAACCAGCTACATAAAATAACTTGCTAGCACAAATCAACAATATATCCTCTCCTGCCACCCTGAACATTCCCACAGTACACTCATGCAATAAAATAAAATGAAAGTTTTCACAGGGCAGAGAAGCAGGAAGAGAACACAATGATCTCCAGAACAGTTTGGTTCGTGTGTGTTAAAAGCCAGCTGCAAATCCAGCAACACCTGCCTCCATCAAAGGCAGCCCAAGAAACCTTCTCAGGTCTGCGGAGGCACAGGTGGAGCTTTAAGCGCTCGGGACTTAACTGGAGGGGGGCATTCACTTTGGCCGCAAATCATGCTGGTTTATGTCAAGGATCATTGGACCGATGACAGGCAGACATCCTACAGGTGAAGACGGGAGGCGCACGTTCCGAAATGTAACAGAAGTCATCCGACCACACACTCCCAGGCGTGAAAAAGGTTTGCCCTTTGCGTTCAAACCACCCCCTCGAAAAGCAAGTTCTGCAGGCGGCATACGAACCCCGTCCGGTTTGAAGCAAGAGCGTAAAATACTGTATTTTTCGCTCCATAAGACACACTTTTTTCCTCCTAAAAAGTAAGGGGAAATGTCTGTGCGTCTTATGGAACGAATGTGTGGTCCCTGGAGCTGAACTGCCCAGGGGCAAAAGCAGATTGTGCTTTTTAAAAAAAGAGAGAGAGAAGGGGGTGTTGAAAGGAAGCCCCCTGAGCAGCTGCTCAGCAAACAATTGGGGAGAGAGATAAGGGAGAGAGATTCCAGCCCCGCCCCCTTGCAGAGGGAGGCTGTTTCCCCAGCGACATGTGACTGGCTGATTAGATTATCTGTCTGGAAACTAGAAATGGCTCCCTTTCCTGAAGCTGCAGAACTGTGAGTTAAACCCCATAAAACAGGGTTTTTTCCCTTTCCAAAGTAAGCTCAACAACATTGAGCTGATCCTCAAAAAATTGGGGCTTTTCCCCTCTAAAAACTAGGTGCGTCCTATGGTCAGGCGCACCTTATAGAGTGAAAAATACGGTGACATGCAACAAATGCAGCTTAGTGCTCAAGCCACATTTGCTACACATTGTTGTTGTTGTTGTTCAGTCGTTCAGTCGTGTCCGACTCTTCGTGACCCCATGGACCAAGGCACGCCAGGCACACCTATCCTCCACTGCCTCTCGCAGTTTGGCCAAACTCATGCTAGTAGCTTCGAGAACACTGTCCAACCATCTCGTCCTCTGTCGTCCCCTTCTCCTTGTGCCCTCCATCTTTCCCAACATCAGGGTCTTTTCTAGGGAGTCTTCTCTTCTCATGAGGTGGCCAAAGTACTGGAGCCTCAACTTCAGGATCTGTCCTTCCAGTGAGCACTCAGGGCTGATTTCTTTAAGAATGGATAGGTTTGATCTTCTTGCAGTCCATGGGACTCTCAAGAGTCTCCTCCAGCACCATAATTCAAAAGCATCAATTCTTCGGCGATCAGCCTTCTTTATGGTCCAGCTCTCACTTCCGTACATTACTACTGGGAAAACCATAGCTTTAACTATACGGACCTTTGTTGGCAAGGTGATGTCTTTGCTTTTTAAGATGCTGTCTAGGTTTGTCATTGCTTTTCTCCCAAGAAGCAGGCGTCTTCTAATTTAGTGACTGCTGTCACCATCTACAGTGATCATGGAACCCAAGAAAGTGAAATCTCTCACTGCCTCCATTTCTTCCCCTTCTATTTGCCAGGAGGTGATGGGACCAGTGGCCATGATCTTAGTTTTTTTGATGTTGAGCTTCAGACCATATTTTGCGCTCTCCTCTTTCACCCTCATTAAAAGGTTCTTTAATTCCTCCTCATTTTCTGCCATCAAGGTTCTATCATCATTGCTACACATTAGAGGCGGCCTTTGCCAATTGGGGCCCTCCAGCTGGGGCTGATGGTGGGAGTTGTAGTTCAAAACCTCCAGAGGGTGCCAAGTTGGCAAAGGCTGGCTTAGCATGCCTCTTCACCAACTTCACCTCTGGGAATCCGGCATGCTTGCAAACACTTGCAATAAAAATAAAAAAAATCCTTGCAATAAAAGCACCCAGGACTTCCAGATTCTTGTAGAGAAAGGAGATTACAGAGCAACAAGGTTGAGAGTTTTTGTGCACTCACAGAAACTGAAGATCTGGACAGGCAAATTGGGGGTTTCTGCTGCCCTGCTTGCTTTGAAAAGGAAACTTTGACCTAGCCTTATAAACGTCTTTTGTTGTCTATATAGGTTCCACCTGGCTAATTACTTTCTCCCCCCCCCCCCACTGCTGGCAGGTGGTCCTGTTTAAGATCTGATCCTCAATTGTCACCTCCCCTCCCAACAGAGCCCCTGTGCCTTTAACACCTGCGTGGCAGGTCGTAATTCAACAGGAATAACCCTGCACAATGGGGTGCCCACCTGTGGAATTCACCGTCCCAAAGAAGAAGAGGAGGAGTTTGGATTTGATATCCCGCTTTATCACTCCCCTTCAGGAGTCTCAAAGCGGCTCACATTCTCCTTTCCCTTCCTCCCCCACAACAAGCCCTCTGTGAGGTGAGGGGGGCTGAGAGACTTCAGAGAAGTGTGACTAGCCCAAGGTCACCCAGCAGCTGCATGTGGAGGAGCAGGGAATTGAACCCGGTTCACCGGATTACGAGTCTACCGCTCTTAACCACTACAACACACTGGCTTTCAGGGAGGGAGGGAGGGAGGGAGGGAGGGAGAGGGTAAGAAAGAAGAGAAGGAGGGAGGGAGGGAAGGAGGAAGAAGATGAGGAGGAGGAGGAGGAAGAGGAGGAGGAGGAGAAGAAGAAGAAGAAGAAGAGGAGGAAGAGGAGTTTGGATTTGATATCCCGCTTTATCACTACCCGAAGGAGTCTCCAAGCGGCTGACATTCTCCTTTCCCTTCCTCCCCCACAACAAACACTCTGTGAGGTGAGTGGGGCTGAGAGACTTCAGAGAAGTGTGACTGGCCCAAGGTCACCCAGCAGCTGCATGTGGAGGAGAGGGGAAGCGAACCC
Source organism: Darevskia nairensis (assembly GCA_034642065.1). Lineage (NCBI taxonomy): Eukaryota > Metazoa > Chordata > Lepidosauria > Squamata > Lacertidae > Darevskia > Darevskia nairensis. The sequence goes on from JAWWNI010000860.1 coordinate 164,279, forward strand.
GGTTCACCAGATTACGTGTCCACCGCTCTTAACCACTACACCACACTGGCTCTCACTGGCCAAGATGTGGCGATGGTGAGCAGGTTCCCCACCCCCCACCCCCACTTGCAAGTTTTATTTCACAGAATCGTAGAGTTGGAAGGGACCCCAAGGGTCATCTAGTCCAACCCCCTGCAATGCAGGAATCACCACTAAATAATCCCTGACGGATGGCTACCCAGCCTCTGCTTAAAAACCTCCAAGGAAGGAGAATCCACCACCTTCCGAGGGAGTCCGTCCCTCTGTTGAACGGCTCCCACCTCCAGAAAGGCGTTTCCGTGTGCTGCTCTGGTTCGCCAGAAGTGGCTTAGTCATGCTGGCCACATGACCTGGAAGCTGTACGCCGGCTCCCTCAGCCAATAAAGCGAGATGAGCGCCACAACCCCAGAGTCGGTCACGACTGGACCTAATGGTCAGGGGTCCCTTTACCTTTAATCAAGATAGTGAGACACAGGTGGCACTGTGGGTTAAACCACAGAGCCTAGGGCTTGCTAATCAGAAGGTCAGCGGTTCGAATCCCCGCAACGGGGTGAGCTACCATTGCTTGGTCCCTGCTCCTGCCCACCTAGCAGTTCGAAAGCACGTCAAAGTGCAAGTAGATAAATAGGTACCGCTGTGGCGGGAAGGTAAATGGCGTTTCCGTGCGCTGCTCTGGTTTGCCAGAAGCGGCTTAGTCATGCTGGCCACATGACCTGGAAGCTGTACGCCGGCTACCTCAGCCAATAAAGCAAGATGAGCGCCACAACCCCAGAGTCGGACACGACTGGACCTAATGGTCAGGGGTCCCTTTACCTTTTATATCTGTATTGTCCCTGTTATACCCAACTGCAAATTTAAATGTAGCCCTATCGTGCCTGGCGTGCTCTGGTCCATGGGGTCACGAAGAGTCGGACACAACTAAACAACAACAACATCGTGTTTTATGACTTCCCTGATATTGTATGTGAGCTGGAACTGGTCTGTGACCGAAATAATAAACTTGTATTTGTTCTTTAGTCAGATTTGCAAAAGTGTCATTACTGCTGGTTTCCAACGAAGGCAAAATTCCGCCTGTTTACAATTTATATATTCGTGTATACTTGAAAAGTAAGCGAAAGGGAGCCAAGGAAGTAAACGCATAAAAGGAAAAGTAGAAGACATTTCAAACTTCAAAGCCTGTGTTGTAACTAATATCAAGCGCAGTTTAAACATGACAGCAACTTAAACATTGCAACGTACAACGTATCACAAATCTTTAGAAGAGGAGGCCAGCTTAGCCTAGCGGTTCCTTCACATTCCAGCCTGAGTCACTCTTAGCTTAAATGCCTTTCCGCCTCCCGCATGGAGGAAAAAGAGCCCGGAGATGAGAGTTAAATAGAACCTCCATGTCTGTGCGCAGTCTACCTGCGATGCTCCGCCTGTCAGTTTTTGGCTACCTGCTGTTGGAAACAGAGCGCGGGGAAGGACCTGTCCAGCAAGCCTTTACATCAAGGCTGGAACAAATGTTTTGAAAACCACACGCTGCATTTGTCTTGGGATTCCGACAAGGTTTCTTAATGGGGAAAAGGAAGTCGATTCACATCCAGCTTTTTGCTTGCTTTCTTTTTCTCAGCCCATGGCATTTCGTTTAAAAAAATAAAATAAATCTCTTTTTTATGATGTGCGGTTGAAATTTCGAAAGACGAGCGGAGCCCAACTGGAAAGGGGCCAGCAAAAATGAGTGGTAATGAGCCCGTTTCCATGGAGACGGCTTCATTAGCATGCTGGCGTACGGCGGCGATGGTTTGCTCAGCGCATCTCGGGGAAGCAGGGTTTCAAAAGGGGTTGGCAAGAGAGGAGGAGAAATAGCTCCCCACCCCATTCCGCTGGTCAAAAGGAATATATGTATGTTTTTCCTTGTCTCGGCAGAAACAAGGAGGGGATTGTAGCTGTTGCTGACTTGGCGGCGCTGAGTTCCAATCTCGCTCTCTCTTTCCCACCTCCAGAGGAATCCGCCCCCCCGGCCGAAAATTCAAGAGATGCCGAAAGGCGATGGGAGTTTGAACAGTTGGAAGCAAGACATTTCAAAACCAGAGAGTTGCAAGTGGGGAACAGAGAAGATAAGCTGGAAACAGGACAGGACATTTATTCCAGGGCAGGAAAAATCATAAAAACTCAGATGAACGACCTGATTTGAACGTTGCATTTGCAGCATACATTTAACACGCTACGATATGACTTTGCACAGTACACCGCCCCCCCAAAAATAAAGAATCCTGGGAATAGTAGTTTGTTGCTAGTGCTGAGAGGTGTTATTCTGCTCCCGGAACCACAGTTCAAAATGGGTTTTAATAATCAAGTCCACTTCATGGTGAACTCTGGGACATAGCTGTCAACCCTCCCTTTTTTTGCGGGAAACTCCCTTATTCCAATGCCGTTTCCCGCTGCTATCCCGGATTGTTGATATCCCTTAAATTTCCCGGATTTCAAAGGAAGCAGCTCCTCTCCCTCCCTGCCGGCCAGGGAGGCTCCTCAGCTGCATTGCTCGGCTGCCAATAAGAAGTCTGAGACCGACTTGCATGCCTTGTGCAGCCAGACCCCCATGCCCACCCAGACAGCCTGCCTGCCGTATACGCACTCGCTCTTTCGCTCACCCCTTCGCGCGCAGCCTCTGGAGTGCAGGGTGGCGAGGCTACTTGGTGCCATTGCACTGCCCTTCTGGCATCCTTTATTTTCAAATCTGAAAGTTTGAAAAAATCCCGTATTTTCAAATCTGAAAGTTGACAGCTATGCTCTGGGAATCGAATCACCTAGGGGCGCAGCAGTGAAATCGCGAGCACAATTTGCAAAGCTAAGCAGGGTTCAGGGTGGTTCCAAATTGGATGGGAGACCACGTGTTGAGATTTCTGCATTGCATTCCTACATGGCCCTCAAGGTCCCTATCAACTCTACAATTCCATGATTCTCTGAATTGCAGCTCTGTGGGAGGTACGGGGTCTCTTAACAAAATTTGGCACCTTTTAAAAAAACAACTACAGCTCCCAGTGAGAGGTTTTACTTTCTTGGGCTCCATGATCACTGCAGATGGTGACAGCAGTCACGAAATTAGAAGACGCCTGCTTCTTGGGAGAAAAGCAATGACAAACCTAGACAGCATCTTAAAAAGCAGAGACATCACCTTGCCGACAAAGGTCCGTATAGTTAAAGCTCTGGTTTTCCCAGTAGTGATGTATGGAAGTGAGAGCTGGACCATCAAGAAGGCTGATCGCCGAAGAATTGATGCTTTTGAATTCTGGTGCTGGAGGAGACTCTTGAGAGTCCCATGGACTGCAAGAAGGTCAAACCTATCCATTCTGAAGGAAATCAGCCCGGAGTGCTCACTGGAAGGACAGATCCTGAAGCTGAGGCTCCAAGACTTTGGCCACCTCATGAGAAGAGAATTCTCCCTGGAAAAGACCCTGATGTTGGGAAAGATGGAGGGCACAAAGAGAAGGGGACGGCAGAGGATGAGATGGTTGGACAGTGTTCTCGAAGCTACCAACATGAGTCTGACCAAACTGCGGGAGGCAGTGGAAGCCAGGAGTGCCTGGCGTGCTCTGGTCCATGGGGTCACGAAGAGGCGGACACGACTAAAAAACTAAACAACAGCTCCCAGGGTCATTTTGGGGAGAAGCCACGACTCAAAGTGATACCACGGAGCTTCAAATGTATGGTGTTCTCTCACAATGTCCAGATGTTGATCCTGTTTCTGGGTACTGGGTTCGTATCCTGTGGAGCAGCTGCTGCTGCTGGTCAGTGGAGACAATACTGGGCTAGATAGACTCTGATTTCAGCTTGCTACACACCCCTGTGCTTTCAGACCAGTTCTGCCGTTCGAGAGCTGATATTGCCTGTCTTCTCCTGCAGAACATAGGCCACTTCACACACTGCAAAATGCCAAGCATGGCGTCCCAAGGTCTATCCATCAACAAGATCCTAGGATGGCCCTAGCACAGGTGATTATTATTATTATTATTATTATTATTATTATTATTATCCACCACCCAATAAACCAGGCATAGGCAACCTTGGCCCTCCAGCTGTTTTGGTACTACAACTCCCATCCTCCCTAGCTAACAGGACCAGTGGTCAGGGATGATGGGAGTTGTAGTCCCAAAACAGCTGGAGGGCCAGGTTTGGCCATCAATGCCCTAGCATATGATGCTCATTGGACAAATTATATCAGCCTTTGCCAACTTGGTGCCTTCCAGATGTTTTGTACTACGATTCCCATCAGACCTTGCCAGCAGGCTGGATTACAGATTATTTCCTATGAGGAAAGTGCTCTCATTGTAGGAATTCTGCAATATGCAAAAGAACCATTTGAATCCACCCTAATGATGATGATGATGATGATGATGATAATAATAATAATAATTTCTTTATACCCCGCCCCTCTGGCTGGTTTTCCCCAGCCACTGTGGGCAGCTCCCAACAGAATATTAAAAACACGATAAAACATCAAACATTAAAAACATCCTTAAACAGGGCTGCCTTCAGATGTCTTCTAAAAGTCTGGTAGTTGTTTATTTCCTTGACATCTAACGGGAGGGCGTTCCACAGGGCGGGCGCCACTACCGAGAAGGCCCTCTGCCTGGTTCCCTGTAACTTCGCTTCTCGCAGTGAGGGAACCGCCAGAAGGCCCTCGGCGCTGGACATCAGTGTCTGGGCAGAACGATGGGGGTGGAGACGCTCCTTCAGGTATACTGGGCCGAGGCCGTTTAGGGCTTTAAAGTTCAGCACCAACACTTTGAATTGTGCTCGGAAATGTACTGGGAGCCAATGTAGGTCTTTCAGGAATCTGAAACGCATCTCAGAATCCTTGGATGTACAGAGACACTCTGCAACAACCGCAATACTCCCGCAACTGAGTACATGTGGAAAGGCAGGAAGTTTTAAAACACCTTATATCCCGCGACGAAATGGGTCATTGCGTCTGGCTGTAAACCAGAAGGTTGGTGGTTCGAGGCCACCCAGGGTTGGCCTGGGGGTAGGATTCCTGCATTGCAGGGGGTTGGACTAGATGACACCGGGGTATGTGTGTGTGTCCCTTGCGACTCTACAATTCTGTGATTCCATGGCTATGTCAACCAAACCACTTGCCCAGAGGCTACCACAGCGATTTTGTGGCATGCAGGCTTCCTGAGAGCCAGTGCGGTGTAGTGGTTAAGAGCGGTAGACTTGTAATCCGGTGAACCGGGTTCACTTCCCTGCTCCTCCACATGCAGCTGCTGGGTGACCTTGGGCTAGTCGCACTTCTCTGAAGTCTCTCAGCCCCACTCACCTCACAGAGTGTTTGTTGTGGGGGAGGAAGGGAAAGGAGAATGTGAGCCGCTTTGAGACTCCTTCGGGTAGTGATAAAGCGGGATATCAAATCCAAACTCCTCCTCCTCCTCCTCCTCCTATACAAAATCAGTTTATATAATTCACCACAATTAATTAATTAATTGCTTAATTGATTGCTGCATCCCATTATTTAGTACAGCTTTTTATTTTATTTTCTTTTTTTGGCAAAGAGGTTCTGGGCTTCTGCTCCAGAGAGCTCTAGCTGGGCTTAAGCCTTGCTGGTTTTTCACTGCCCTTTCTAAAGGGAAGAGGGGGGAATATTCATTCTGCAAAGGCTTGACGGCGCTATTAAAAGTACTGGGAGGTTTTTAAAACTCTGTACTGGAAGGTCTCTGGATTGTTTAGCTAGCAAAGAGAGAGAGAGAAAGAAAAAGAAAAATTGGAAACAGAACTTTGTAACGGATGGGAAGCATCGCTTAGTTAAACAAGATCTGGACAGCCGGCTAATTGATCGCAAGCAAGACGCCCCGCGTTGGAACGTTGACAGATGACATTTATGTTATTTTCAGGCACTTGCAGATTTTCTCCCTCGAATGTTGGCAAGTAGCAAAGATTTAACAGGCACAACAGCTCACAACAGCCTGGAGGCGTTTGGTCACGTGCGCCTCAAAATGGCATTGCAACTCTTCGTAAGAATAAAACAAAATAAAACAAAATTCCTTCCAGTAGCACCTTAGAGACCAACTAAGGTTGTTCTTGGTATGAGCTTTCGTGTGCATGCACACTTCTTCAGATACACTGAAACAGAAGTCACCAGACCCTTATATATAGAGTGAGAGGGTGGGGAGGGGTATTACTCAGAAGGCTGGTGGGAATGGGTGATAGGTTGATAGCTGTGATGCTGTGATAAACCTGTTGACCACTTACAGGTAGATAGTCGTGTTGGTCTGTCATAGTCAAAACAAAATAAAAACAATTACCGTATTTTTCGCTCCATAAGACGCACCTTTTTCCTCCCAAAAAGTAAGGGGAAATGTCTGTGCGTCTTATGGAGCGAATGCATGGTCCCTGGAGCCAAATTGCCTAGGGGCCAAAAGCAGATTGTGCTCTTTTTTTTACAAAGAGAGAAGAGGGTGTTGAAAGGAAGCCGCTGAACAGCTGTTTAGCAAGCGATGGGGGAGAGAGATAAGGCTCCCTTTCCAGCCCCGCCCCCTTGCTCCTGTTGAATGCAGAGGGAGGCTGTTTGTTTCCCCAGCGACATGTGACTGGCTGATTAGATTATCTGTCTGGAAACTGTAGAAATGGCTCCCTTACCTGTAGGACTAGAAGCTGCAAACTGTGAGTTGAACCCCATAAAAGCAGGGCTTTTCCCTTTGCAAAAGAAGCTGCACCACTTTGAGTTGATCCTCAAAAAACAGGCTTTTCTCTTTGCAAAAAAGCTGCACCACTTTGAGCTGATCCTAAAAAAAACCAGGGCTTTTCCCTTTGCAAAAGAAGCTGCATCACTTTGAGCTGATCCTCAAAAAAGAAGGGCTTTTCCCTTTTCCTCCTCTAAAAACTAGGTGCGTCTTATGTTCAGGTGCGTCTTATGGAGCGAAAAATACGGTAATAAAAAAAATCCTTCCAGTAGCACCTTAGAGACCAACTAAGTTTGTTCTGGGTATGAGCTTTTGTGTGCATGCACACTTCTTCAGATACACTGAAACAGAAGTCACCAGACCCTTATATATAGTGAGAGGGTGGGGAGGGGTATTACTCAGAGGGGTGGTGGGAATGGGTGATAGGCTGATAGGTGAGGTAAACCTGTTGACGACTGTTAACAACTGCAATTGGTCTTGCAGGGAAAAGCAAGGGGTGAGAAGGTTAAAAAAGCTTTGTCACGTATAATGAGATAAGAATCCAATGTCTTTGTTCAGACCAGGTCTCTCCATGGTTTTAAGCTTTTGCCTAGTTCGCCTAAATGGACGTGCCGGCCCTGGTTGTGGGGGAGGAAGGGAAAGGAGAATGTGAGCCACTTTGAGACTCCTTCGGGTAGTGATAAAGCGGGATATCAACTCCAAACTCCTCCTCCTCCTCCTCCTCCTCCTCCTCCTCCTCCTCCTCCTCCTCCTCCTATACTAGAGTCTCCATAGGTCAGGGCGAGGCATTGCTATAAAGAAAGCCTCCCTAAACACCTAAAACCAGTTTCTAAAAATATTTTCTGATATGGAAAATCTGCATTTATCTTCTGCAAGCCCAGCTCCCAAATCAGATACTGGAATTTTTGGCCCTTCCAGACTGGCTGGGTATATTCCACAACATGTCACTGATGCAATGCCAGTGCATTTAGCGATGGATTTATCAGTCTGCTTACATGTTGTCCTGCAATGCTTCCCCCCAACGTAAAGGCTTTACTGCCCTTGAGGTGAAGGGAGCGCTTGTGCTCTGTGCAATGAAAGGAGGGCACAAATTAAACTGGAATATCGCCGTAAAAACTTGCAGGGTTTTAGCAGTAGCCTACGTGAAGTGCGCATAGACCGGAGACGAAGAAGTATGTCCACTGCAAAACTTTTGCAGGCGCAAACAAGTACGGTACTGAAAGCAGGCTGGTGCACCACGGAAGTGATTCTATCATGAGCACAAATCATCATGAATGCACCAGAAAAAGGGCAAACTTGTTTAAGCTTTCGAAGCGAAAGTTAGCATGGTGGCAAAATCAGGCGTACCAAGCGAAACGAATGCAAAGGTTCCACTGATGCTGAAGCAAAACCTCATCTTAACTTTACAATCTCCTGCTAAGGGAATTCTAAAAAGACTAGTATATTAAGCCCGTTGATGAAAACGGGCGCTAGCCGGGGGCGGAGCAGCAGGAGCCGGGGGACCGGGAGGCTTCGGCGGGGGCGACCGGCTGGCCCGTCAGCGGAGGCCGCCTCGCCTCGGACCCCTGCCGGCTGGGCAGCGCGCAGGGAAGGGCGCGTGCCGGACGGGGGGCCTCCTTCAGGCGGCGGCAGGAGCCTCCGTTAAAAACGGGCCGGCGCTGGCCCGGCCGGCTCCTCCGCCGCCGGCGCTGCCTCCGCCGACGTGCCCAGCCCGACGCCACCTCGGCGGAGCAGCAGGAGGAGCTGCTCCACCCTGGAGGGGAAGGGGGCGGAAGGGAGAAGCTCGCCAGCAGCGGGCGGAGCGGGGTTGGCGGGGTGGCAGCAATGGCGGCGGCGCAGTTTCGCCCGGCCGGAAGTGTCTCTGCGTCGTCCTGCCCCCCTCTCCGCCTCCTCCAATCCCTGCGTCCCCGTGTGACATGCGCAGAACGCACTTCCGTGACACACGGAAAGGCAGGGACATAGCAAGATTATTATATAGGATGCCTGTTTCTGCTCGTTATTACACACCAGAGAGGCGGTTAGAGAAACAGTAACTCCTTGACTAAGCTACAGAGGTTGGGGAAATGCTGTTGGCCGGACAAGGTAGCCATTGTTCAGAGAGCAAGCTGTGTGCCTGCCGAGCCGCTGCTGTGATTTAGCAGGTCCTGGAAAGGAGACATTTATTATTATTTTTTAAAAAGGGAATGAGGAACTTAAAAGAGTTTGAAACACAGGGCCTAATTCAACCCTATTCGGCTGCCATCCTGACTTGGGAGCAGAGGCGTAGGAAGCCTCTTGGGCACCCGGGGCGGCGTTGCCGCGCGGAAGCACCCCCTGGGACGGACGGACTGCGCATGCCTGGACGGACTGCGCATGCCTGGAAATCCCGGGCGTGTGCAGTGCATCCCGCCCGGCGCTGCAGCTCCCGCAGCGACCTGCCGAGCGAGCGCCGGCTCCTGGGGCTGCCTGTTTGTGCTGCTTTAAAGCAGCACGGACGGGGCAGCCCCACGAGCCGGCACTCGCTTTAGGCTCCCGGCTCGGCTTGCGTCGCCGATCGCGGGGGTGGGGCCGGCCCCGAGAGTGTCACCCCCCCAGGGGAAAGCGGGCGGGGCGCCGGCTGGCTGAGAGAGCAACCAATAAAGCAAGCCAGCCGTCTTCGCGCACAGAGCAAGGTTTTGGGCTCCTGGCTCAGCTTGCATTGCCGATCGCGGGGGTGGGGCCCGAGAGTGTCACCCCCCAGGGCGGAACCCGGGGCAGCCCACCCCCTTGCTCCGCCCCTGCTTGGGAGTAAGCCACACGAGACTCAGGACTGGATAGCACAGTCAGTAGAGCATGAGACTCTTAATCTCAGGGCTGTGGGTTCGAGTCGCATGTTGGGCAAAAGATTCCTGCGTCCAAGGAGGTTGGATGACCTTCGTGGTCCCTTCCAACTCTTGGATGCTGTTTGGATAGTCATGCATAGTCACACAGGGCACAAACTATGAAACTTGCTTGGCCAGGAGGCAGAACCTCAACTTCGTTGGGCTGGTCATGTTGTGCGGATGCCTGATTAAAAAGGTAAAGGTACCCCTGACCGTTAGGTCCAGTCGCAGACGACTCTGGGGTTGCGGCGCTCATCTCGCTTTACTGGCCGAGGGAGCCAGCGTTTGTCTGCAGACAGGTTCCGGGTCATGTGGCCAGCATGACTAAGCCGGTTCTGGAAACTAGAGCAGCGCACAGAAACGCCGTTTACCTTCCTGCCAGAGCGGTACCTATTTATCTACTTGCACTTTGATGTGCTTTCGAACTGCTAGGTTGGCAGGAGCAGGGACCGAGCAACGGGAGCTCACCCCGTTGCGGGGATTTGAACCGCCAACCTTCTGACTGGCAAGCCCTAGGCTCTGTCATCTTCCAAAGCAACTACTCTATTCCGAACTTAAAAATGGAAAGTGTAATGCCGGTGGTCAACAAAAGAGGTTCAAAGACTCTCTCAAGGCAAATCTAAAAAAATGTAGCATAAGAAGAAGAGTTTGGATTTGATATCCCGCTTTATCACTACCCGAAGGAGTCTCAAAGCGGCTCACATTCTCCTTTCCCTTCCTCCCCCACAACAAACACTGTGAGGTGAGTGGGGCTGAGAGACTTCAGAGAAGTGGGACTAGCCCAAGGTCACCCAGCAGCTGCATGTGGAGGAGCGGGGAAGCGAACCCGGTTCCCCAGATTACGAGTCCACTGCTCTTAACCACTACACCACACTGGCTCCCGACAACTGGAAAACACTGGCCTGCGAGCGCTCCAACTGGATAACAGCCTTTTCCAAAGGTGTCATGGGCTTTGAAGACACTCGAACTCAGGATGCAAGGGAGAAACGTGCTAAGAGGAAGGCACGTTTGGCAAACCCTCACCCAGAAACCTATGTCCCCACTGTGGAAGGACGTGTGGATCCAGAATTGGCCTCCACAGTCACTTACCGACACACCGCTAAGACCATATTCATGGAAGACAATCTTACTTGGATACGAGGGATCGCTAAAGAAGAAGAAGAAGAAGGCCACCAACCTAGATAGCTTAAAAAGAGGAGGAGGCAAATTTGTGGAGGAGTTGGCTCTTGAGGGCTACTAGCCAGGATGGGTCTGCTCTACCCCCTCCCCCCAGTTGCTGGAAGCAAACGGGAAGGGAGAGTTGCTCTTGTGTTTGGATCCTGCAATGGGGATTCTCATTGGGTTGGCCACTGTGAGAACAGGATGCTGACCCAGCAGGCTCTCCTTATGCTCTTAGAGACTACAGTGTTAAGCTGCCTATAACCAGTATACTGGCTATTCCTGCAAGCCCGATGTCAGGGATCTGCCCACCCCTGCCAGTCCGGCTCTGAGTGCATACAGGAACCCGCAGCCTGTGTTAACGACAGATTCATCTTCGAGTGAATCTGGCAGCCCCTCTTCGGGGGAGGAGCAGTTAGTGGCTGGGAGCCAGGGAGTGCCAGGTGTCCAGGGAGTTGCTGAGAGACCTGGCACCATCCAGCAGACTGGCTCGGAGGGAGAGGTGTCAGTTCCGGCGCCTATCTCACGTAGGAGGAGAAGGCGGCAATTCCGGATGCCGAGGCTTTGGTGTTGGCGCCAAAACAGAAGGGAGGCACTTCCGGATTCTGCTAGTGACTGAGCAGACATGATAAACTGAACTCTGCACTGTAAATAGGTAAAGGGACCCCTGACCATTAGGTCCAGTCGTGTCCGACTCTGGGGTTGCGGCGCTCATCTTGCTTTATTGGCCGAGAGCCAGCGTACAGCTTCCAGGTCATGTGGCCAGCATGACAAAGCCGCTTCTGGCGAACCAGAGCAGCGCACGGAAACGCCGTTTACCTTCCCACTGCAGTGGTACCTATTTATCTACTTGCACTTTGACGTGCTTTCGAACTGCTAGGTTGGCAGGAGCTGGGACCGAGCAACGGGAGCTCACCCTGTTGCGGGGATTCGAACCGCCAACCTTCTGATCAGCAAGCCCTAGGCTCAGTGGTTTAACCCACAGCGCCACCTGGGTCACTGTAAATAGGTTTGCACAAAATAAAGTGACTTAAAGACAAGATGGCTTGGTCTTACTATTGAACAACCGATAAGGGAATCTGACACCCACGAATGTAATAAAATCCAGGTCGGGAGACATCCTTTCACACCAAGAGTCTGAAGTGGATGCAGATGAACACTGGAGCACTTTTAAGAAGAGGACCAAGCTGGATGTGATGAAGAAGAGCAGAGATTAGGATCTGGTGCCACCCCTCTCACTGCCAGCTGACCGGTGGCTGCAAACTCTGCTCGCTTTGCCCACGTGGTTTGATTTCAAACCATGCCAGCGAAGGAAGCGCTTCCCCGAGGGCTTGCTGCCGGCTCTGATCAGCTGTTTGGTGACATAATTGTTTTGGCAGCAGATATTTGGGTGAGCCTCAGCCATCGCGAGGCAGGATACACATTCAGTTCCTCTGCTGGCCTTGCTCAATTGGTTAGAGGAAATGAAGAAGGACCTGTTGTTTAAGGAAATAAATTCTCTTCTGCTGGCGGCAAGGCCGGAGGGGGCCCAATGGCGGAACGAGACAGAACCTTTATCTATGGTACCAAAGAATGTTCTCTGGAGGAAAATATTACCTGCATGGTGACATGATAGCATCAAAGGGCTGCAGTTTTGGAAGGGACCCCCAAGGGTCATCCAGTCCAACCCCCTGCAATGCAGGAATCTCAGCTTAAGTATCCCTGACAGGTGGCCACTTCCAAGGAAGGACCGCCTTCTGAAGGAGTCTGTTCCACTGTCAAACAGCTCTTGCTTTCAGAAAATTCTCCCTGAATCTCCTTTCTTGTCCCTTGAATCCATAGTTTGGGGTCCCACCCTCCAGAGCAGGAGGAAACCAGCTTGTTCCATCTTCCATGTGAAAGCCCTTCAGATGTTTGAAGAGGGCGATCATCTTCTCCGTCTTCTCCTGAGGCACCTGAACACACATGCTGGGCTGTGCTCTGGTTTGCAGAGGGCCTGTCCTGCTCAGAGATGCCTGATCAGCAGGAAAGAAGATATTTTTTACTGAGAGAAGTATTCCCACTTTTGCATTGTATAATCTTAGAAGGTGGCACGGCTGTGTGGCTGTGACTGCCATGAATTTGTCAATACTTTGCCCTGTGCTATGGTGAGATGCATTGCATTTCTATTGACAATACAGCGAACCAGAGCAGCGCACGGAAACGCCGTTTACCTTCCCACCGCAGTGGTACCTATTTATCTACTTACACTTGACGTGGTTTCAAACTGCTAGGTGGGCAGGAGCTGGGACCGAGCAACGGGAGCTCACCCCGTCGAGGCTCCTCAGCTGTGTTGCTCGGCTGCCAATAAGGAGTCTGAGACCGACTGGGGGCGGAGCTTGCATGCCTTGTGCAGCCAGACCCTCACGCCCAACCAGACAGACAGCCTGCCTGCCGTCTATGTGCTCACTCTTTCGCTCACTCGTTTGGGCGCATCCTCTGGAGCGCAGGGTGGTGAGGCTACTTGGTGCCATTGCACCGCCCTCGCGGCATCCCTTATTTTCAAATCCGAATTTTTTTAAAAATCCCTTATTTTCAAATCCGGAAATTTTTTAAAATCCCTTATTTTCAAGTCCGAAAGTTGACAGCTAAGGTCCAAGGGAGCCCTCAGATTTCTCCGTTAACACAGCCATAGTTTCTAACGGTGCATGCACACATAGAAGTTAGCATTTGCAAACAAACGTGAGTCCCACCCTTAAGTCATGCGAATCCGTGCCATAAAAAAGGCAAGGAAACTGTTTGCAGGGCGAGAGAGTCAAGGGAGAGACCGTACAAGTGCCCGTCTCGTTCCTGAAATGAGAGGTGCCTCGAATGAACGGGAAAGGGTTGGTGCTTGGTGGCAGAGCAGCTGCCTTGCTTGTAGAACGCCCCAGGCTTCATTCTGGGCATCTCTAGATTGAAGTAGGACATAGCTGTCAACCCTCCCTTTTTTTGGCAGGAAACCCCTTATTCCAATGCCGTTTCCCGCTGCTATCCCAGATTATTGACATCCCTTAAATTTCCCGGATTTCAAAGGAAGCAGCTCCTCTCCCTCCCTGCCGGCCAGGGAGGCTCCTCAGCTGCATTGCTCGGCTGCCAATAAGGAGCCTGAGACCGACTGGGGGCGGAGCTTGCATGCCTTGTGCAGCCAGACCCTCACGCCCAACCAGCCAGCCAGCCTGCCTGCCGTCTACGCGCTCGCTCTTTCACTCACCCGTTCGCACGCATCCTCTGGAGCGCAGGGTGGCGAGGCTACTTGGTGCCATTGCACCGCCCTCGCGGCATCCCTTATTTTCAAATCCGAAAGTTTGGAAAAATCCCTTATTTTCAAATCCGAAAGTTGACAGCTAGGATGCTCCCCTGCCAGAAATCCTGGAGCGCTGCTGCCGGTCAGTGTAGGCAGTGCTGAGCTGGATGGACCAATGGTTTGTCACGGAACAAGGCAGCTTCGCAGGTTTCTATCGACCGTGTCTAAAGGGGAGTCCTGAGAATCAAAAAGCCCTTCTCTGTACTATCAGATACATAGGACTGATGTGGGTTTTTGGTACTGACAGAAAATAATAATAATAATAATAATAATAATAATAATAAGCCTCCCATCTGACTGGGTTGCCCCAGCTACTCTGGGAGGCTAATAATATTCTGCTTTATAAGGATATTCTGTTTTATAAGTTCACATCACTCATGCCCACAGGCAAGCCATATACCTCTTTAAAAATAGTCCCAGAATGTGGAGCTCAGCTTCCGAAAACCATTTCAAATAATCTCAAAAAACCGGACTAGAATTATGCAATAGAAAGTATGCAGGAATAGTTAATTCTGTTGGGTTTTAGCTGGTATGTCAGGACCGAAGCCTATAAGGGTATTTCACCTGCATATCACGTGTTTAGATTATGATGAGCCATCGTGCACCCAATTTAATTCATGCGGATTTGCCATATCCTGGGGTTTTTTGTGTGTGTTTTTTTGGCTATTATCCTAGCTGCTTTGGAATTTGAAAAGTGGATTATAAGCAGATTCAAACATGAAACGAGCCAGCCCGGTTGAGACTCGGGGTTGTTTCTTTCGGCCTGCGGAATTTGGGAAGCGCTTGGTGTAGGCAGGGACCGCCTTGGAGCTGGATTTAAAAGCGAGGCTTCGTTTCCGTAGCAACGTGAAGAGAGAAATGACCAGCTATCCAAAGAGGTCAGTTGCTCGAGAGCAGATCAGGCGGATCTGAGATCTATGGAGGGCTGCCTTGCCAGTCTGACAGAGCAGCGAAGGGCCGCAGCCCCACAGGGAACCAGAACGAAAGAACTCAGGGGTGGAAATGGAGAGATATGGCCCTCAATGAACAAAGAGCTGCAGCACACCTCTGTCAGAATAATAGACTCAGAATTGTAGAGTTGGAAGGGGTACCCCGGGGTCATCTAGTCCAACCCCCTGCAAGGCAGGAATATTTTGCCCAAGGTGGGACTCAAACACATGATCCTGAGATTAAAAGTCTCATGCTGTACCACCTGTGCCACCAAGGCAGGTATTCGCAAGTGTGCTGGCGTTTGGATCACCAACAACTACTGTGTCTGACAGGAAAATCTTACACATGCCAACTGGATGGGCCACCGTCTCCCACCCTCCAAAGTCTAAAATTCATCTCTCCGACACTTAAATGGAGGGAGTTTCCAAGGGCAGATGCTGGCACACTAAAAGCCCAGGTCTTCTTCAGCAAGGAAATGGGCCTTCCGGTGAGAAGCCACCCGCAAAACGCCCTCTCTGGCAGAGCGCAGTGATCGGTTGGGTATACATGGGGTGATATGGGAAGTAGATCAAGTAGATCAAGGGAATCAAGTAGATCAAGGGAAGTAATAGTACCACTGTATTCCGCTCTGGTCAGACCTCACCTGGAATACTGTGTCCAGTTCTGGGCACCACAGTTCAAGAAGGATACTGACAAGCTGGAACGTGTCCAGAGGAGGGCAACCAAAATGGTCAAAGGCCTGGAAACGATGCCTTATGAGGAACGGCTTAGGGAGCTGGGTATGTTTAGCCTGGAGAAGAGAAGGTTAAGGGGTGATATGATAGCCATGTTCAACTATATAAAAGGATGTCATATAGAGGAGGGAGAAAGGTTGTTTTCTGCTGCTCCAGAGAAGCGGACACGGAGCAATGGATTCAAACTACAAGAAAGAAAATTCCACCTAAACATTAGGAAGAACTTCCTGACAGTAAGAGCTGTTCGACAGTGGAGTTTGCTGCCAAGGAGTGTGGTGGAGTCTCCTTCTTTGGAGGTCTTTAAGCAGAGGCTTGACAGCCACCTGTCAGGAATGCTTTGATGGTGTTCCTGCTTGGCAGGGGGTTGGACTGGATGGCCCTTGGGGTCTCTTCCAACTCTATGATTCTATATGATCTTTTAGGTTACAACTTGTTCTACCCCCTCAAAAAAAAAACCCCTTCTCCAGACTGCCAAGGTGGGAGAGAGGGTTGCCAGGCACTGAGCCGGAGACTGTGTTTGAATAATATTATTATTAGAATAGAATAGAATCATAGAGTGTCATGCGCAGAGCGCACTTCCGTGACACATGGAAAAATAAGGTGGACGCAGGGACACTTCAAGATTATTATATAGGATTTGGTTCCTTACCTAATTTTTGACAGAATACATACTTTTATTTGACTATAACTCACGAGTAGGATTTATTCCTAGTATTGAAATTTCTGGCCAGAGCTCTTGGTGTGTATTTCCTTTCAGTATAACTAATAACAAGAGCTCTCAAATGTCGACTTCTTCCTTGCTTTCGGTTCCTAACCCACCTCCTGGCAGCCCTGGGGTTGCCTCCTTGTCGGAAACGTAGCCTGAACTTTCTCTTCCCTCGGCCAAATTGCGTCATCTTCTCGGAGGACGCCTTCGACTCTCTATTGACGCTTTATTTTTAGTAGTCTCCAGACAAAGGCAACTCGCACCTGGCCCAGAGGCCCGTGGGATTCGTTCCAGGGATGACATCAGCGGCGACAAAAGAAGCTGCCCGAATGAGTGTCCCCTTGGCGGGAAGCCTTTTGCACGGCTTTAATGAGGTGTCTCCTCCAAAGGCGAATTAATGAATTGGCACTCGGCACCTGGAGCATGGCAGCCGCAAGTCAAGGCTTCAAATACAGCAAACACGTCGCGTGTCCTGTTATTACAGGGATGTACGTACAGGGGGCCGGCCCTGCCATTAGGCTAAATGTTGAAGCTGCCTCGGGCGGCAGATGCTGAGGGGCAGGGAGAGAGAGACCCATGGGGCAGGCAGCCTGCCAGGATTGGTGCTATTTACCCCGGTAAGCAGCCAGCAAGTCTGGAAAACTCAGCAGTGGCCAGAGGATTGGAGAAGATCAGTCTACATCCCAATCCCAAAGAAGGGCAGTGCCAAAGAATGCTCCAACTACCGCACAATTGCGCTCATTTCACACGCTAGCAAGGTGATGCTTAAAATTCTACAAGGCAGGCTTAAGCAGTATGCGGACCGAGAACTCCCAGAAGTGCAAGTTGGATTTCGAAGGGGCAGAGGAGTCAGAGACCAAATTGCAAACATGCGCTGGATTATGGAGAAAGCTAGAGAGTTCCAGAAAAACATTTACTTCTGCTTCATTGACTACGCAAAAGCATTTGACTGTGTCGACCACAGCAAACTATGGCAAGTTCTTAAAGAAATGGGAGTGCCTGATCACCTCATCCGTCTCCTGAGAAATCTCTATGTGGGACAAGATGTACGGAAGTGAGAGCTGGACCATCAAGAAGGCTGATCGCCGAAGAATTGATGCTTTTGAATTATGGTGCTGGAGGAGACTCTTGAGAGTCCCATGGACTGCAAGAAGATCAAACCTATCCATTCTTAAAGAAATCAGCCCTGAGTGCTCACTAGAAGGACAGATCCTGAAGTTGAGGCTCCAGTACTTTGGCCACCTCATGAGAAGAGAAGACTCCCTGGAAAAGAACCTGATGTTGGGAAAGGTTGAGGGCACAAGGAGAAGGGGACGACAGAGGACGAGATGGTTGGACAGTGTTCTCGAAGCTACTAACATGAGTTTGGCCAAACTGCGAGAGGCAGTGAAGGATAGGCGTGCCTGGCGTGCTCTGGTCCATGGGGTCACGAAGAGGCGGACACGACTGAACGACTGAGCAACAAAGCAGCCTATTATATAAGAGGAAGAGGAAGGGAAAAGAGAAGCTTCTCTTCATCCAGGAGAACTTTATAGGAGTCCATCTGCCAGCAGATCCAGAGCAGAACCTAGGAACCTGATCCTGGCTGCTAGATCAGGCCGAAAAGGGGTCCATTAGGTCCAGAGTGGCCAGCCAGGTGATGCTGGGACACCTGCAGCCGCTCTCTAGATGCTGCGATCACCATCTGGTATTCAGGATAGACTGTGCCTGGGCATGGAGGTTCTGCTATTGCAATAGGGTTCCATAAGAAGGGCCCTGCCAGATCAGGCCAAAGGCCCATCTAGCTCAGCATCCTGTTCTTACAGTGGCCAACCAGGTGGCTATATAGGAAGCTGGAAAGCAGGATCTGAGCGCACAGCCTTTTAAACTTGTGTGATTCCCAGCAATTGGTATTCAGAGGCCTCCAAAAACAGGCGCAGAGCACAGATGTGAGGGCTAGGAGCCTTTGATGACAATAATCCTCTTTTAAAGACACCGAAGTTCATTTATTTATTTATTTTTTAAAAGCACAACAGGTTATAAAGGTAAAGGGACCCCTGACCGTTAGGTCAAGTTGTGTCCGACTCTGGGGTTGCGGCGCTCATCTCGCTTTACTGGCCGAGGGAGCCGGCGTACAGCTTCCGGGTCATGTGGCCAGCATGACTAAGCTGCTTCTGGTGAACCAGAGCAGCGCACGGAAACGCCATTTACCTTCCCGCCAGAGAGGTACCTATTTATCTACTTGTGCTTTGACATGCTTTCGAACTGCTAGGTTGGCAGGAGACAACAGGTTATAGTAACTTTAAATAAATACTGGCAGCGTTTGTTATGGTTAACTTTGCTAAAATTCGATGGGCTGGAGAAGTAGGTTTCTTGAGGATGTCCCTCTGCTAATTCTGTGCCTGTAGGGGTGATGACCCACATAATGCCAATTAAACGGAAGTAAATGGTACTATTGCAGCCTCCGGCTCTCTTTCGAGTTGAGAAACACAACCCGTCTCGGCTTGGAAGAGGGAAGCCACATTCCAGGTTACAGCCTATCTGCCTGGGTGCTTCAGGGTTCAGTTAATAAGGCTGGGGAAGGCAGCTCCTCTGAGACTGAGCCGCAAATGGGGACAGGCACTATCAACATCGGGGCGCACAGAGAAGGCTCCAGCCATCCTTCCTGCGCCCCATGGAAGTAGCCCCAGTGTGTAGCCCTGGGAATGATAAGTGTGCAGTGCAAAAATGCCAAGCTCTGGGTCCAAGAGCAGCTCTATACAAGAAAACTCTGCCGTATCTAGGTTTGCTGAGGCCCTAAGATACTGAAGGTCATGGGGCCCTTTATATGTCTAGCTGTCCTTTGTCAACAACAAATTGTCGCTGTTTTTTGTGTTGAATATATGCTATATGGTCATTTATGGACCTAATAGGTAACTAAAGCCATTTGCACATGTTTCGAGTCCTACCTTCCAGAGCAGGAGGAAACAAGCTCACTGGAGTTTCCTCCCCCACGTTGCTTGTTAAAACATCCCTTTTGCTCCAAAGACAGGCAGGATCCCCAGCATCGAAAATACTATCCACAATATATCGTGTCCTCCCTCCAAGAGGGCACGTGTTGCGGTACGACCTGGCAACCCAACCCTGTGTTGTGGGTGGGTACGATTGGATAGCCACAGCACCCTGTTGGTAGGTCCCTCAATGCTGGGAGTAATCAGACCAATGGGACGCTAGCCAAACTGATCGAGGGATCTACATAAGCCCTATGCAGGTGTCCCTGAGCTTCCTCATTGGGCCAGTGCATCGGAACACCCGCCCACCTCTCCCTATATTTAGGGCTTGCAATTGACCTTGCTATGCCGTCGTGTGTCGTCTGTCGCTGGGACAGGGGCACGGCAGGAATCTTCCCCACTTGGCTGATTGGCTGTTGCCATTTGGGTTTCGCCTGCTGCGCATAGCTGTCAACTTTTGGATTTGAAAATAAGGGATTTTTTCCTAACTTTCGGATTTGAAAATAAGGGATGCCGCGAGGGCGGTGCAATGGCACCAAGTAGCCTCGCCACCCTGCGCTCCAGAGGCTGCGCGCGAATGGGAGAGCGAAAGAGCGAGCGCATAGACGGCAGGCAGGCTGGCTGTCTGGTTGGGCGTGAGGGTCTGGCTGCCCAAGGCATGCAAGCTCCACCCCCGGTCGGTCTCAGACTCCTTATTGGCAGCCGAGCAACGCAGCTGAGGAGCCTCCCTGGCCGGCAGGGAGGGAGAGGAGCTGCTTCCTTGGAAATCCGGGAAATTTAAGGGATGTCAATAATCCGGGATAGCAGCGGAAAACGGCATTGGAATAAGGGAGTTTCCCGCCAAAAAAGGGAGGGTTGACAGCTATGCTGCTGCGTAGCAAATCGTCACAACTTGTAAGGTTGAGGATAAGCTCTGGTTCAGGTGATAGGGGTGGGAGAACGCTCTCGCCATCCCTATGCGAAGGGTATTCCGTTAAAGGAATCCAGGGACTCAATGGTTTGGTCAACCCTGAGAGGGGTTGTGTCCGTGCCTGAGTCCAGGGGGACATCTGGGTGGCGGACTAGCCTGACCACGGCTTTCCGCTGTTGCAGGTGTTCACCCTAGGCTGACCTATGCTGGTGCCCTGGGTCAGCGTTACCTGCCACGGTGCAGGGAGCTAGTCAAACCAGAGCCTATGCAACCTCTCACTTGCTGTAATCAATAAAGTTGTGGCCTAAATTCTGCCGAAAACCAAACCAAAAATTTGAGTCTGGTCTGAATTTATTTAAGGGGGTGGTTAAAGGTCTAAACACGCAAATTAACACCGATCCTCTTTGCATCTCTCTTTAGTGAGCGTTCAGTGGGAACTGCAGACTGCACAGCTGGAAGGAAGCCATGCATCAAACGGCAGAGAGTTTCCCTTCTCTTGGAAGCAGTTTAGCAGCGCAGACAAGACCCACGAGATCAACGCTTTCCCAGCGCCGTTTCCACTCCGGCAGCCAGAAGCGGAACCTCCTGTTGCCTCGACGCAGGAGCCCCGCTTCCGAACAAGAGAGGCCTGTTTGTGATTAACTTGGTGGAGGATAATTAAAGCATTTGCGAGGAACCTGGGGTGGGATCTACGCCAACAAAGCCGGAGTTTCTTAACTTTCCATCCAGGAATGTGGTAGCTTGCTTTCCATCTGAAAAAATCCCTTCAGTTTTGAGCTTAGTGTTGCAAATAACCAGCAGCTATGATTCCATGATCACTGCAGATGGTGACAGCAGTCACGAAATTAGAAGACGCCTGCTTCTTCGGAGAAAAGCAATGACAAACCTAGACAGCATCTTCAAAAGCAGAGACATCACTTTGCCGACAAAGGTCCGTATAGTTAAAGCTATGGTTTTCCCAGTAGTAATGTACGGAAGTGAGAGCTGGACCATCAAGAAGACTGATCGCCGAAGAATGGATGCTTTTGAATTCTGGTGCTGGAGGAGACTCTGGAGAGTCCCATGGACTGCAAGAAGATCAAACCTCTCCATTCTGAAGGAAATCAGCCCTGAGTGCTCACTGGAAGGACAGATCCTGAAGCTGAGGCTCCAAGACTTTGGCCACCTCATGAGAAGAGAAGACTCCCTGGAAAAGACCCTGATGTTAGGAAAGATGGAGGGCACAAGGACAAGGGGATGACAGAGGACCAGATGGTTGGACAGTGTTCTTGAAGCTACCAACATGAGTCTGAACAAACTGCGGGAAGCAGTGGAAGACAGGAGTGCCTGGCGTGCTCTGGTCCATGGGGGTCACGAAGAGTCGGACACGACTAAACGACTAAACAACAACATGATTCCATGGTTCAAATACCTGAAGGAAGATGGAGCAAGATTGTTTTCTGCTGCTCCAGAGGGCAGGATCTGAACCAGTGGTTTCAAACGACGAGGAAGGAGACAGCAGCCACACCTGGGAAATGGCTTGGACTGCCTGGCTACACCAGGTGAGGGCAGCCAATGGGTTTATTGACAATACAGTGATTATTTATCCATTGGCATCCCCACTTCACCCCAGCCAGGTGAATTGTTATTTGCAAGCCCGTTCTAGTGCTGATGACCGCAGACATAAAAATAAGTAGGGGATGCAATGAAAAGCTAGCGAGAACCCCAAAGTCCAGTGGAACTCTGCATTCCTCTCTTGTGCAGAACCCGTATTATGCAAAAGTAAGAAAACTTGGCCCACCTGAATTTGGCATGGGCTGCTGGCGTGATTTAAATCAGCGTTTCCCAACCGGTGTGCCGCGGCACAGGCTCCTGTGCCGCGGGAAGACACCGGCTGCTGTGCCGCCCTGGGCCGCTTCCGCGGCGGTCCGGGCGGCTGGCGTCGCCTCGGCTCCGCTTCCCGCTCGCCGACCGCCGCCTTCGCCGGGGCTGCCGGGCGCTTCGCCCGCTGCCTCTGCCGCCCCGGTCGCGGTCGGGGACGGGCGGGAGGTGCCGGTGCCACCGGGCTCGCTCGGGGCCGGGTGGAGGTGCTGCCGGGGGGCTGGGCGCGGGAGGGGGGGCGGGCGCCTGGCCCACTCCGTTTTCGCCCGCCTGGGTCCTTCCCCTCCCTCCCGCCTGGGCGTGCGGACACCCCGCCCCCCGGGTCGGGGGGGTCGGGGTGCATGTGGTGGTGGTGTGCCGCGAGATTTTTTTCGTGGGACAGGTGTGCCGTTGCCCCGAGGAGGTTGGGAAACACTGATTTAAATAACCAAGTGGAAAAAGAGAGAGAGGCAGCAAATTGAATAACTGATGCAAATCAAGTTTCCCGTTTTGTAATTCATGCATTCCCTGATCAAGAGTTGCGTATACGACGGGCTGCTGTAACAATTAGAGCCATTTGGTGTGCAACTCAATAAAGCCTTAATGTTAACTTGGAATAATCCAAAACTCCGGTAATTCAGTTTGCGTGCTTGCCATGCCTTTGTTTTGGCAATGCTGAAACCGATCCTAATCAAAATCCCATTGAAACCACTCTGTTGGTTTTGATAGGTCTTGTATTCTGCCCAGGAAATCTATATCAATTTCACTCTTGGCTCTGTTTCGATTCACTCAAGAGCCCACAAACAAGGCTTCACACGATGGGAAGCCTCCGGGTGCCTGTGGCAGCTAGTCATTCTGCATCACCGCTGCCAACCCACTCCCTCTCCCTCTCAGCAAGGCATTGCTTCTTCTTGGACTTAGAGCGGAAAAAAGAACAAGTCACTGCTTCTTGGTAGGGAGAGGGTGATCAAATTGATGGGCGATGGTGGCCACAGTCACCAAGAGGCTTCTTATCGAGGCCAAAATGACATAAATAGGGCTTCCAGGTAGGGTAACATCACACTCAGATCAGGTTAGACTCAGAAATGCGACCTCAAGGATCCCTGGGAGTCAATTCCTCTCAAATTTCCAAAGAGGGACAGGCACTCTGCACATGTTCAGAGGATGAGGTTTGTTTTTTTTAATCTAGCTGCCAACATTATATTAAAAACAACAACAGCAACAACCAAACCTACATTGGGTTTTCTAGTTTCTAGTTTTTCTAAGGGGAAAAAAGCCTCCTTGATATTTCTTCACTAGATCCCCTGCGGAACCTGTGAAAATACCAGTAGATTCTGCGGATAAGTCACCGTGACCCTAGCTCTACGCTAAGCAGAACAAAGAACCTATGCCTCTCTTTTCCTCTCTCTAACCGTGAGTTTTGTTATCGCTGGTGTGAGATCTGGATTGTGCAGAGACCGCCAAATCCAGGCAGTTCTGCTTTGGATTCCGGCTTGTGACACCTTCCTACGAAGACTACACACTCACAAATGTGTCACACATGCTGCAAAACGCCACAACATTTCACAGTCTCCCAGCCGGGTGGGTTCCCCACCCCTTTTACCTGCTAGACACCCACAGAATAGTGCCAATCGTTGCCCGAGCAACAGCAAGCTTTCAAAAAGAGCAGCTCACAGCCCTGTTTCCCAGGATAATAGCATTATTCACACCTTGGGACTGAGCTACCTAGGAATCGAAGCGGACCTGGGTTGCAGCAGAAGGTGGCTTGGGTCCTTCGTGTCATCAGAGAACCATGGAACCATAAGCCGCAATGGATCACATCTTAAGAACCTAAGAGAAGTCCTGCTGGATCGCGCCAATGGCCCATCTAATCCAGCACCCTGTTGTCACATTGGTCAACCAGATGGCCAAATGAGAAGCCTGCAAGCAGGATCCGTGCATAAGGGTCTTAATAGGGAAGCACAAGGGAAGTAATACCTTTGATATTATAGGGTAAAGGACCCCTGACTGTTAGGTCCAGTCACGGATGACTCTGGGGTTGCGTCGCTCATCTCGCTTTACTGGCCGAGGAAGCCGGCGTACAGCTTCCGGGTCATGTGGCCAGCATGAAGCCACTTCTGGTGAACCAGAGCAGCGCACGGAAATGCTGTTTACCTTCCCGCCGGAGCGGTACCTATTTATCTACTTGCGCTTTGACGTGCTTTCGAACTGCTAGGTTTGCAGAAGCTGGGACCAAGCAACGGGAGCTCACCCCATCGCAGGGATTCGAACCGCCGACCTTCTGATCAGCAAGCCCTAGGCTCTGTGGGTTAGACCACAGCGCCACCCGTGTCCCCATATTATAGGGTAATATCTTTTTATTTGTAAAAATCATTCTCCCCCTGGTTTGTCAAACAGACATGAGGACGGCCCTCCCATCAGCTGTTTTGCAGGCTGAGTGGAGCGTACCACAGAGAAGGCCCTTTGCCTTCAGATGTCTTCTAAAAGTCAGGTACTTGTTTATTTCCTTGGCATCTGATGGGAGGGCGTTCCACAGGGCGGGCGCCACCACAGAGAAGGCCCTATGCCTGGTTCCCTGTAACCTCCATTCTCGTGGGGAGGGAACCGCCAGAAGGCCCTCGGAGCTGGACCTCAGTGTCTGGGCTGAACGTTGGGGGTGGAGACGCTCCTTCTGGTATACTGGAGCGAAGCCATTTAGGGCTTTAAAGGTCCAGCACCAATACTTTGAATTGTGCTCGGAAACGTACTGGGAGCCAATGTACCTGTTATGTAGTGTAACCCATAAATGCAGGGCAAGTGTTCAGGGGGACGAGCTCCTTTCGAGGGGCGGTGCTTGCTGCTCCTGCCCCCTGGCACCACCCAAAGGCCTGAAAGGTACCCCCAAATTGTCTGCCTGAGGCGAGCCCACCCCACTCTGCCCCGTTTTGTAGGTCACACTGATCTTAGCGGTAAGTGTCGCCAGTACCAAGTCCGGGCACAGATTCCACCTGCAGGAATGCAAGAATTCAGGCACAGCGAGATTTCCCGCAACGAATCTAACTGTAACGAGGAAGGTTAAAAACGGGGGCAGCCTGTGGCGGAGAGTTAGCTGTAGCGCTTGAGAAGATTAAGGGCTTATCTGTAAGTTCGTTTTTGCAAGCGCTGGAAATGTCTCTCTGATTATAACCCGCGCTCCACATCTCCTTCCTCTTCGTTTTTTGTTTTTTTGTTTTTTTGCGGCTGACGTGTTGGGTCCCTCCTCACCCGGTCTCTTGAATGTGGGGCCAACCCAACGGAACTGGCATGTCTGTGTAGAACTTTAAATTTGAATTAAAGAGATAAGGGGAGAATTGGAACTAAAAAAGAAGAAGGAAACAGTTTATAAGAGGATGTAAATGAAACCGCTTTGAGGAGCAATGGAAGTCAACCAGAAGATGAAATGAAATATGGTATAATTATATTGTTTTTCTATTATTGTTTTTTTAAAGGAACTGGCGGCTGGAGGGTGGACAGTCTTAACGACAGACCTTCTCTCGGATATAATCGACAGTATATTGCAGGAAACATGTACATCCGAAGAACGTCTGAAATGACGACGACGGTTTACCAAAATGAAGCAACCAACCCACACATTTCCGGCCTCCACACCTCCCAAAGTCTACTGCTGAAAAGGACAACCAAAATTATCAAGGGGAAATGGATACAGAAAAGGTCCTTTCTCCCTCTCTCATAATGCTAGAGCCCAGTGGGAAGCTGAATATTCGGGGATGGAGGCATGAATTGTGGTCTTTGCTCCCTCGGGGTGGCGCTGACCACTAGGGATGAGGGAGAAATTTGGCTCTGCTCACATTTCTGTGTGCTAACATCTCTAGTTTGCACTTCCCCGAATGAGAGGCAAACCAAAACGCAGCTGTCCTGAAGACTTGGACACACCTCTGAATTTTGTGCTTCAGTTCTCCAGCCGAATAATGTGTGCAGAAGGAGAGGAAATTATGTGAAAATGCATTAGGTTAGGAGAAAATTGCTTGCAAAGATGTGCATATTATCCAAAATTCACAGGAGTATCAGAGAATCATAGAGTTGGAAGGGACCACGAGAGTAATCTAGTCCAACCCTCTGTAATGCAACCCTCGAACCCACAACCTTTGCATAGCGAAAGTAGAGTTGCCATACATCCAAAATTTTCCAGACATAGCCAAAAAACCAGAGCCACACAGGACCAAAATATTTAAAAACAGTAGCAAAAAGATACGATAAAACTCTCCCCCGGCCTTTAAAGGCCAAAGGCTTCTCTAAGCAGAAATATTTGAACCTGGTGGTGTAAGGTCCACCCCCACCATTCAGCCTGGACAATGGGGGGGTCCACCTCCGAGGGTCTTCTGGTGGTTCCCTCACAGTGAGAAGCGAAGTTACAGGGAACCAGGCAGAGGGCCTTCAGATGTCAAAGAGATACAAGAACTATACAACTTTTAGAAGACATCTGAAGGCAGCTGCATGTTATTGGTTGCTGCGGCAAGGGCTGGTGTTGATTTGCTGTCATTGTGCTAATTGGTGAGGCGCAATCCCCCACTAAAAAAGTTCAACAACTCTGGGGGGCATCCCCCCATTTTCCTAATTTGGAGCCCCCCAAAATAGGGGGCGTCTTATACACGGGGGCATGTTATACATGGACAAATACAGTATTTATTTTTCTGGAAACCACCCAGAATGGCTCAGGAAACCCAGCCAGATGAGCAGGGTATTCATCACCATCATCACCATCATCACTTAAGGCACCAGGCCATTCAGTGAGATCCCAGAGGACCCCCTTTGGTGGACTTCCACCCCCACCATGAGATACTATCAAGAGCAGATATTTGGTTCCTGTCTAGCTACTCTGATGAATGGAGGGAGGAAGTCGCCAAAGGAGGAAGCAGCAGCCCGACCGCACAGTGACGTGGAAGCAGGCGTTGCAGAGTCGGCACCTGTTTCCTTGCACTACCACATGCTAACACCCAAGAGCAGATTTAGCTGCCTCTGCCAGGAAAGGTAGCTTTAAGCCTGGGACTTTTTGGCTTAGAGAAAAAGGCGAGTAATAGGGTTGCATGGTAAAGGTAAAGGTAAAGGGACCCCTGAACATTAGGTCCAGTCGTGTCCTACTCTGGGGTTGCGGCGCTCATCTCGCTTTACTGGCTGAGAGCCGGCGTACAGCTTCCAGGTCATGTGGCCAGCATGACTAAGCCACTTCTGGCGAAACAGAGCAGCATATGGAAACGCCGTTTACCTTCCCGCCGGAGCGGTACCTATTTATCTACTTGCACTTTGACGTGCTTTCAAACTGCTAGGTTAGCAGGAGCAGGGATCGAGCAACGGGAGCTCACCCCGTCGCGAGGATTCGAACCGCCAACCTTCTGATCAGCAAGCCCTAGGCTCTGTGGTTTAACCCACAGCGCCACCCGCATCCCCTTACATAGTAGGAGTTTATAAAATCATGCATGGTCTTGGCAGCCGCTCCCAGTCACCAGTCCAGCTGCCGCATTCTGGATTAATTGCAGTTTCCGGGTCACCTTCAAAGGTAGCCCCACGTAGAGCGCATTGCAGTAGTCCAAGCGGGAGATAACCAGAGCATGCACCAGCACCACTCTGGTGAGACAGTCTGCGGGCAGGTAGGGTCTCATCCTGCGTACCAGATGGAGCTGGTAGACGGCTGCCCTGGACACAGAATTGACCTGCGCCTCCATGGACAGCCGTGAGTCCAAAATGACCCCCAGGTTGCGCGTCCTTCAGGTGTCACCCCCTCCTGGCTGGCCCACCCCTCTCCTCCATGCCGCGGCTTCGCCCAGGGAGCCCAGCAGCGGGGAAAAGCCGCTGAAAGCGGGGGGGGGGCTACTTTCGGCGCTGCCAGGGCGGAGCCGCAGGGGTGGCCAGTGAGGGGGGGTGTCAAGTCAGCGACAAGCGTGACACCCCTCCTCGCTGGCTGCCCCTACGGCTCTGCCCCGGCAGCGCCGAAAATAGCCTTTTTTTAAAAATAGAAAAATCGCAGGGCGGCTACGGGGGGGCGGGGCCCCTGCCCCGAGTGTCACCCCCACCAGAACGCTGCCCGGGGCGGACCGCCCCCCCGTCCCCTTACTACGCTCCTACCAGGGAGTCCCCCACAGCTGCCTTCGCCAGGAAAGGCTGATATAAGTTGCCAACAACACAGCGCTCCATATTTTTTGGCCTCTTGATTGATTGACGCTTGCCTATTTAAATATGCCGCTCGCTGTTTTCAGGGGCCCTTTGGGGCTGAAAAGCTGAATAGCAACGCTAATTATTCTTTTTGGTGGCAGCCGGGCGTTCGTTGCCAAGCATGAAGTTCTGTTCGGGTACAACCAGCTAGCCCCAAACGCCGCGTTCCTGGCAGACGTTAAGCCTCCACATGGAATTGCAAAGGCAGGAGGGGGGGTTGGGGGGGGAGAGAAAGCCCATATTGCAGTTGTGTCAATCAGCCCCGGGTGATTTTGGGGGAGAAGTTCGAAGACCATCTTCCACGGCAGAGCCAGATTGCCATAGCAACGGCACGAGCCGAGTGGGTGGATGTCTTGTGGGGCTTTTTTTTTTTTTTTAATGACTCATTTTTTATTTTATTTTTTGTTTCTTGAAGGAGTGATGGCTCCCACCGCCATCTTTTAATTTTTTTAATTTTAAATAAAAGGCTGAATTACTTAAGAATAAAAAACCCAAAGACACCGAACCGATTCCCTGTGAACGTTGAAAAATAAGGGTGGTAATCTTGCAAGGCTGCCTAAACATCTCCGTTATGAATGTGTTGTGTAGCTGGCAGGGCAGATGCGGAGGCATCCTCGGATAAAACTGCCGACCGGAGCTCTGTAACCCAATTAATAGAAGGCTTGGCAAATAGTTTAGGAGCAAGACATCACCTCCCGTTATAAACAGCTGTGGTCGCGTTAAGCTGTGCTTCCCCCCCTCCCCACATTCTGGGCGTGTGCATTCTCATAAACAAGAACAGGAAATAATACCGACTGCACCATGAATTAACTGACTCACCCACAAGTTACCGGGAGGATATAGGGCAGGACCCGGGTGTCGTTCATGAAGGCAACACATTCTGCAAGACTGAGAGTTCCGCAAGCTGCCTGCCCGCTACGGCCAAAAGACAGAGGCATAGCCAGCCCAGGTGGTACCCGGGGCGGAATTTTTTTTGTCACCCCACCACCACCACTTTGCCAGGGCACTGGCAGAGCTGCACCCAGTGGCATAGCAAGTCACCCCACCCCCAAAAAATGATGGTGCCACTTTGTGAGGTGTGGGGGGGGGGTTGTTGTTTTTTTTTGTGTGTGTGTGTGTCTATTATCTCTTTTTTTTCCAATAAAGTTAAAAGTTATTTAAAAATAAAAAATAAAAATAAATAAAGAAGCGTCATCCCCCTCTGATGGTGCCACTTGGTGAGGTGTGGGGGTTGTGTGTGTGTGTGTGTGTCTATTATCTCTTTTTTTCCAATAAAGTTAAAAGTTATTTAAAAATAAAAAATTTAAAAAAATAAATAAGTGTCACCCCCCTCTGATGGTGCCACTTGGTGAGGTGTGGGGGTTGTGTGTGTGTGTGTGTGTCTATTATCTCTTTTTTTCAATAAAGTTAAAAAAAAATTTAATTTTTTTTTTAAAATAAAAATTTAAAAAAATAAATAAGTGTCACCCCCCTCTGATGGTGCCACTTGGTGAGGTGTGGGGGT
This sequence comes from Darevskia nairensis, assembly GCA_034642065.1. Taxonomy (NCBI): domain Eukaryota; kingdom Metazoa; phylum Chordata; class Lepidosauria; order Squamata; family Lacertidae; genus Darevskia; species Darevskia nairensis. The sequence goes on from JAWWNI010000860.1 coordinate 194,039, forward strand.
TGTGTGTGTGTGTGTGTGTCTATTATCTCTTTTTTTCCAATAAAGTTAAAAGTTATTTAAAAATAAAAAATAAAAAATAAATAAATAAGTGTCACCCCCCTCTGATGGTGCCACTTGGTGAGGTGTGGGGGTTGTGTGTGTGTGTGTGTGTGTCTATTATCTCTTTTTTTCAATAAAGTTTAAAAAAATAATAATTTTTTTTTTAAAATAAAAATTTAAAAAAATAAATAAGTGTCACCCCCCTCTGATGGTGCCACTTTGTGAGGTGTGGGGGGTTGTGTGTTTGTGTCTATTATCTCTTTTTTCCAATAAATTTCAAAAATTTTTTAAAAAACGTTCCAAAACGAAGGCTACGCCCCTGCCAAAAGAACAAAGGAATCAAATACCCTCCAACATTCCTCAGATGAAAAAAGGGACATTTCTCATTCCTCCCCCCCCAACTGACCCTCTTAGACCCCCCCCCCCGTTTTTTGTGCCCCTCCCAGTACTTCCTATCAGAAGAAGGGCAAATGCCACCCTCACGATACCAGTGATGCACAACGCACAAGCCCTCCAGAGTCCTGAAAAACAACAACCCTTAATTGTTATTTTATTGAATTTTATTCCTTGGTATCATCATCATCATCATCATCATCATCATAATTTATTATTTATGCCCCGCCCATCTGGCTGGGTTTCCCCAGCCACTCTGGGCAGCTTCCAACAAATATTAAAATACATTAATCCATCAAACATTAAAAGCTTCCCTAAACAGGGCTGCCTTCAGATGTCTTCTAAAAGTCCGATAGTTGTTTATTTCCTTGACCTCTGATGGGAGGGTGTTCCAGACGGCGGGTGCCACCACCGAGAAGGCCCTCTGCCTGGTTCCCTGTAGCTTTGCTTCTCGCAGTGAGGGAACCGCCAGAAGGCCCTCGGCGCTGGACGTCAGTGTCCGGGCTGAACGGTGGGGGGTGGAGACGCTCCTTCAGGTATACAGGACCGAGGCCGTTTAGGGCTTTCAAGGTCAGCACCAACACTTTGAATTGTGCTCGGAAACATACTGGGAGCCAATGTCCTCTCTCAGGACCGGTGTTATTTGGTCCCAGCGGCCGCTCCCAGTCACCAGTCTAGCTGCTGCATTCTGGATTAATTGCAGTTTCCGGGTCCCCTTCAAAGGTAGCCCCACGTAGAGCGCATTGCAGTAGTCCAAGCGGGAGATAACCAGAGCATGCACCACTCTAGCGAGACAGTCTGTGGGCAGGTAGGGTCTCAGCCTGCATACCAGATGGAGCTGGTAGACTGCTGTCCTGGATACAGAATTAACCTGCGCCTCCCTGGACAGCTGTGAGTCCAAAATGACTCCCAGGCTGCGCACCTGGTCCTTCAGGGGCACAGTTACCCCATTCAGGACCAGGGAGTCCTCCACACCTGCCCGCTCCCTATCCCCCCAAAACAGTCCTTCTGTCTTGTCAGGATTCAACCTCAATCTGTTAGCCGCCATCCATCCTCCAACCGTAGATTTACGGCAGATTTACAAAAAGAAAAACTAACACCAATATGTGTATTTTAGAAAGGGGCGAGATTAGATGCAAACACACAAAGCGGGTTTTGTTTTTGTTTAAAATCAAGACTCCCTGTGTTCTGCTCTGCTCCCTCTTTCTTCCCACCCAGGGTGGTCCTGCCCTCTGCCTGCACCTTAGGGCTGGCGCGTCACAAGAGGTTGGGGCTAAGCAGCCTCTCCACCTCCCTGCCCGCTCTCCAGAAGCCGCTACGAAAAGAGAGGGAAGAGGCCAGCAGCAGCGGCCAGGGAGAATAAGCATATACAGAATCAGAACATTGGCCCATCTAGTTCAGCATTGCCTACACAGACTGGCAGCAAGTGTCCAGGATTTCAGACAGGAGCATCTCTCTTCCCTTCCTGTAGATGCCTGCAGGGAGTGAGGCCTGGGGCCTTCTGCCCCGATTCTTATCGCCGTTCCTTTCTTCACTAGCCAAAGGGAGTAAGCTGCTGTCCGTCAAAACTTCTGCCGTAATAAATTTGTTCAGCTGCAAACCCCGGATCCTCTGGGGTGGCCTTGAACCCAAGGCCAGAGCACCCCCACTGGCTTCCACCTGCGGAATGACGCAGGTATCCGGCACGGAATTCCCCATCCGCCCACCCAAAGCGCAGGGGGGCAGAAGAATCGCTGGAGGAATTTCCACCTACAGAAATGCCCCCAAATGGGGGGATTCCAGGGGCAGGCTAAGCCAGCTGGGGATCCAGTGGATCCTGATCTGGTCCCACTAACTTGCTGGCATGGAGCAGGGTTTAGCCACCCTCCACCCCCCGCCTTGGCCAGCATGAGCGGTAGGGCTGTAGATGTGGTTGTGCCTATACCACTCTGACAATCCCCGCTGCTTCTGCCGGCTCTTGATTATTTTGCATTTTTAGGGATTGTTTTTAAAAGTCTGGAACGGATTAATCCATTTTGCATTACTTTCTATGGGAAAGCATGCCTTGGTTTTGGAACGTTTTGTTTTTGGAACGGACTTACGGAACGGATTAAGTTTGAGAACCAAGGTACTGGGTACCACTGTATCCCATAAGTCAGCGAGTATCTTAAGGACTAGAAACCGGCATATTCGGTTAAAACTAATGCTGGACATTTTGGCAAGTTCAATATTACGGCCAACTTTCTGTGACGCGCGCAGTACGATTCTGAAACTCACACAGCGGTGGATATATTGTAAGCGCTCTCGGACACTGGGGAAACACTGAAATCAAATTAGAGCAAGAGTGCAGAAAATGATTAATCCGGAGAGCTCAGCTTCTCCCGACAGGGAGAGGCCGCCAGGGCAATGTCTCATGGAAGTCTCCACCTGGGCTCTTGGGAGACCAGGCTGCGTTCTGCGTCTAGCGATGCAGACGCAACACAATTATCAACAATTGCTGGAGCCCTCGGAGATTTCGCACGGAGAGGCTGTATTGCCAGAGGGAATCCTCCGGAGGGAAGGTGCAGCACTTTTGTTGAGTCTGCAATGACTAAAATAAAATAAAATAAAGGATGCTACTCATGAAGACCTTTTGCCACATTCCCTCCCCCTTCTCCTTTGTTTCCTGTTAAGCGGAAAAATCTGGTTTCAGACGGACAGAATAAGAGAATCATAGAATTGTAGAGTTGGAAGGGACCTCGAAGGGTCATCTAGTCCAACCCCCTGCAATGCAGGAATCTAAACTAAAGAATCCATGACAGATGGCCTCCTTGCTCTTCAACATGGCAGTTATGGACTTTCTTTTTCCTCCACCCCAGGGGTGGCTGGCATGGTGAATTCCCCATCTTGTTGGACTGCAGCCTTTTGTCTGCATCTTCCAACATTCAGCTTCACTCGACGTCCACCAGTCCTAGGACTCAGCTCTACAGCTGCAGATATGACGTTTTAAGTGCATTATACAAACGTGACACTAGATGGCGATGGTGAGCCAATGGCAAATTCAATAATATTTTTTAAATAAAAAATTAAAGCATTTTCACAGTGTTTTTTTATATATATATCTAGATTCAGCCCTAGTGTTTTGAGAAAGGGAAGGAAAACCTTTCCTCCATCCACTTTCTCTGTGCCATGCATAATTTCATAAATTTCTATCATGGCACTTCTTACTTGCCTCTTCTCCAAACTAAAAAAAACCCAAATGCTGCAAGCTTTCCTCACAGGAGAGTCTCTCCATCGCTTTGAACATTTGAGCCGTCATTTTCTGAACCTTTTCCAACTCTACAATATCCTTTTTGAGGTGAGGTATTCCAAATGCGGGATGCGGGTGGCTCTGTGGGTTAAACCACAGAGCCCAGGACTTGCTGATCAGAAGGTCAGCGGTTCGAATCTCCACGACGGGGTGAGCTCCCGTTGCTCTGTCTCAGCTCCTGCCAACCTAGCAGCTCGAAAGCACGCCTATGCAAGTAGATAAATAGGTACCACTACAGGGGGAAGATGGGACCCAGGTGGTGCTGTGGGTTAAACCACAGAGCCTAGGGCTTGCTGATCAGAAGGTCAGCGGTTCGAATCCCCGCAACGGGGTGAGCTCCCGTTGCTCGGTCCCTGCTCCTGCCAACCTAGCAGTTCGAAAGCACGTCAAAGTGCAAGTAGTGCGCTGCTCTGGTTCGCCAGAAGCGGCTTAGTCATGCTGGCCACATGACCTGGAAGCTGTACGCCGGCTCCCTCGGCCAGTAAAGCGAGATGAGCGCCGCAACCCCAGTCAGACACGACTGGACCTAATGGTCCCTTTACCTTTACTTTATTCTAAATGCAGCTGCGCCACAGATTTGTATAACGGCGTTGTTATAGCAACAGTTTTATTTCTAACCCCTTTCCAATGCTTAGTGCAACAGGTCTTAACCTTACAGAAGCCATGCTGACTCTGCTTCAGCAAGACTTCTTCTTCTATATACTTGGGAATCTATCTTTAATTATGCTTTTCACAGGTTTTCCTGCAACAGACATTAAGCTACCCAACCTGTGTTTTCCCGGATACCTCCTGAATCCCTTTTAAATAACTGGTGTTATATGTTTTCCATTCCTCAGATATGGAGGCTGAGATTAGTGGAAAGTTACTTTTTGGGAAGCAATTTCACTTCTGAGTTCTCTATGACCTCTTGGATTGACACCAACCGAACCTGTTAGTTTGTTTTTCATTTGTCAATACGGCCCAGAACTTTGCCTGATATCCTGACCGTATGCCTCAGTTGCTCAGACTTGCTTCCTGTGAAAGTTTGCTCAGATACAGCAATCTGCCCTGCATCTTCCATTGTGTAGAGACAGATGGAAATAATTAATTCAATTAACTGAATAGCCCTCCAGCCCTCTGGAGAGATTTTAACTACTTTCGTCTTTTCTTTTCAACTTCCTCTTTCCCAGTCCCTTCATTTCTGGGAAGTTTCTCCTGCTGACGTCAAATGTGACTCTGCTGGTCTTCTTGGCAGCTGTCTATTTGCATATACATAGCACGAGACGCTTAATCTCAGGGTTGTGGGTTCGAGTCCCACGCGGGTTGGACTAGATGACCCTCGTGGTACCTTCCACCTCTACAATTCTATGCTTCTATATATTGAATCTGATAGGATTGTAGTCATCTCACATCAGGTCCTGGGCATCACTTCAGATCGAATCCAGGGCCAGCTTCCCTCCGGTCAGTTCCATGATCTACTGCTCTAGCATAGAGTTATTTATCTAGAAAGTTGAAAGGGTGAAAATAAGGACTTATCCAAACTTAACTTTTGCACCGCTCTTTCCAGGTAAACGGAAGGAAGTTGTGAATAAGCCTTAAACTTGCATACCCTGCAACATTTCTCTGATGAAAATAGGGATAATAATAATAATAATAATAATAATAATAATAAATACATCATCATCATCATTATTATTTTGTTATTTATACCCCACTCATCTGACTGGGTTGCCCCATCCACTCTGGGCAGCTTCCAAAATAGATAAAAACATAATAAACCATTAAACATTAAAAACATTTTTAAAATATAATATGACAATATATTACATTATATTACATTATATTATATTATATTATATTATATTATATTATATTATATTATATTATAATATTATATTAAAAACTTCCCTGTTCAGGGATCCCTTCAGATGTCTTCTAAAGGCTGTATCTTTTTATCTTGGGGGCCACATAACTCCATACCCTCCAACATTTCTCCGATGAAAATAGGGATGTCCTAAGGCAGGGGTCAGCAAACTTTTTCAGCAGGGGGCCAGTCCACTGTCCCTCAGACCTTGTGGGGGGTCGGACTATATTTTTGGGGGGGAAATGAACGCATTCCTGTGCCCCACAAATAACCCAGAGATGCATTTTAAATAAAAGCACACATTCTACTCATGTAAAAACACGCTGATTCCTGGACCATCCATGGGCTGCATTTAGAAGGCGATTGGGCCGGATCTGGCCCCTGGGCATTAGTTTGCCTACCCATGTCCTAAGGAAAAGCTGGATCAAAGCAGAAACCGGGATGGCGTCTGTCAATCCGGGACTGTTCCTGGAAAATAGGGACACTGGAAGGGTCCGCACTTGTGATTTTAAAAAATCACAGGTGATTCTCTAAGAGTGATCTGCAACACACTATTGGGTGGTTCACATAACTACAACGACAATAAATTGAAGAGCCTGCTGGATCAGGCCAATGGCCCATTGAGTGCCACAAAATTCGTTTGCGTTTTTGCTTTCTTAAAAGGTAAAGGGACCCCTGACCATTAGGTCCAGTCGTGACCGACTCTGGGGTTGCGGCGCTCATCTCGCTTTATTGGCCGAGGGAACCGGCGTACAGCTTCCAGGTCATGTGGCCAGCATGACAAAGCCGCTTCTGGCGAACCAGAGCAGCGCATGGAAACGCCATTTACCTTCCCGCCGGAGCAGTACCTATTTATCTACTTGCACTTTGACGTGCTTTCAAACTGCTAGGTGGGCAGGAGCAGGGACTGAGCAACAGGAGCTCACCCCGTCGCGGGGATTCAAACCACCGACCTTCTGATCGGCAAGCCCTAGGCTCTGTGGTTTAACCCACAGCGCCACCCGCGTCCCGAAAACATACTTTGAATAGCATCTGTTTGTCAACTCCCTGTCCCTCTGAAGAGAGCCACCACTTGCAGCAACAGAAATGAGATCCCCCCCCCCTTAAATGACGCTGATTTCACAAGGAACAATGGAGCAGAGATCCCGCAGCGCCAACCCTGGCATGGAGGAACTTTATGATACAGAAATCTGTGTGCTGTTAGAAAGATCCCATTATAACCAGCCTTTGGGGGGGGGAGGGAATAGTGCCAGCGCTCAGTGACACACACTCTTTTGGAACAGAAAAGGGGGGGGGAGGAAAAAGATACAAGATTGAAAATCGAGATATTATATTCTGCTACGTGACTTGGTTGCTCAGTTCAGTCTTTTTGCATGGTCTTTTATATATTGTGCTGTTTTATGGGTTGTTACTTTGCTGTTATTTTTATAGATTACAGTCTAAAGGTAAAGGTAAAGGGACCCCTGACCATTAGGTCCAGTCACGGACGACTCTGGGGTTGCGGCACTCATCTCGCTTTACTGGCCGAGGGAGCCAGCGCACAGCTTCCGGGTCATGTGGCCAGCATGACAAAGCCGCTTCTGGCGAACCAGAGCAGCGCACGGAAACGCCGTTTACCTTCCCACCGGAGCGCTACCTATTTATCTACCGTATTTTTCGCTCCATAAGACGCACTTTTTTTCCTCCTAAAAAGTAAGGGGAAATGTCTGTGTGTCTTATGGAGCGAATGTGTGGTCCCTGGAGCTGAACTGCCCAGGGGCAAAAGCAGATCGTGCTTTTTTAAAGAAAGAAAGAGAGAGAGAGAGAGAAGGGGGTGTTGAAAGGAAGCCCCCTGAGCAGCTCCTCAGCAAACCATCGGGGAGAGAGATAAGGGAGAGAGATTCCAGCCCCGCCCCCTTGCAGAGGGAGGCTGTTTCCCCAGCGACATTTGACTGGCTGATTACATTATCTGTCTGGAAACTGTAGAAATGGCTTTCTGAAGCTGCAGAACTGTGAGTTAAACCCCATAAAACAGGGTTTTTTCCCTTTGCAAAGTAAGCTCAACAACTCTGAGCTGATCCTCAAAAAATGGGGCTTTTCTCCTTTGCAAAAGAAGCTGCAGAAATTTGAGCCGATCCTCAAAAAATGGGGCTTTTCTCCTTTGCAAAAGAAGCTGCAGAAATTTGAGCTGATCCTCAAAAAAATGGGGCTTTTCCCCTCTAAAGACTAGGTGCGTCCTATGGTCAGGTGTGCCTTATAGAGTGAAAAATATGGTACTTGCACTTGACGTGCAACTGCTAGCTTGGCAGGAGCTGGGACCGAACAATGGGAGCTCACCCTGTCATGGAGATTTGAACCGCCGACCTTCTGCTCAGCAAGCCCTAGGCTCTGTGGTTTAGACCACAGCGCCACCCGCATCCCATAGATCACAGTCTAGTAGTTCTTTATTCTAAAACCACAGACCTAATGGAAGACTGGAAAGATGGCAGTTGCACAATTTGCAGGCTGTTTTCGGGGCGGACACTGACGTGGACACCTGAAAACTGGGCATTACCATGCCGCATTGTGTCTTCCGAGCACCTGCGGATAATTTCCTTCCCTGCGACCTACACAACTAATTGCTGTCGTGAGTTCCGATCTCGCCCATCCAACCCTGTTGAGCTACGACAGCCGGGTGCTCTCTGCATTTTCCGGAAACAATGGAAGACCTTTTTTTTTTTTTTTGCTTTGACAAGCTTTTCCAGGATGAAAAGGTCTCCGACTTAAGGTGTTCATTTTGCACGGCTTTAAACCTATAGTTTAGTTGTTGCTTTGTCCCGTTTTCAAAACTATTTTTAGCGGGGTTTTAGACTGCGAGGTCGTCAACCGCCTTGGGACATGCATAGAAGGTGATTAGTTCATAAGTCATGGTGGTGATATTTTCTAGAGATATCAGGTGGTATGCAACGCTAGTCCTACTCAGAGTAGACCCACTCTCCCAGTTGCTGGGGAGAGTTGTTCTTGTGTTCACAATTTCCCACTGGCTGGCCACTGTGAGAACATAATGCTGGATTAGATGGGACACTGGCCTGATGCTGCTGGCTCCTCTTATATTCTTAATGCACAGGACGAACATAGGTAGTGAGTGATTTTACTTTCTTTCTTTCTTTCTTTCTTTCTTTCTTTCTTTCTTTATTTCTTTCTTTCTTTCTTTCTTTCTTTAATTTTAAAAACAATTTTATTTATTTCAAATTCACACAAAACAGGAAAAAAGGACAAAACCATACCATCATTATAGGGGAAATAAGATGGGGAAATGTGATATAATGAGTGATTTTACTTTCTTGGGTTCCATGATCACTTCAGATGGTGACAGCAGTCACGAAATTAGAAGACGCCTGCTTCTTGGGAGAAAAGCAATGACAAACCTAGACAGCATCTTAAAAAGCAGAGACATCACCTTGCCAACAAAGGTCCGTATAGTTAAAGCTATGGTTTTCCCAGTAGTGATGTATGGAAGTGAGAGCTGGACCATCAAGAAGGCTGATTGCTGAAGAATTGATGCTTTTGAATTATGGTGCTAGAGGAGACTATTGAGAGTCCCATGGACTTCAGGAAGATCAAACCTCTCCATTCTGAAGGAAATCAGCCCTGAGTGCTCACTGGAAGGACAGATACTGAAGCTGAGGCTCCAAGACTTTGGCCACCTCATGAGAAGAGAAGACTCCCTGGAAAAGACCCAGATGTTGGGAAAGATGGAGGGCACAAGGAGAAGGGGACGACAGAGGACGGGATGGTTGGACAGTGTTCTCGAAGCTACCAACCTGAGTCTGACCAAACTGCGGGAGGCAGTGGAAGACAGGATTGCCTGGCGTGCTCTGCTCCATGGGGTCACGAAGAGTCGGACACGACGAAACGACTAAACAGCAACAACATAGGGGGAGAGGAAGTCCCACTGTGCATGCAGAAAAAGAGAAACATCCGATGCAAACCGACTTTCTCTTTTAATATCAGGGGCCTGATTCTGACTTCCCCGTCTCAGCCTCCTCCAAGACGTCAAGCGTGTGACCCTCTGACCAGGTCTGCAATCGCCCTCTGCTTTGTGCTTCCCTGCCAGAGCCACAGCTTGCTTTGTGGGACCCTCTCCATTCTGCGCACGTCAAGACTCTCCGCCATGAGTGCGTTGGCCGGCAGAGCAGGTGTGGCCTTTTGAGCAGTGTCTGAAGGAAATCCCTCCGCTCGCCTGGCAATCTCTGAACAGGCTGGCTTCACCCAAGCTCTCGGGGCTGCAGCTGAATGGCGCACACAGATGTACACAACCGTATCAGCAGGGCAAAACTGCACCAGAGCCTCAGCCAGGGCTGAGGAACCTCCAGATGTTGGTGGACCTCAACTCCCATCATCTCCCTTGCAGCCAACGAGGCCAATGGCAACAGACCCTCCCAGTGTCCCTATTTCCCAGGGACAGTCCCAGATTTACAGAAGCTATCAATTATGGTGCTGGAGGAGACTCTTGAGAGTCCCATGGACTGCAAGAAGATCAAACCTCTCCATTCTTAAAGAAATCAAGCCCTGCGTGCTCACTAGAACAGTGGTGGCTAACCTTGACACTCCAGATGTTTTGGAACTACAACTCCCATCATCCCTGACCACTGGTCCTGTTAGCTAGGGATGATGGGAGTTGTAGTTCCAAAACATCTGGAGTGTCAAGGTTAGCCATCACTGCACTAGAAGGACAGATCCTGAAGTTGAGGCTCCAGTACTTTGGCCACCTCATGAGAAGAGAAGACTCCCTGGAAAAGACCCTGATGTTGGGAAAGATGGAGGGCACAAGGAGAAGGGGACGACAGAGGACGAGATGGTTGGACAGTGTTCTTGAAGCTACTAACATGAGTTTGGCCGAACTGCGAGAGGCAGTGAAGGATAGGCGTGCCTGGCGTGCTCTGGTCCATGGGGTCACCAAGAGTCGGACACGACTGAACGACTGAACAACAACAACATCCCGGTTTCTGATTTGATCTCCTGCTTTTCCTTAAGATGTCTCTATTTTCACAGTAGAAATATCGGAGGGTGTGGAGTTATGCTACCCCTGAGCCAAGGAGATAAGTAACTATACAACCTTCAGAAGACATCTCAAGGCAGACCTGTAGAGGGAAGTTTTGTAACGTTTATTGTTTTATTATGTTTTTATATATGTTGGAAGCTGCTCGGAGTGGCTGGGGCAACCCTGTCAAATGGGCAGGGTATAAATAATAAAATTGTTGTTGTTGTTGTTGTTGTTGTTGTTGTTGAATAGGACATCCCCATTTTCATCAGAGAAATATTGGAGGTTATGCAATGAGAGTTGGGGTCTGGCAACCTCTGGGGGGCCAGAGGTTTCCCTCACTCCCTCCCAGTGTGGTGTAATGGTTAGAGCAGTGTTTCTCAACCTTGGGCCCCTAGCTGTTGTTGGGCCCTCAGCTACAATGCCCACCATCCCTAGCTAGAAGGACCAGGGGTCAGGGACGATGGGAGCTGGCTCCCAGGACATTCCCGAGCACAATTCAAAGTGCTGGTGCTGACCTTTAAAGCCCTAACAGCCTCGGCCCAGTATACCTGGAGGAGCGTCTCCACCCCCATCGTTCTGCCTGAGGTCCAACTCCGAGGGTCTTCTGGTGGTTCCCTCATTGCGAGAAGAGAGGTTACAGAGAACCAGGCAGAGGGCCTTCTTGGTAGTGGCACCCGCTCTGTGGAACGCCCTCCCACCAGATGTCAAGGAAAGAAACAACTATCTGACTTTTAGAAGACATCTGAAGGCAGCCCTGTTTAGAGAAGTTTTTAATGTTTGATGGTATATAAAAAGTTATGTTTTTATACACGTTGGAAGCTGCCCAGAGTGGCTGGGGAAATCCAGCCAGATGGGTGGGGTATAAATAATAATAATAATAATAATAATAATAATAATAGTAATAATAATAGTAATAATAATAATAATTCCAACAACAGCTGGAGACCCAATATGAGAAACAATGGGTTAGAGTTGGACCATGACCTGGGACACCAGAGTTTGAATCCTCACTTGACCAGTCACAGTCTCTCAGCCTAACCTGCCTTGCAGTGTTGTTGTGAGGATGAAATGGGTGGGTGGGGGGGACACCATGTGCCCCACCTTGAGCTCCTTGGAAGAATTGCAATAAATAAATAGCTTCCCCAGAGCTAGAGTGATCGTGGATACGTGCCTGGACTTGGAATGAAAGCTCTGAGTTCAAGTTGCGTCGTTGCCATGGGTTCCTTACTTAGCCTGGGGGCTCAGTCCCCATTCCCCCCATTGGTCAACTGGAACAGCAGCAGCCTAACCCATCAGGCCAATATATAGGAAGCTGCCTTTTCCGCCTTATACATCCACACAACAACCCTGTGAGGTAGGGTTAGGCTGAGAGATGGCGGCTGACTCCCAGGTCACCCAGGGACCTTCATGGCCGAGTGAAGATTCGAACCCAGCTCTTCTGGCTCGTAGCCTAACACTCTAACCACTATGCCACACTGACTCCACCTTGGTCCATCTTGTTCAGTGTTGTCTACACCAACTGGCAGCGATGCTCCGGGGTTTCAGGCAAGGGGTCGTTCCCATCCCTACCTGGAGGATCGAACCTCTGCTGATGAGCTGGATCATTTCCCCCCAAATATCCATACCGAGTCAGACCACTGGAGCACCCCGTGAAATGATAAGGCCCATAGAATCAAGACGACACAGCGCTTTGCAAACGAGGAGAGTTATGGAAACGATACGCAGGAACAGCGTTGAATCAGGGGCTACGTGCAGGAGCCAGTTCCCATTTTTGCTTCTAACATGGTGATTCACGTAAAAAGCTGCCTTACATTAGGTCAGACGAGCCCACTATCGCCCACTCTGACTGTCAGCAGCAGGTCTCCAGGCCTCGGGGAGAGGAGCAGACATTTCCCGCCCTCAGCTGCAGATGCTTTTAACGGGAGACGCAAGCGATCGACGCCGGGACCTTCTGCCCGCAAGACGCATATAAGTAAATTTGCAAGCCGCTACTTAGAAAATCTGTTCCAGCATCTGCCCAGGGGGAGATCAGACCAGAAGCCATGGAAGCTACATGCCAAGGCTCTATCCCATCACTCTCCAACCTGGTGCCCTCCAAATGTTGTTGGGACTACAACACCCATCATTCCTGACCACTGGCTAAGCTGGGTGTGGATGATGGGAGTTGTAGTCAACCCAAGACCACTCCTCTATTTCAGATGTTCACAAGGCCACCAGTTGGAGACCTCAAGTTGGGGCTCTACCACCACAACCCAGAATCCTCCTGGTCCTGGAAATCAGGTCTCAGTGAACCAATCCAGCGCTGCTGTGCTCTATAAAAGCCCCACATAGGCTTACCCTTATTCAATTTGGGAAATTTGTTTTTTCCCCTGGTAGATCTTCCCACTTCCATGGATTCATAGCTAACCCTCTTTTAGGGTTAGAATAAAATTGGTTCAGTTGGTTAGAGCCTGGTGCAGATAATGCCAAGGTTGCAGGTTTGATCCCCGTAAGGGAGAGCTGCATATTCCAGGATACTGCCTTATATCACTGGCCCATCTTAACCAGCATTGCCTATACTGGCTGGCAGCAGTTTTCCTTGGTTTTTTTCTCCCACCCCAACCTGGAGAAGTTGGAGATTGAACTCGGGACCCCCTGCCTGCAAGTGTATGTTCTGTCACTGAGCTACAGCTTCTCAAATCCTTGTGATCAACCCGCCTTGTGGGCACATGTTTCTTTGGGCCTTTTGGGGCCCATCAAACGGGGCCATCCCAACATTTATGGGGCGCGGGTGGCTCTGTGGTCTAAACCACTGAGTCTCTTGGGCTTGCCGATCGGAAGGTCGGCGGTTCGAATCCCCGCGACGGAGTGGGCTCCCGTTCCTCTGTCCCGGCTCCTGCCAAGCTAGCAGTTCGAAAGCACACTAGCGCAAGTAGATAAATAGGTACCACTGTGGCGGGAAAGTGAACGGCGTTTCCGTGCGCTCTGGTTTCCGTCACAGTGTCCCGTTGCACCAGAAGCGGTTTAGTCCTGCTGACCACATGATCCAGAAAGTTGTCTGTGGACAAACACCGGCTCCCTCGGCCTGAAAGCGAGATGAGCGCTGTAACCCCATAGTCGCCTTTGACTGGACTTAGCCGTCCAGGGGTCCTTTGCCTTTTTTTTTATTACGAGAAGCAACCAGCAGAGGTGTGGGGAGGGATGTTACTTTCTCCAGAGCATTATATTTTAAAAACGTTTATCAAGCCTTCCTTAGCTGTCCGCCCCCCCCCACCAAAAAACCCCCTCTACCACTGTCTCCAGAGGCGTAGGAAGGTCAGGTGGTACCCGGTGTGGAAAATTTCTTGTCACCCCCCCCACACACACATTGATTTCTATTTTTTTTTGGCTGCAAAAATGGTTTTACGTTATTTCATATTTTCTTACAAAGGAATAATAATAAGTAAAAATAAACTTTTATTTATATCCCGCCCTCCCCGGCCGAAGTCGGGCTCAGGGCGGCTAACATCAGATACATAACATTGATATAAAATCAAACAATAATTAAATTACCTCCTAAAAACATGTCAAAATCAAATTAAAGTCTAATTAGATGGCTTTCCTCAGGGTTAGGGTTGGGAACAGTAAGTGCTCCACTGAATTGAAATTTCAGCCTTCACGACATAGGAAAACAGTCAAGTAAACAGCTATTTTCATGGAGGAGGGTCAAGATATTAACTGATATGCATGAAATTTCAAATATAGCTATAGAATCCCTAGTGTAGTAAGATAAGACCTTTGGAGCAGGCATTTAAAAAAAGAAAGATTTTTATGAACCACCCTAGTAGGGCAGTAATTGTTCCTTGATAATTTGTCACCCCCTCCATGCTGGAACCTGGGGCGGCCCGGCCCCCCCTGCCCCCCCACTTCCTGTGCCCCTGACTGTCTCCATTATGGAGGCTTTCAGAGCATGCCATGCCCACTGAGGTGACGTAAAGCCCACCACTGGAAAGCAGAAAGTGGCTTTCTACCTCATCTTTAAGCCAATTGCATTTCAGTTCCATGCACGGCCATATGGCAGAAAAGAGGATTCCATGAAATCCGGTTAATATGGAAGGAGCGGCAGAGTGGGTGTGGTATAGGACCCCCGTCGCGGAGCCAGAAATCAAGAGGCAGTGCCAAACCACCCCACAGAGAGCACGCACCCTGAAATACAAGCTGGTCTTTTCGCCCAGGGAACAGCTGATGGCTTCCTTTTGGATGGTGGCTGGAATGAAGGAGAGGTGATCTCTTGTCTTAAGAGACCAGCAAGTTTGAGAATCCTTGCATAGAATCAAAAGGGGGGTTTACTGCCGGTTCCCAGGCTCTTTTAACATAAATCAGAGACGCCCCCCCCAGGCCCTAGTCAAACTCTCCTCCTAAGAGACAACAGGTACCGTACCTTTGTCTTGGGATGTCTTGTGAGCGGCGAGACTAAGGACCATTGAGCTTTATATTTTTCAAGAGTCGATTAGCGCAAAATTAATGGGGGGCGGCAAACGAGGCGGAGGGGAGTGTCGTTTTTTAATTGCCTCATAAACGTGGGGGGCTGAATCCCCACTCTTCCCTCCCACTCCCATCTCTGCCGCGGATCTCGAGAGTCACATCTGCCTCGTCTCTTCCCACCCTGCTGCCTCACCTCTGCAAAGCTGAGTTCTCACAACAAAAGATGCTTATTTTGCTAGAGTTCACTTCTCGTTTCCCTGCAGTGCCTTCTTCCTTCTTAGATATCAGAATGCAAAGCGTTTCCCCATCTCAGAGACCTGGGTTCAACCATCTTCCTCTCTACACCCACATAAGAATTAATCTCTCCCCTCCCTTTTTTTAAAGAAAAATGAGTAGAAATGTGAAGTTTGGACTGTTCTGCCTTGTTCTGGAGGATGATGGGGTGTGTGTGTGTGTGTGTTTGTGGTGGACCTGGCTGAAAATCTGATCTCCAGTTTTTGTTCTTTTCTTTAAAAAATGATTTTTTAAAAAAATGAAAGGCAGGAGAGCCAGCTCTCATTCATCCAGGATTAGCAGGCAGGCCAAAGTCTTCTAAATTCAGCCTTTGTTCCCAGAGGCTGGACTCTGTGGCATGACCTGCTTTGTCAATGGCCACTCACCCTTTTGCAAGGCTTGGGCTTCTCCCACAATGTCAACATCCTGTAGAGTCCCCATCCCAGGTCATTTTATGAATGGGCTGATGGGGTGGAGGTGGGGGGGGGGTAAAAGAGTAGGCTGAGCGCTGCTTTGCCCTGAGTCAGACTGCCCATTCAATCTGCCCACCCAGTTTTAATGCTTATCTATCCACCCGTCCTAAAAAAATAATAAACACCAGACTCCTTCTCTCGGCAGTTTGGCAACCTTGCCTTCATGCGCCGCTGCCAGCAGAACACAGCTGCCCCCCCCCTCGCCAGATTTGCTGCCCACCCGTTTGCCATCAGAGCGGTAATACCACCTACCACTGCCTAAAAATAAAATTAAAAAAATCTGCTAACACAAGAGAAATATTTCCAGAAGAAGGAGCCAATACGCAGATTTTCCTCTCCATCCCCCCCCCCGCCCCAACTTAAAAGAATTAAAAAAGACAGTTTCACCAGCTGGAGAAGGAGGAAACAACTTTAAACAAAGCCGAGCAGAAGGATTTAATATATACACATATTGGGTGGGATCCCAATGCTCGCCGTGAGTTTTAGTATCTGAATCAGACAGACAGGACTCTCCATCACCCCCAGCATGAGGCATAGGAGGGGAGTCCAGGCATGGCAGCAAATGCTACTTGCTCCGAACAAAGAGATTGCAAACGGATCCAGGTGGGAAGGGATCCCTCGCCCACCCAGGAAGATCCCTCGCAGAAAAGAGGGGAGGGTAGTTTTGTTTTGTTTTTAAAAAAAATAATATTATATAAAAATTCACGTGCATTGCAAATTAGGCAGAGCGCCGGCGATGCAACAACTCCGGAGTGACGCCAAATTAAATTTAATGCAGTTTTTGCGAAGAGCCGTGAGGCGTAAAGTGTGTGTGTTTTGTTCTCTGGCTGAATGGAAAAACAAAACAAAACAGCACACACATTCCCACCCATTTCTCTTGCGCTGGCGGGAGAGACATGTTATTAGACTCCCTCCCTCGACACATTCCCCGGTTGCAAGATCCCTTCCCCAAACAGAGGATCGTATTTTGCTCGCGAGAAATCCGGGCAGGATTTGCCAGCCCACCCCAGTTTGTGTCCCCTGTGAAAACCCCGTTCGAGCCTGGAGACGCCACAAACCCGAAGGTGGAAAATGAGATAAGATAGATAGATCAGATGCATGCATAGGGAACGAGGGTGCCCGTTGACCATCGCGCTGGAGAAAAAGGAAGAAAAGGGATAGAGACCCCCCCCCCCCGAGCACGTTTAGTGGGCTTTCCCCCTCTCCCTTTTACCTGGATGAAGATTTCACAAACTGGAGCGCGCAGCGGAGTCCCTCTCCTCCCCTCCTGGATCCAGATGTGGCCAGAAGCAAAATGCCCCCCTCCTTTCCTGAGTCCCAGAGTAGCAGCAACAGCTGGATCGCCAGAGAGCTGAGCTGAGCCTCAGATGCGAGTCCCCACCCAGTCTGCTCGGTATATGTGCGTGTGTGCGCGCGCGTGTGAGTGTGTGAAATCAGCTCCCCGTTGCACAGGAAACACGGCAGCTACCGCTTCCTCCTCGAGCTGCTGACTGATGCTTCTGGCTTCTCCCTTGCAGCCTCGTTCTCTGCTCAGCTGTGCTCCTCCGCGCCTGGAGAGCTGCTGCCAGCCCGTGCAGACAGCACTGACCCGGGTGGACCCCATGCTCTGACTCACTCAGGGAAAGGCACCTCGCTGGGTTCCTTGCAAATGGATGTTTCCTGGGATTAGAATCATAGAGTTGGAAGGGTCCTCGCCCCCCACAAGGGTGATCTAGTCCAACCCCCCCCCCCCGGATCTTTTTGCCCAACGCGGAACTTGAACCCATGACCCTGACATTAAGAGGCTCCTGCTCCACCGACTGAGCTATCTGCTAAGCTGGAGTAGACCGGGCAGTGGCTCTGTGCTCCTCTGGCGCAATCCTCTCAGCATCGCCGGGTAGGACTGGGAGAGCTGCTGCCGGCCCGTGCCGACAACACAGAGCTAGGTGGACCCAATGGTCTGGCTCAGCACAAGACAGTGTCTTATGTAAATAAAGAGGAAGTGGGGCTAAATATAGCTTGAATGCAGAAACTGCGGGGCACAACTTTTAGAAAACAAGAAATTGGGTAAGATGGCTCAATGGTCGGGGTGTGTGAGGTTGTGCATTGAACCAGGGCCAGATTTAGGTTTGATGAGGCCCTAAGCTACTGAAGGTCATGGGGCCCTTTATATGTCCAGCTGTCCTTTGTCAACAACAAATTGTTGCTTTTTTTGTGTTGAATATATGCTATATGGTAATTTATGGACCTAAATTTATGGGACGTGGGTGGCGCTGTGGGTTAAACCACAGAGCCTAGGGCTTGCCGATCAGAAGGTTGGTGGTTCAAATCCCTGCGATGGCGTGAGCTCCCGTTGCTCTGTCCCTGCTCCT
Source organism: Darevskia nairensis (assembly GCA_034642065.1). Classification (NCBI taxonomy): domain Eukaryota; kingdom Metazoa; phylum Chordata; class Lepidosauria; order Squamata; family Lacertidae; genus Darevskia; species Darevskia nairensis. The sequence goes on from JAWWNI010000860.1 coordinate 212,127, forward strand.
GCCAACCTAGCAGTTTGAAAGCACGTCAAAGTGCAAATAGATAAATAGGTATCACTCTGGCGGGAAGGTAAACGGCGTTTCCGTGCGCTGCTCTGGTTCGCCAGAAGTGGCTTAGTCCTGCTGGCCACATGACCCGGAAGCTGTACGCCGGCTCCCTTGGCCAGTAAAGCGAGATGAGCGCCACAACCCCAGAGTCGTCCGCGACTGGACCTAATGGTCAGGGGTCCCTTTACCTTTATATGCTATATGGTAATTTATGGACCTAATGGGTATCTAACGTCATTTGCACACAACAAAATATGTATTTTATCAAAGTAATTGTTGAACTTATATTTTGGAAATGTGCATTCAGTTTTTTTCCCTTTAAATTTTTTGGGGGCCCCCAAGAGAGTGGGGCCCTAAGCTATAGCTTGTTTAGTTTATACGTAAATCTGGCACTGAAACAAAAGTGACCGGTTCCTGAAGCTCTGCAAACGCTATCTTGCTAGTCAAGATAACCCCACAATTAATTGGTAGTTGTAGCAATGAGCTCATATATGCACATATTCACTTGCTTTGATATAAGCTAACTGGCTTCCTTTGATGCTACCATTATCTGTGGGTTTCGGGTGCTGGGCTCTGAGCTCAGAAAAGAGAACTATCTGTAAAATTTGGGCAGTTGCCACCTATCCCCTCATCTGGGCCAGTGAAGCAATGGCAAGTCCTGGCCCAATTGGGACTCGGCTACATTAGTCAAGAAACAGTGTTTTGAATGCATTATAAACATGCAATGACAGATGGCGCCAGAGAGCAAAAAAAAAATTCTAAGCGATTTTCCATAGTGTTTTTTCCTTTAGTTATAACGATTTAATTTCTGACTTATTTATAGCGTGTTTTTCCCCCTGTGTGTAGATCCATCCCAAGTTGATGTATGCTGCTTTGTGCATGAAGAAGGTATATTTGTTTGCTTGGGTGAAGACAAATCATCTCCTTCTTCTGTGCCCATAAAGGCAAGGAAGATATAACAGGTTGCTTTGCTGCAAGTCTACCACTCTGATGTTTGGGAAATCTTTCTTAGCTATCTCTGCACCCAACCTCTCCCACAAGTCCTCCTTTGGGTCTGCAGTTCCGAACAGGTTGGGTGGTGGTGGTGAACCAGAGACCCTGGATTTAAGGGGGTGGGGGGCAAGAAACATACATCCAAACAGGAGGAGAGCCAGGAAAAAGTCAAAATGATAGATCTACACCAGTGCTTCCCAAACTTGGGTCTCCAGCTGTTTTTTGGACTACAAATCCCATCATCCCTAGCTAACACGACCAGTTGGCAAGGATGATGGGAATTGTAGTCCGAAAACAGCTGGAGAGCCAAGTTTGGGAAGCACTGATCTGCACAACCAGCGTGGGGGACATGTAGCCCATTGGCCTCCAATCCCCATCAGTCCTGACTGTTGGCCATGCTGGCTGTGTCTGATGGGATTTGGAGTCCAATAACATCTGGACCTAGGTGGCACTGTGGGTTAACCCAGTGTTCCCCAACCTTGGGCCTCCAGCTGTTTTTGGACTACAACTCCCATCATCCCTCGCTAGCAAGACCAGTGGTCAGGGACGATGGGAATTGTAGTCTGAAAACAGCTGGAGGCCCAAGGTTGGGGAACACTGGGTTAAACCACAGAGCCCAGGGCTTGCTAATCAGAAGGTCGGCGGTTCAAATCCCTGCGACGGGGTGAGCTCCCGTTGCTTGGTCCCAGCTCCTGCCCACCTAGCAGTTCGAAAGCACATCAAAGTGCAAGTAGATAAATAGGTACCGCTCCGACGGGAAGGTAAACGGTGTTTCCGTGCGCTGCTCTGGTTCGCCAGAAGCGGCTTTGTCATACTGGCCACATGACCCGGAAGCTGTACGCCGGCTCTCGGCCAATAAAGCAAGATGAGCGCCGCAACCCCAGAGTCGGTTGTGACACAAAGGATTTGCCCAGCCAGATGTTTGGGATAACTTTAGGGGAAGGGGCATAGAGCACCTGGTTTGAATGCAGAAGGAATCCCTGACATCTTCCAGGTATGTCTGGGAGAGATCCCTCCCTGAAACCCTGGAGAGCTACTGCCAGTCAGAGTAGGCAGCAACGGCCTGACTAAGCTGGCTGGGTGGGAGCTGGAGTCCAGAGATTTGCTTGATTAGGAGAAAACAACAAGCTGTTTCTTATTTGTAAGCCGCATTGAGTCTGTAAGGGAAAAAGGCAGCATATTATTATTATTATTATTATTATTATTATTATTATTATTATTAATAGTTGCTGTCAGATTCATCTGTCTCAAGAGACAATGGAGTGTACCTCTGGGGGTGAATGGAGCCAGGCATTAATCGATGCTGACTAGTGAGACCCTCATCAATTCCTTGTTGAATCAAGACTAAAAACCTTGCCATTGTATCCTTGGGATCGTGAGTTGCTGGGAATCTTCCTTCCTTGAAAAACAGCTGGCATTTTTTTTTTTTTAATGTATTATTATTAAAGATGTTCTTGATTTACAAAAGTATGTGCAATGTCTCTCTCTCGTATCCCCCCCCCCCCTGTAACATTTTTACAAATCAGTTTCATTTGTTGAGACATTAGGAAGGGGGAAGGAGGTGGAGGGGGGGGGAAGATGAGTGGGGGTGGGGTCACGTGGCAACGTTTCCCTATTTTAGTTAATATATGTGGGGGGTTGTGTTAGCATTGCTTGTGCAGGTTCTCCGTTGTTCACTTGTGTTCCTTTGGTGGTGAGAGAGGTTGGGGTTTGCCTAGGGTGTGGCTGTTCATTTGTGGTTGGCTGTGGTGGTCTTTGTTTTCATGTGTGAGTGGGCTGGGTTGGTGTTTTGGATCAGGTTAGCCATATTGATTTGTATGCCGTTGGTGGATTTTTGTCATTGTCTTGTTGGGCTGTGTATGTAATAAAGGAGAGCCATACCAGGGTGAAGGCGTCTTCTATTTGTCCCCGTGTCAGTTTCAGCTTATTGGTTAATTTTTCTAGTAAGGCTGTTTCCCATACTATTTGGTACCATTGGCCCATGCTTACTCCTGACAGGTCTCTCCAGTGTCTGGTTATGATGTTTCTGGCTGCTGAAAGTACCGTATTTTTTCGCCCCATAAGACGCACCTAGTTTTTAGAGGAGGAAAGCCCTGTTTTTTTGAGGATCAGTTCAAAGTGGTGCTGCTTTTTTTTGCAAAGGGAAAAGCCCTGTTTTTTTTGAGGATCAGCTCAAAGTGGTGCAGCTTCTTTTGCAAAGGGAAAAGCCCTGTTTTTTTGAGGATCAGCTCAAAGTGGTGCCGCTTTTTTGCAAAGGGAAAAGCCCTGTTTTTTTGAGGATCAGTTCAAAGTGGTGCCGCTTTTTTTGCAAAGGGAAAAGCCCTGTTTTTTTGAGGATCAGCTCAAAGTGGTGCAGCTTCTTTTGCAAAGGGAAAAGCCCTGTTTTTTTGAGGATCAGCTGAAAGTGGTGCAGCTTCTTTTTCAAAGAGGAAAAGCCCCATTTTTATGGGGTTCAACTCAGTTTGCAGCTTCTATTCCTACAGGAAAGGGAGCCATTTCTACAGTTTCCAGACAGATAATCTAATCAGCCAGTCACATGTCACTGGGGAAACAAACAGTCTCCCTCTGCATTCAACAACGGAGGCCTGGGCAAGGGGGCGGGGCTGGAAAGGGAGCCTTATCTCTCTCCCTGATCTTCTTGCTGAACAGCTGTTCAGGCTTCCTTTCAACACCCTCTCTTCTCTTTGTAAAAAAAAGAGCACAATCTGCTTTTGGCCCCTAGGCAATTTGGCTCCAGGGACCATGCATTCGCTCCATAAGACGCACAGACATTTCCCCTTACTTTTTGGGAGGAAAAAAGTGCGTCTTATGGAGCGAAAAATATGGTAGGTGGGTTAGGGGTTCTTTGTGGTGTAAGTGGGCATTGTTGTCTTGGAAGATGTTCCGTAAGGCCAGTTCTGGGGTGATTTCTAATACTTGCTTGGTTATTTTACACATTTCTGTTGAACTGGCTCATGTCTCCATCTCCCTGCTGAATTAAATTCACATCTCCCGCCTTTGATCCGCCAGCTCTTGCCAGCTCTCGGCAAACACCCTTCTGCTGCCTTGTAGGAAGCCAGGGTCATTCAGCTGAAGAAACCTGCTCCCTGGCTGACTGCAGGCAACCTGTCAGTGGGGATTGGAGACTTTGCAAGGAAGACAGGAGAGAAAGGGAATCTGTATCTGTCAGAGGGCTGCTGTATATTCATTCATGTGTGTCTGGGTGTCAAGAATGCAGAACAATGCAGGGAGGCAGCGCATTTAAGAACACCTGACAAGCAACTGAGAGGGCTGGTTTGCTTTGGGGTTAACGGGGTTACCATCTCCCCCAACATAAAAGGGTTGGGAGTCTTCAGGATCTGCCAGACTGATGCTATTTTGGGGTGGCGTTCAGTCCATAGCGGTCAACTTTCGGATTTGAAAATAAGGGATTTCCCCCCAAACTTTCGGATTTGAAAATAAGGGATGCCGCGAGGGCGGTGCAGTGGCACCAAGTAGCCTCGCCACCCTGCGCTCCAGAGGCTGTGCACGAACGGGTGAGCGAAAGAGCGAGCGCAGACGGCAGGCAGGCTGTCTGTCTGGTTGGGCGTGAGGGTCTGGCTGCACAAGGCATGCAAGCTCCGCCCCCAGTTGGTCTCAGACTCCTTATTGGCAGCCGAGCAACACAGCTGAGGAGCCTCCCTGGCCGGCAGGGAGGGAGAGGAGCTGCTTCCTTTGAAATCTGGGAAATTTAAGGGATATCAACAACCCAGGATAGCAGTGGGAAACGGCATTGGAATAAGGGAGTTTCCTGCAAAAAAGGGAGGGTTGACAGCTATGGTTCAGCCATGTGCTGGCAAATTGAGGTTGCACAATTGCAGATTGGGAGTGCCTTGTGCAACTAACCAGCAATGATGGCTGCCCACCCAGGTGGCTTTAACAAAGGAACAGACGAATTCGTGGAGGAGAGGGCAATCGATGGCTACTAGTCTGCTCTGACTCAAGCTGGAGACAGCAATGCTTCCATATCCCAGTTGCTGGAAAACTGCCACGGACTGGCTGGAGGCAGAGGAGTGGAAGGAGGCACCAGCTTGGGGCACCATGCCAAGGGAAGAAGGCATGGAGCCAGGGGATTGGTGGCGGGATGATGACGAGTGGTCGGAGCGAGAAGAGGGAGCAGACTGGGAGGAGGAGGTGTCGGAGGGTGAAGAGGCGACAGGGTTTAGTGAGCAGGAAGAGGATGGGGCAGAGAGCAGTCCAGACTCAGAGGCAGGAGAGGAGGGGGGCCCCGGAGACAGAGGTGAGGCAGGCTGCTGGAGGACCCAGGGGGGTCTCCCTCTCCTGCTATGACCAGTTCCTCCCCCCCCCCCCGGTCTCCCAGAACACACAGAGAAATGAAGACGGCTGAGTAAAGAGATAAAAGACGAAGAAGCCAAGACACCGTTGATGGAATCTTCCGAGGAGTTGGAGATGGTGTTTATGTGTGATCCATGTTTCACAATAATACAGTAAAGTTGTTAGTAGAATAGCTTTGCAGACAAGCATTTTGCTTTCCTTGGAAATCTCCCGGTCCTCAAACACTCTGCGCTTCAATCGGGAGAAAGCTGCACTCAGAGAGCTCAGGCGATGCTGGATTTCGGCATCAGTGTTGACCCTTGTGGAATGATAACTGCACAGGTAGGAAAAGCGATCAACACTTTCCAACGTTACACCATCGAAAAAATATGGGAGAGAGGAGATCCCAGCAGACTTTAGGGATGCCAAAATTATCAACTTTTTTTTTTTTTTTTTTTAAAGGTGATAGAATGGATTGTGGAACTCATTGAGACACCTCTTTAGTAGCTGCAGCTTGCAAAATTATTTTAAGGATCTTAGGAAACAGTCTCCTCACTATATCCGAGGCTACCCTTCCTGAATCCCAAAATGGTTTTCACAGTGGGATCAGGTGTTAAACAGGGTTGTGTTATCGCCCCAACTCTATTCATTATGTTCAGAAACTCCCCACCGGAGTAGAAATCATATATTGGACAGATGGAAAGCTCTTTAATCTGAGCAGGCTGAAAACGAAGAGTAAAGTTACCATAACTTCCGTCATAGAGCTTCATTATGCTAGTGACAACGTCCTGTGTATGGGGAAAAGCAACCTGTCGCTCGTCAGGTGCTGCTGGACTCTAACTCCCATCAGCCCCTGCCAGCCTAAAGGTAAAGGTAAAGGGACCCCTGACCATTAGGTCCAGTCGTGACCGACTCTGGGGTTGCGGCACTCATCTCACTTTATTGGCCGAGGCAGCCGGCGTACAGCTTCCGGGTCATGTGGCCAGCATGACTAAGCCGCTTCTGGCGAACCAGAGCAGCGCACGGAAACGCCGTTTACCTTCCCACCAGAGCAGTACCTATTTATCTACTTGCACTTTGATGTGCTTTTGAACTGCTAGGTGGGCAGGAGCAGGGACCAAGCAATGGGAGCTCACCCCGCCGCAGGGATTCGAACCGCCGGCCTTCTGATCAGCAAGTCCTAGGCTCTGTGGATTAACCCACAGCGCCACCTGGGTCCCTGCTGGACTCTAACTCCCATCAGCCCCTGCCAGCCTAAGCTGTCACCCAAAATCACCAAGGCAGGGGGGGGAGTGCATTAGGGCTCGCGCTCAGAATCCTTGCCCTCCATTGCCATCTAGGGATCCACCAGGGATATGTGTCCATCAAACATGTGCTTGTCTGTCCGTCATGCCCTCAAGTATTATTCCCGTCACTCATCCAGCTTCTAAGCTGGGCCGCTCAGATTCTCGTGGTCGCATCCTGCCACAAGATGGCAGCCGGCACCCAAATCACTTCCTCTGAAGAGAGATTTCCCTATTTGCAGATGCAAAAGCGTGGCGTGGAAGTTCCTTCTACAAAGGAAGCATTATTTTGAGGTCCACCCAGGGAGACATTCGCATTAAGAACGGGAGAAGAGCCCTGGCTGCTGGGTCAGGCCAAAGGGGTCGAGTCCAGCATCCTGATCTCACAGTGGCTGACCAGATGCCCATTGTGGGAAACCCGAAAGCAGGATTCGAATACAAGAGCAATTCTCCCCTTCTGTGGTTTCCAGCAAATGGTATTCAGAAGCATTGAGGTGGCCAATTGGGAAGGCAGAGCGTAGCTTCTGTGGTTGGTAGCCATTGACAGCCCTCTCCTTTGTTGTCAATAAATAATAATAATAATAATAATAATAATAATAATAATTGTTGGTGTTAAAGGGTTAAAAAAGTCTTAGTCGCTCTAATCACTGAGCAGCTGTGTGTCCTTGAACATCCGGGAATGTTAGATAATTTGTATAAATACTCAGTTTGTAACCGTGGGCGTTGGTCACTGAGCTGAGCTGAATGTAGTGTAAAGTTTTCTTTCAAGCAAGAGATAAAACACGAGTGCTTTATCTCCAGGTTTTTTGCTTTTGTCAATAAATTGCTTTAAGTTTCAACGTCATTGCTCCAGAGTTCCTGATTTACAGCTATTGCTGGCTCTCCTATCTTCTTCACTCTGCTGCACAAAGAAAGGCTCTGCTGTGAGTAAGACTTAAAAGGCTTGGAAGCGAACTGGACATTTATTTTAACATTAATTAAAGTTTAATGGATAATAATAATAATAATAATAATAATAATAGTTAATACCCTGTCCATCTGGCTGGGTTTCCCCAGCCACTCTTAGATTAGAATTCAGAATTAGAATTTGTCTAATTAACTTCTAGCAGTTCAAAAGCACGTCAAAGTGCAAGTAGATAAATAGGTACCACTCTGGCGGGAAGGTAAACGGCATCTCCGTGTGCTGCTCTGGTTCGCCAGAAGCGGCTTAGTCATGCTGGCCACATGACCTGGAAGCTGTACGCCGGCTCCCTCGGCCAATAAAGCGAGATGAGTGCCGCAACCCCAGAGTTGTCCACGACTGGACCTAGTGCAGTGTTTTTCACCCTCTTCTGGGCAACGGAACACCTGTCTTCGGGAAAAAATCTCGCGGCACAGCACCCACAGCGCGCGGCTTTTTTTCTATGGGGGGGCCGGCACAGTTTTTTTTTCGGGCCTCCGAGGCCCAGCGCGGCTTCTTCCCGCGCTGGGGAGGCCCGGCGGGGCTTTTCCCCGCGTCGGAGAGGCCCGGCGGAGCTTCGGCTTCGGCGGGGCTTTTCCCCGCGGCACAGCAGCCGGTGGCTTGCGGCACACCAGTGTGCCGCGGAACACCGGTTGGGAAACGCTGACCTAGTGGTCAGGGGTACCTTTACCTTTAATTATCTTCCAAAGCCACCTAGGTGGGTGGCCGTCATCCCTGCCTCTTGTGGCAGTGAGTTCCACAGTTTATGTGAAGACGTGAGGAAGAGGGACTACAGCTTTCCAATGGCTGCCTCAGGACTTAAGGAAGAATTCACATGCTACGCCGGATCTCCAAGGTGTTTACGGAGCCCGACGGCTCCATGGCTCCACCTTCTCTCCTCTGACTCACCTCTGTCTGGGTCGCTGGTCGAGAACGCAGATATGTATGTGGTATTTTGACGGCTGGGTCCCCCCCTCCTTAGGGCGAGGAGGGAGACGCTCAACTCAAAACAAAGACCAGAGGAGCTACAGCAATGTAAACCGCGACTTTTATTGTCATTTCTCCGAACTGAACCACAGAAGGCCGCGCACCACAAACGTCCCGCGTGACAAACGCACATTGGCTATGCACCTTTCAGTGCGTTGCTCCCGGCTGCTGGCGCCCCGACGGGGAAGAGCCTTTCACAGAAAGGAGCAGGGGCTGGTCTGAGCGGTGCAGCGCTCGGAGCTGGGGGAACGGATCTGCGGCAGCAGCAACCGGGAGGCAACCCAGACCCGGTTAGGAGTTCCCAGAAATGCAAACGTATATACTATAGATACATATAAAAATACAGGCTGGTAGCATAGGGCTTCCCTTGGACATCTATAATACAAAAGGACTTGCTTCTTCGAGATCCCCTTCCCTTAAACCACACCCCGAAGGTTACCAACACATAAGGGGCAAAGGCTATCTTCCCCAGTTGCAGAATTTAGTGCCCCCCCCATCGCACAGTGAGGACCCTTTTAGGATGGTGGCTGCCACGACGTCCATGCCCCTGGTGACCCTGGAAGGGACGTCTGTGGCTCTGGTTTGCTCAGGTCTAAAGGAGCAGGAAGAAGAAGAAGAGTTTGGATTTGATATCCCGCTTTATCACTCCCCGAAGGAGTCTCAAAGCGGCTCATATTCTCCTTTCCCTTCTTCCCCCACAACAAACACTCTGTGAGGTGAGTGGGGCTGAGAGACTTCAGAGAAGTGTGACTAGCCCAAGGTCACCCAGCAGCTGCATGGGGAGGAGCGGGGAAGCGAACCCGGTTCACCGGATTACGAGTCTACCGCTCTTAACCACTACACCACACTGGCTCTCAAGAAGGTCTCAGGTTCAATTTCAAGCAGCACCTCTGGGTCAGGCTGGGAATGTCCCCTGCCTGAGCCCCCAGATAGCTGCTGCCGGTCAGTGTAGAGCAGCATTCCCCCAACATGGGTCTCCAGCTTTCTTTTGGACAACAACAACTCCCATGATCCCTGACCGCCCTTGCTAGCTAGGGATGATGGGAGCTGTAGTCCAACAACAGCTGGAGACCTAAGTTTGGGAAATGTTGGTGCAGAGAATTCTGAGCTGGTTGGACGCCTGACTCCCTGTAAGGCACCTTCTCTGAAAATCAGACCCACACTTTAGACATGAAGCAGGCAGAAGTAGGAACCAACTGCCTTCCACCATGCTGAGCCAAGCCACTGGGAATATATTGCCTTGCTCTGGCTGGCAGCAGCTTTCTGCCCTGCAAGTTGGGACCCCGTTGCTGGAGATGCTAGCGTTTAGAAGCTGGGATGCGAGGCGAGCAAAGCAGAAGAAGAGTTTGGATTTGATATCCCACTTTATCACTCCCCTTCAGGAGTCTCCAAGCGGCTCACATTCTCCTTTCCCTTCCTCCCCCACAACAAACACTCTGTGAGGTGAGTGGGGCTGAGAGACTTCAGAGAAGGGTGACTAGCCCAAGGTCACACAGCAGCTGCATGTGGAGGAGAGGCGAAGCGAACCCGGTTCCCCAGATTACGAGTCTACCACTCTTAACCACTACACCACACTGGCAGGGACTCGTCTCCACAGTGGTGCTGAGCCCCTCATCCGGTTAGTGCAAGGAGTTAGCTTGGCACTTTCCCCCTCCCTGGCCTGCTAAATCTGGAGATTTGGGGAGGGTGCAGGCGGGGTGGGGGGAGTCCCACTGCATAAATCTTTAAACTAATGGAAGGAGAGGCTTCGTGCTGCTTTGGATGCAAGCCCTGAGCTGCAGGCCCGTGCCCAGAGCTGACCTCTCTTCAGGTGTAAGTTTGGACTTCTCCAGTACGGTGCCACTAGCTGGCAGGCCCTGCTGCCATCCAAAGGCCTAGCCCACCCTTAGAACCAGCCAAGCAATTCTGCCCCCATTTGCTGTGGGGATCGGAAAGGGACAATGCACACATTTGCCAAACCACTGGCATCCACTGGGACCCACCAGCACATCCCTGAAGACATGGCTTGGACTCACAAAGGCAACTTTTTGCTGGTGTGCTCTCTGCATATGCATCTAATCCATAGCTGTCAACCCTCCCCTTTTTTGCGGGAAACTCCCTTATTCCAGTGCCGTTTCCCGCTGCTATCCCGGATTGTTGATATGGAAACGGGCCATGGTAAACGCTCTTCTCAAATTGGGCTCCGTCAGGTCTATCAAGTAGTTGGCAAGAGATCTTACCACTGCACTCATTCCTCAAGGTCTCCGTCCCTGGCCTATGCAGCCATGCAAGACTTACACACAAGCAGTGGGCTTTCAGCTGGACCAGTCCAAATACATTGAGAGTTTATGCGCAGCCACAAAAAGACCCTCACAGCTGGTTCTATAAAACAAAGCTAGCATCCCCCGCAAGGGAACTGTTATCTCACAGAAACCAGACAACCGACCGCACACCCGGTCAACTGTCGTTGTTTTAAGTCTTCTTTTAAGCAACGGCAACACAGATCCACAGATCCAGCCTCGGCTTTTGTGCGACCGTGAGATATGGCTTCCGAGGAGGTCCGCAGAGCATCTTTAATTCCACACCAAAAGCCAGAGAGACGAAAAAACGGGATGGCTTGTCCAATCAGACAGCTCAGTCTCCCAGGGCGCCAACACTCGCCGTCGTCAACACAGCTGTGAGCCGAAATCCGGAACACTCCCTTGCTCAGTCACCAGGGTAATACTGCCCTCCAATGGTAAGAACTGTTTTATCTACAGAGCTTCTCCATTTTTGATCGGACGCAGGACAACAGGCTGGGGGACAGAGGCGGCTTCAAACTTCACCAAATGGCAAGCACAGCCGAAGCCGTGTGCCGGTGGCATTTGGGAATAAGGCACTTTCGAGCACACCTCCTTCATGTTTCTAATCAGCTGGGTCAGCGTGCCGAGACTTGGCCCTCGCATGAGGCTAGACCCTATGGAGGAAAATTCTCATCACTGCATAGCGACGTCACAGGTGTTCCTCCATTGACACAGGTGCTCATCTGAATCCAACTCAGATTAGATCAGGGTGTATGTGTGTGTGTACATCTGCATTTAATATCAGCCTGCAACTTCACCATACAAACTGACTGCTGCCTGATATCATGACTTGGGACCTGCCTTGGTTAACCTGGTGTCATTCAAAGGTGTTTGGACCGCAGTTGCCATCTTCTGGGCTGCATGATGCTAGAAGCTCATGGGAACTGTAGTTCAAACAGTTCTGCAATGCACCCGGTTAACAAAGGCTGCCTTAGATCGATCAGCAGTTCAGCTCAGTAACAACAACAAAAAGCTGATAGATAGGAATTTGGAGTCAAGGAATTTGGCTGCAGTCATGCATCTGGGATGGACGAAAGGGTTGCCTCAGGTGAGCTGTCGCTGTTGTTACCTGTGTCTCAAGAGACACGGAGGAAAGTGTTATGCGATCGTGCGATGCTGAGGCATTCACAAGAGACTGCTACCGTATATTCTGGCGTATAAGACGACTGGGCGTATAAGACGACCCCCAACTTTTCCAGTTAAAATATAGAGTTTGGGATATACTCGCCGTATAAAAAATACGACCCGGCATATAAGACGACCCCCGACTTTTGAGAAGATTTTCCTGGGTTAAAAAGTAGTCTTATACACAGGAATATACAGTAATTCCAGAAAATCTCCTCTTCCTTCTCCAAAACCAAGTCTTCCGAGTAAACCAGCCACACTTATTGGTAATATCACCTGCCCTTCCCAAGCACCCTGACCAGCACACCAGAGTGAAAGGTCACAGCCTCGTTCCTTGCCGAAATTTGTCTCGCCAAGATCCAGCCTCCGTCCACAGATCTGGGCAGGCCACTTCTAATGGTGCGCCAAATGACAAGAGGGCTGCCCAATGGGAAGCGAGGAACAGGGCAAGCAATGGCAACGTTGCTCCTTTATGTACAGTCCTCCAAGCCCAACACAGTCCAGCCTACCAGGTACTTGAATCCCCAGCTGAGGGCAAGGCAAACCCTGACAGGTCACCATCTTTGGCTGAGGAGGGACTGAGATTGGCCTGCCGGGAGCGGAGTCTGCAATTTGCAACGGCTGGTACCAGAATGGCATGGAGTGGGGGTGGGCGGGCACCTGTGCTCGGCTGCCAATAAGGAGTCTGAGACCGACTGGGGGCGGAGCTTGCATGCCTTGTGCAGCCAGACCCTCACGCCCTGTGCCAAACCGGCGGTGCCAATGGCAAAGCACAACATAAAAGAATATGCAGCCTCATTGCAACTGCTGCTTTACGGCACACAAACAAACACGCCCCTGCCTGTATCACAAAGCAAAATCTCAAAAGGAAGCTGCGAACATCTTGTTCTGACATGCTGTGGACAGCGCAGGTACCGGTGAAAGCTCACCTGAAGCCATTGGCACAATCTAGAAGTTCCCACCCTGAGACCTCAACTGTTAACACTGATTAGCTGGTCGGCCTATTTGGGCACCAAAACAGGGGGAAGGGGGTGGGGAAATGAAAGAATGGAAATTTTCTGCCTATTTAGAAAAATATCCTTGCTTTCAGCTTTATAAAATAATATATATATACAGGTACATATATATATTTAAGAAAGGCTCCAGTTAGAAAAAAAGACAAGTGTATCAAAATATGGCGATGCTGTATGGCTGTGAATACAAAACCCCTCAAAAATATTTGTTCGCGTGCTTTTTTTTTAAAAAAGGCATCGTGCTAAGAAACTTAAATCATTTTGCTTCCCCCGCTCCCACAGAACGGCTGAAGGTCTTGGGAGAATTTGAGATAGACCCATTTAACGAAAACACGTTAACTCCAAGGCCGCCATCCTCTGAACACCAGCAGCCTCCTTCCCCTCGGAGAGTGTCGCAACTTTTCCGGAGGAATGGAGAAGCCGAGCGGCAACTTCTAAAGCTCTCGGCTCAAAGTTCAGGCTATGCAGAACGCTGCTCAGCAATGGGCTATGGGGCTGCCCCCCAGAAATGTGTTTGCTACTGACTGGGTCAAGAAGCAGAAGTCATGGCCAATTCCAGCTCTATGCGACCCCTGAGCAAGGTTATTTGGAAGTTTATCTTGAGTTATTTACATTTCTTAGAATTAGTTTATAACGTTTTTGAGTATTTTTGCTCTTGAGCAATTCTGCTTTTGAATCATTAAACATATTATTTTTTTGAGTATTACTATATAAATATACGTTCATCTCGTTTCAGGGATCTTTCACGGTGCAGACTTCTTTTTTTTGTAATTCCAGCTCTCTGGCAGTGCACATAAAAAGGTAAAGGGACCCCTGACCATTAGGTCCAGTCGTGTCCGACTCTGGGGTTGCGGCGCTCATCTCGCTTTATTGGCCGAGGGAACCGGCGTACAGCTTCCAGGTCATGTGGCCAGCATGACTAAGCTGCTTCTGGAGAACCAGAGCAGCGCACGGAAACACCGTTTCACCTTCCCGCCAGAGCGGTTCCTATTGATCTACTTGCACTTTTGACGTGCTTTCGAACCGCTAGGTTGGCAGGAGCTGGGACCGAGCAACGGGAGCTCACCCAGTCGCAGGGATTCGAACCGCCGACCTTCTGATCATCAAGCCCTAGGCTCTGTGGTTTAACAGGCAGTGCACATACCTGTGTGCTATTTTATTCCACGGAAGACTAATAAATATTGTACAGTCGCATCTTACGTGGGGGTTCGGTTCCAAGGGTTCTGCATATGCACGAAAATCATATATACCCAAACCCTTGGGAGTCACGCCTGCAGTTGGCAGAGAGCTTTAAAGATAAAGCACACGGATCCAGCAGAAAAAGAGAGTTTTTAAGCTCTCTGCCTTAACTTGGGGACAAAGGCCGGCCCAGAACACCGGCTCTGGGATGTTCACACAAAATCTCGCAGGAACCCAGACTGCGAGATCTTGCATGAGCATCGCCTTGCCCCTCAAGTAAGGCGAAGAACATAAGAACTCTTTAAAGATCTCTACCTCGTTTGGAGTTAAGTTGCGCGATTCCAACCGGTCTGCCTCCAACCGCATATGGTCGAATTGGTGCAAGCTCAATGCACGTAAGATGCGATCCTGCTGTACCTGCACATCATAGGAGCATAGCTGTCAACCCTCCCTTTTTTTGGTGGGAAACTCCCTTATTCCAATGCCGTTTCCCGCTGCTATCCCGGATTGTTGATATCCCTTAAATTTCCCAGATTTCAAAGGAAGCAGCTCCTCTCCCTCCCTGCCGGCCAGGGAGGCTCCTCAGCTGCGTTGCTCGGCTGCCAATAAGGAGTCTGAGACCGACTGGGGGCGGAGCTTGCATGCCTTGTGCAGCCAGACCCTCACCCCCAACCAGACAGACAGCCTGCCTGCCGTCTATGCGCTCGCTCTTTCGCTCACCCGTTCACGCGCAGCCTCTGGAGCGCAGGGTGGCGAGGCTACTTGGTGCCTTTGCACCGCCCTCTTGGCATCCCTTATTTTCAAATCCGAAAGTTGACAGCTATGCATAGGAGGTCAGGTCCAACGTGCGCTGGCTGCCCACAAATGTTACTGTATTTGTAAAGCGTTTTGTGTGTTTTGTTTTATAAAGAGCTATGCTGAGCGGAGAGACCCCAAAGCGCAGCAGCGCAGAGAGGTAAGGGGGCAAAACTATTTCTCCTAATGAGCCTGTGCTCAGAGGATGGCAGAGGCGGTGGAGGGATTTCCTACAGAACAGGATGGAAAAAGGGGTCGTAGCAGGAGACATGGAAGCAGCGACTTTCATCGCGGTTTCTACTGGATCCTGTTGACCTCTTTCCCCGTTCTCTGCCCCAAAAATGGGCTGGCGAGGGGAGCATCTCGGGATACATGGAAGACCCAGTTCAAAAAAGAAAACAGCAAAGATATATTATGGGGGTGAGGAAGAAGCCATGCCTACGACGCCAAGTTACAAAATGAATAACCCCTGTGTCGCAAACAGTAAACAACAGCAATAAGGGCAATACAATGACCAATGAATATATCAGGCGCTTCAATAAACAAACTCAATATGTATCAAGAAATAATCCAAGTCATAGAGAACATAAAATATAAGTATCTAAATGAAATGAGCTAACAATGTGCATGAAAAGGCGTAATCAGTCCATATACTGTAGCAATAACGTCCAAGTAGTTCCAGTAGTAATGTGCACAGCGATCCCGGATAATCCAAACTGTTTCGCAGGAGTCTTCTTCAGCACAACATATAGGTTTGAAGAGAACGCGTACTAGACCATATCATGAAAATGTGAATATAAATAAATCCTTCTGTGGAGTAATGTAACAGTAGTGGTTACATACCCTTATGACCGCTACTCCACAGAAGGATTGATTTATATTCACATTTTCATGATATGGTCTAGTACGCGTTCTCTTCAAACCTATATGTTGTGCTGAAGAAGACTCCTGCGAAACAGTTTGGATTATCCGGGATCGCTGTGCACATTACTACTGGAACTACTTGGACGTTATTGCTACAGTATATGGACTGATTACGCCTTTTCATGCACATTGTTAGCTCATTTCATTTAGAGACTTATATTTTATGTTCTCTATGACTTTGATTATTTCTTGATATATATTGAGTTTGTTTATTGAAGCGCCTTATATATTCATTGGTCATTGTATTGCCCTTATTGCTGATGCTTACGACGCAGCAGCAACACCCCCCCCCCCGACAGCAAAAAGAAAAGGGGAGCAAGTTTTCTTCTCTGTGTGTAAGCAGAGCTTGTAAGATTGTCTATATATGCAACATGGGGTGGGGTAGTTAACTTTTTCTACAAAAGGCATTTAAAAGAGAAAAAACAAAACGTAAAACGGGATATCTGCAAGTTCAAGCATACAATAAACAAATACTCCTCTCTATACTTATATACGCATTTTTTTATATATAATCTCTCTCTTTCTCTCTCTCTAACTTAAGGTACTTTGGTCAGCAAACCTTATTGCTACATCCTGACAGAATTATCTGTCCATGAGGTTGTTTCCACCACAAATGAAAACGCTCCCAGCAGCCTTCCAAATCTCACTTTTCTGAACGTCGGTTTTTGTTTTTCCTTTTGTAAACAACACAAAATATCAGAGATGATGTCACTGCAGTCCTTTTTTCCCCTTTTCCTTTTGGTGGGGAAGAACAGGGAAATGGCAAGGTGGCCCGACTGCGTCGCGACACACACGTCGCCCTCCCCCCCCCAAAGGCCTCTCGACCGAAGGAGGACGACGTCCCTTTGGTCAGTTATTTTGCTCACACCCGTGGTCTCGATGGCTTCCCGTGTGGGATGTGTGCATTTCTTTGGCTTGACACAGTGCAGGAAGTAAAAAAAAAAAAGGGGGGGGGAGAAAGAAGACTATATAGACCAATGTCCTCGCTTTCAGCATTGATGCCACGACGGCCGACCCGAAGAAAGCTGCAAAATTGCGATGGAAGAAAGACGACAGCTTGCGTGAGGCAAATAAAATTAAAAAGCCAATCTTTGTGCATATTTTTTTCCTTGTCGAAATGAGAGAGCGCAACAAGCGCTAAAGACTGCCCCCCCCTTTTCCGAGAACAGAAGACCGCCGCGTTTCCGGAGCAAAACCCCGTCGCGGACATCGATTCGGAAAGAACCCGCCTTTGGGACAGGCACGTTTTTTTGTCAAAGTGCAACGCAGTTATCTGTATCCAAGAAGAGATCTTGACAGGGGATATATCTCTCTAGATCCCTGCTATGGCACCAGAAATGCATCCAGGGAACGTGTGGTCCTCATTCTTGGGCCACCTCCCTCCTGAGTACCCAGCTCCCGGAGGCGTTTCCGGAGAGGCAGCGTCAGACGACAAACTCGGGGACTTCTTCGTGGGCCAGATCCAAAGAGAAGTACTTGCTGGTCCTCTTGACGGGGAAAGCATCGTGAATGTTGATGCACTGCTGCGCTAAGCAGCCGTTGCAGTAGAGGCCCTCTTCTGCCAGGCCGTGGCCACAGCCGAAGGTGTAGCTCTGAGCCGTCTCCTGGCAGAGGCTGGCCAGTCGCAGGAAGTCCTTTTGGTAGAGCCGGATGTCGTCCAGGCTCAAGCTGTGCCGGTCGGTGGAGGTCTTTGGCTTCCGGCAGGCCGTCTGCAGGAGACAGGAAAGAAGGGTTTAAGGCGGGAGCTGCCCACCTTTGGGAGTCCACGGCTCCCTTGACCAACTGCAGAGGACCCTAAAGTCCATGAATAATAATAGCTTAAGGGTCCCGGGCCCTAAAGAAGCCAGGTTATCCTCCACCAGGGCCAGGGCCTTTTCAGTGATGGCTCCGACCTGGTGGAATGCTCTGTCCCACGAGACGAGGGCCCTGCAGGACTTTATCTCCTTCCATGGGGCCTGTAAGACAGAGCTATTCCGCCTGGCCTTCAATTTAGCCTGTTCCTCCATTCATTTTTCCCTTCCCTTTTATTATGAAGAAACCCTTTCTGAGACCCCACATTTAAACTCTTCCCTGGTCTCCTTGCTGGCCCTAGCAGGACTAACTTGGCCAGTTAGCCCTGGCGATGCTACATTTATG
The DNA here is from genome assembly GCA_034642065.1 of Darevskia nairensis. Lineage (NCBI taxonomy): Eukaryota > Metazoa > Chordata > Lepidosauria > Squamata > Lacertidae > Darevskia > Darevskia nairensis. The sequence goes on from JAWWNI010000860.1 coordinate 230,161, forward strand.
TTGTACTTTATGCTGTTTTTAAGTCGTTTTTAATCGGTGTTTTATATTTGTTGTTAGCCGCCCTGAGCCCGGTTTTTACATCAGGAAGGGAGGGGTATAAATAAAAAGTTATTATTATTGTTGTTGTTGTTGTTGTTGTTACATTCTTTCTGCGGCTCCCTTGTGGGGATCAGGAGCCCAGTTAGGTCACCCCTTGCAATGTAGCCGAAGCAAAATTCCAAGTATGTTGGAAAATGTAAGGTAAAGGTAAAGGCACCCCTGACCATTTGGTCCAGTCGTGTCCGAGTCTGGGGTTGCGGCGCTCATCTCGCTTTATTGGCCGAGAGCCGGCGTACAGCTTCCAGGTCATGTGGCCAGCAGGACTAAGCCGCTTCTCTGGCGAATCAGAGCAGCGCATGGAAACGCCGTTTACCTTCCCGCCGGAGCGGTTCCTATTTATCTATTTGCACTTTGACGTGCTTTCGAACTGCTAGGTTGGCAGGAGCAGGGACCGAGCAACGGGAGCTCACCCCGTTGCAGGGATTCAAACCGCCGACCTTCTGATCAGCAAGCCCTAGGCTCTGTGGTTTAACCCACAGCGCCACCTGGGTCCCTCGTTGGAAAATGTACTTGGCCAATAAATTATTCCTATTCCTGTTCCTTGCCTGCAGAACTGGCAGCCTCTCGCCCTCTTTTGAACACCCTCCCTTGTGGAGGGTTCCCTCAGCCTCCTGTCCTCTCCCCTCTCCTTGGGAGTCCTCTGGGCAGCTGCCGCCGCCACCCCTGGTCTCTGAGCGCCCCCCAAAGAGAGGTGCCTCCTCACATTGCCCCACAGAGGCCTGGGACTCGCCTGTCCATTCTCAACAGCAAGGGCTGGCGGACTGGCTGGCTGGGCTCCCTCACCCGCTTGCTTACTCTGAGGCTGCCTGAGCCCCTGGCCAGCCCCAGAGGCATCACTCGCCTGTGGAGCCTGTAGCCAGGGCTGCCCTGCAAGACTTTGGGAGGCAGAGATGCAAGACGGCATCAGAGGAGGGAGGGAAGGAAAGAAAGACAGAGGCCAGCGTTGCCCACGGAACCCCTGGCTGTCCTTCAAGGCACCCCAGGGTGCCACAGCACACGGGTTGAAAACCACTGGCTTAAGGAATCACTAGAGCATGGGTAGGCAAACTAAGGCCGGTGGGCTGGATCCGGCCCAATCGCCTTCTCAATCCGGCCCGCGGACGGTCCGGGAATCAGCGTGTTTTTACATGAGTAGAATGTGTCATCTTATTTAAAATGCATCTCTGGGTTATTTGTGGGGCCTGCCTGGTGTTTTTACATGAGTAGAATGTGTGCTTTTATTTAAGATAATATCTCTGGGTTATTCGTGGGGCATAGGAATCCGTTCATTTCTGCCCCCAAAATATAGTCCGGCCCACCACATGGTCTGAAGGATGGTGGACCAGCCCACAGATGAAAAAGGTTGCTGACCCCTGTACTAGAGCATGGGTAGGCAAACTAAGGCCCGGGGGCCGGATCCGGCCCAAGTACGTTCTAAATCCAGCCCACAGATGGTCCTGGAATCAGCATGTTTTTACATGAGTAGAATGTGTCCTTTTATTTTAAATGCATCTCTGGGTTATTTGTGGGGCATAGGAATTCATTCATATTTTTTTTCTCAAAATACAGTCCGGCCCCCCACAAGGTCTGAGGGACAGTGGACCGGCCCCCTGCTGAAAAAGTTTGCTGACCCCTGCACTAGAGATTCTACAATTCTATGGCCTCGGATGTTCCTGCCGAACTTACAAACCTGGGGCAATGAATCAATGCTTTGGCCACGAAGCTTGACCACGGTCTCCGAGGAGCTGGAAGTGGACGAACTGACTTCTTTGACGACTAATCCTGTGTTGGAAACAAGAAAGCAAAGAACTGAGACTCGTCATTATTCGAGGGCGCCCCAGTTCTTAACAGAACCGCTAAGTACCGCTTAGGGAACAGTACACCACAAGCCTGCTTTTTAGCGTAATGGAAAAATCCGCTTGCTTCGCCACCATCTGGCTGATTTTTCAGAATGTGGGAATGGGCGAATGTGGCTCAAGAGACAGAACTTGTAATATATTCCCGAAAACCATTTTGTGCAGAGACTATCCACATTTATCACGCCTTGGAACAAGAAGGGCCAATGTGATATTAGACCCCGTTCACTCTTTTATCATCCAATAGCTTTTTAAGACAAAACACAGTTTCAGTTTCAGGGTATTGATTAAACTGACTGTAGCCATTACAGTTCAAATGGATGGTGAGATTATGTAGCTCTTGCTTATTACTTATTTTTCCTGGGAAATCTCAACTCGGCACGGATTGTTTATTTATCCCTATTTAATGAATTTTGCTGTGCGGTGCACTACGGTATGTTCAGATTCCTGCACTGCCAGGGGGCTGGACTAGATGACCCCTGGTACCCCTTTCCAACTCTAAAATTCTACCATTCTCCCTTGAGCATGGCATAGCCGGATACAACCTTACCTGTGTATTTTTTCTTCGATAGCATGACATCTTTTCTTAGAAGAAATCAAAGATGTTCATTTGATTTCTGAGGGATAGCTCAGTCGGTAGAGCATGAGATCCTTAATCTCAGGGTCGTGGGTTCGAATCCCACATGGGGTGAAAGATTCCTGAATTGCAGGGGCTTGGACTACATGACCCCTGCGGTCCCTTTCCAACTCTACAAATATGTGATTCTGTGATTTTTAGGAATGTAGGAAACTCTCTCATACCAAGACAGATTCTTGGTCCATCTAGCTCAGTATTCTGTTTTTGGCAAACGCTTGTGGCCGAGTAAGATTGCCTTCCACGAACACGGTCTTAACAGTAAGTCCGTAGTCGAAACAAAATAAAAAAATCCCTTCCAGTAGCACCTTAGTGACCAACTAAGTTTGTTCTTAGGGGACCCAGGTGGCACTGTGGGTTAAACCGCAGAGCCTCGGGCTTGCTGATCAGAAGGTTGGCGGTTTGAATCCCCGCGACGGGGTGAGCTCCCGTTGTTCAGTCCCTGCTCCTGCCCACCTAGCAGTTCAAAAGCACGTCAAAGTGCAAGGAGATAAATAGGTACCGCTCCGGCGGGAAGGTAAACGGCGTTTCCGTGCGCTGCTCTGGTTTGCCAGAAGCGGCTTTGCCATGCTGGCCACATGACCCGGAAGCTGTACGCTGGCTCCCTCGGCCAATAAAGTGAGATGAGCGCCGCAACCCCAGAGTCGTCCGCAACTGGACCTAATGGTCAGGGGTCCCTTTACCTTAAGTTTGTTCTTGGTATGACCAGGAACTTTCTATCTTCTATCTAAAATACACAGTTAAAGGTAGATAGCCGTGTTGGTCTGTCATAGTCAAAACAAAATAAAATAAAATAAAAATCCCTTCCAGTAGCACCTTAGTGACCAACTAAGTTTGTTCTTAGGGGACCCAGGTGGCTGTGGGGACGTTTCCCCACAGGTGGCGCTGTGGGTTAAACCGCTGTGGTATCTGAAGAAGTGTGCATGCACACGAAAGCTCATACCAAGAAAAAACTTAGTTGGTCTCTAAGGTGCTACTGGAAGTTTTTTTATTTTATTTTGTTCTAAAATACACAAACCAGGAAATCCAGGACGCCCCATCATCTCAGGTATTGGGACTATTACAGTGGGTGTTTCCAGTTATATGGACTCTGTTCTGAAACCATACGCCACCAGTGCTCCCAGTTATGTACGTGACACCACAGATTTTCTGAGGAAAATACAATCTTTGAATAAACATCCTAACAATACTATAGTAGCCACGATGGATGTGGAATCTCTGTATACCAACATCCCACACAACGATGGTTTACAAGCTATAAGGAACGCCATTTCAGATAAAATCACAGCGGACTTTGCTACCAGACTCTGCCATTTTGTCCTTACCCACAACAACTTCAAATTTGGTGATACAAACCTAGTTGGTCTCTAAGGTGCTACTGGAAGGAATTTTTTAATTTTGCTTCGACTACGGCAGACCAACACGGCTACCTACCTGTAGTAAGTCCGTAAGTGACTGTGGAGGCCAACTCTGGATCCGCACATCTTTCCACAGTGGGGACATAGGTTTCCGGGCGGGAGATGAGGGTTTGCCAAACGCTCAGCATTACCCACACTGACTGGCAGCAGTTCCCCTGGGCTTTCGGGCAGGAAGCATTTCCCAGCGCCACCTGAAGATGTTCTGAAGGAGGAGCTGATTTAAATAGGAAGCTGCCTTATTTTGAGTCACGACTCTCTAGGGCAGTGGTGGCCAAACTTGGCCCTCCAGCTGTTTTGGGACTACAATTCCCATCATCCCTGACCTGATAGCTATGGATGATGGGAGTTGTAGTCCCAAAACAGCTGGAGGGTCAAGTTTGGCCATCACTGCTCTAGGGCAGTGTTCCCCAACCTTGGGCCTCCAGCTGTTTTTGGACTACAACTCCCATCATCCCTCGCTAGAAAGACCAGAGGTCAGGGATGATGGGAATTGTAGTCCGAAAACAGCTGAAGGCCCAAGGTTGGGGAACACTGCTCTAGGGTTTTCCAGACACGAGTCTTTTCTGGAGACACTGCCAGGCAGGGATTGATTCTGAGATTTAGCCGAGATTCCTGCACTGCAAGGGGGTGGGTTGGATGACCCTTGGGGGTCCCTCTATGATTCCACGGACCCTAGACTTTCTGTGTGCAAAGCAGACGCTCTTTATTCCTTCCTTGCTTATGCCGAGGGTTTACCTGAGTGCCCGTTGAACTTCCTGGCCATGAGCATGTCCTCGGTGATGTAAATGCAGACGTCGGGACTCACGTCGTCCAGGGACCTTTCGCTCGTGGGCTCGAGGTCTCGGGGGTCATCGACCAGCATCTCTATTTCTGAACCAAAGAGGGAGGGGCGTGAGATGGGAGTGGGGAAGGGAGGCTGCAGTAAGGGGAAGAGCAACGAGGACGCAGCAGAGCAACGTCTCAAACCCCACGCAGAGGATCTTGGCATTCCCCCATCCAGGATTTGCACATACAGGTGAAACTCGAAAAATTAGAATATCGTGGAAAAGTCCATTTATGTAAGCAACTGTTTTCATTAGCTACTGGAGTTTAATATATGAGATAGACTCATGACATGCAAAGCGAGATATGTCAAGCCTTTGTTTGTTATAATTGTGATGATTATGGCGTACAGCTGATGAGAACCCCAAGGTTGAGATTGTTAATTTGGGGTTCTCATCAGCTGTACGCCATAATCATCACAATTATCTATATACCGTATTTTTCGCTCCATAACGCGCACCGGACCATAACGCGCACCTAGTTTTTTGAGGAGGAAAGGGGGAAAGCCCCCCTTTTTGAGGATCAGTTCAAAGTTGTGCATCTTCTTTTGGAAGAAGAAAAGCCCCATTTGCAAAAGGATCAGCTCAAAGTTGTGCTGCTGCTTTTGCAAAGGAGAAAAGACCCATTTGCAAAAGAAGCAGCTCAAAGTTGTTGTGCTGCTGCTTTTGCAAAAGAGAAAAGAAAGGGCTTTGAGCTGATCTTTTTGCAACTGGGGCTTTTCTTTGCAAAGAAAAGCCCCAGTTGCAAAAGGATCAGCTCAAAACCCTTTCTACAGTTTCCAAACAGATAATCTAATCAGCCAGTCACATGTCGCTGGGGAAACCAACAGCCTCCTCTGCAGGAGGACCTTATCTCTCTTCCCGATCTCTTTCTCTCTGTAGCGACCTTATCTCTCTTCCCGATCTCTTGCTGATCAGCTGTAAAGCGGCAGCCTTTCAACACCCCCTTCTCTCTTTGTAAAAGAAAAAGCTCGATCTTCTTTTGGTCCCTGGGCAATTCAGCTCCAGGGACCATGCATTTGCTCCATAACGCGCACAGACTTTTCCCCTTCCTTTTTAGAAGGAAAAAAGTGCGCGTTATGGAGCAAAAAATACGGTATATAAAATCGTTCAAGTTGGATGTTTGTTAACAATCGCCTTTCTCCGTAACCCCTTGATCGATTCCGTTCAAATTTGGACACAACGTTCCATGCCCATATGGGAGTGATCATATGTACTTACATTGCACAAATACCACACCTTTCCCAGGTTAATAATTAATTAATAATAAATAAATATAATAATAACAGGGTGGATTTGATTTAAATCACTAGTCAGTAAGCCTTGATTTAAATATTTTTTTTACAGAAAGACTCCTTCTTGCTGGTATAATCTTAATATTTACAACCATATGAAGGTTTCATTTTTGGAATAATAAATTTTCAGAGTAGTTTTTACAGTTATATCAAAAATTACTGACTTGGTTATACTACTAGAAATACATAGACAGATAATTATGAAATTATGGTGAGGTTTAATAAGTTAACTGTTTATATTTGGACAACTTTTCTGCTGTATTTTATTGGAAGGAGAAAAATAATCATTTCCTTAATAACTATTTAAACAATTTATTTAACAAAAACAATAACATGATAGCATATGTATCCATGTTTGTTAACTGATGTGGTTAAACATAAAAAAAACTTAGACTGAGTTTTAGCACACTTGATAAACTTAAAACAAATCCTTATTTCCTGATGAATAGCCTTTGGACTACAATGTAACTTAAATAGAAGACTATATTTAGAAAGATTTTTCCTCCAAAAGCATTTTATTTTAAAAATCCAATTTAAATCAAAAAAATCCGATTTAAATCAAAAAAATCCGATTTAAATGAAAAAAAATCCGATTTTTTTTATTTTTTTAAAAAAACCATTGATTTTTATCCACCCTGAATAATAATATTATTATTATTATTATATTATATTCTTATTACCATCATCCTGGGAGGAGTCTTCTTCCTCCAGCCGCTCCTTCTCGCTGCTCTCCACGCCCGAAGTGTGGGAGCTGCCGTGGCTGGTCAGGGAGCTGCAGGCCCTCAGCTTGTGGTGGGCGGCGGGCGGCAGGAAGTCCTCCTCGGCCCCCTGCTCGCCCCTGGGCTTGGGGTCAGCCTCGATTCCCGAAGTGTGCGAGCTGCTGTGGCTGGCGGTGGAGAGGCGGGACAGGCACTTGTGCTTCAGGCTCCCGGAGCTGCTGCCGCTCGCGCGGGAACGCTTCTCCAACTGGTCCATTTCCAGGTCGCTGATATAGGACTCGCGGTACTGCTTCTTCTCTAGGAAGGAAAGCCGGGGAGAGTCACGGAGAGGAACGGCGCCACATCTCTCTCTTTCTCCAGTCGCCAGTTGGGTTATTTCATCTACCACATAACACCAGTCCTGAAAGACCTACATTGGCTCCCAGTACGTTTCCGAGCACAATTCAAAGTATTGGTGCTGACCTTTAAAGCCCTAAACGGCCTCGATCCAGTATACCTGAAGGAGCGTCTCCACCCCCATCGTTCTGCCCAGACACAGGTCCAGTGCCGAGGGCCTTCTGGCGGTTCCCTCACTGCGAGATGTGAGGTTACAGGGAACCAGGCAGAGGGCCTTCTCGGTGGTGGCACCCACCCTGTGGCACGCCCTCCCAGCAGATGTCAAGGAAATAAACAACTACCAGACTTTTAGAAGACATCTGAAGGCAGCCCTGTTTAGGGAAGCTTTTAATGTTTGATGGATTATTGTATTTTAATATTTTGTTGGAAGCTGCCCAGAGTGGCTGGGGAAGGCCAGCCAGATGGGCGGGGTATAAATAATAATAAATTATTATTATTATTATTATTATTATTATTATTATTGTTATTATTATTATTGTTATTATCTTCATCTTCATCATCATCATCATCATCATCTAGGGCAGAGCTTTCCTGACTTTTCACGTTGGTGACACGCTTTCTGCAGCATTTCGTGACACGCTAATTCAGTTTTACAAGCAAACCAGAGGTTAAAATACCACACTTTCCCATGTATAATACGCCCCCATGTATAGGGACACAAAATATTAAGACAATGGGGTGTGTGTGTGGATTTCCCAGAGTTCTTGAGCTTCTTGAGGGGAGGGTGGCCCAGAGTTCTTGAGCTTTTTTAGGGGGGGGATGCCGGAAATCACTCAACCGCCTGGCCGACGTTAACACTCCCGCGCACCCCAACAACCTCCTAACGTCCGGCAGAAGCAGCCTATTGCCCGCCCAGTTGCCGCGGCAACACCCAATCAACACCACGCCTTGCCGCGGAGACCTATAACATGCTGCAGACCATCTCTGGCTCGCAGCATCAACCAATCCCCCCCCCCCCAGGAACTACCCATGTATAAGACGACCCCTCTTTTAAACGTATTTTTAAAGTAAAAAAACCTACTCTTATACACGGAAAAGTACGGTAACCCTTTTACAGCTCCGGGAGGAGCGTTCGCGTGACACGCCTGCAGCCGACACACAAATGTGTCATGACACACAGTTTGGAAAGCTCTGACCTAGGGGCTGCTGCCCCGCTTGCTTTGCTTGCCAAACCCTGGACTTCCCCTTTAGGTAAAAAGGTAAAGGTACAGGACCCCTGGACGGTTAAGTCCAGTCAAAGGCGACTATGGGGTTGAGGCACTCATCTTGTTTTCAGGCCGAGGGAGACGGCGTTTGTCCGCAGACAGCTTTCCGGGTCATGTGGCCAGCAGGACTAAACTGTTTCTGGCACAACGGGACGCTGTGATGAGTGCCAGAGCGCACGGAAACGCTGTATATCTTCCCGCCGCAGTGGTACCCATTTATTTACTAGCACTGGTGTGCTTTCGAACTGCTAGGATGGCAGAAGCTGGGACAGAGCAATGGGAGCTCACCCCATCGCGGGGATTCGAACCGCCAACCTTCTGATAGGCAAGCCCAAGAGGTTCAGGGGTTTAGAGCACAGCGCCACCTGCGTCTTTACTTTTTACTTTTACTTCCCTTTACAACTCAACCAGGGAAGCGGGTGGCGCTGTGGGTTAAACCACAGAGCCTAGGGCTTGCTGATCAGAAGGTCGGCGGTTCGAATCCCCGCGACGGGGTGATCTCCCGTTGCTCGGTCCCTGCTCCTGCCCACCTAGCAGTTCGAAAGCACATCAAAGTGCAAGTAGATAAATAGGTACCGCTCTGGCGGGAAGGTAAATGGCGTTTCCGTGCGCTGCTCTGGTTCGCCAGAAGCGGCTTAGTCATGCTGGCCACATGACCTGGAAGCTGTACGCCGGCTCCCTCGGCCACTAACGCGAGATGAGCGCCACAACCCCAGAGTCGTCCACGACTGGACCTAATGGTCAGGGGTCCCTTTACCTTACAACTCAACCAAGCCCCTGCCTCCATAATCTCACAGCTCCTCCATGTCCCCCCGTCCCTAGAAAAGGGGGTCACAGCAGCTTCTGTTCCCACAGCTGCACTTTTAAACTCCGTAGACGTCAGCTTCCTGTTCTCCTGGCTGCACAGAACCTTGTGGACTAGCACCCTTGGCAGGCTTGCTAGCACAAATAATGAGAGATTTGTGGGGGGACGGGTGGTGGGAGACACAGGCCAAAGCAAAGAAGAGCCAATCCTGGAGACGGGGCCGTTCCTACCTTCGCTCTCCTCCAGCTTCCTGATCTGCCGCAGGACGGGCTGCAGGTTCATGTAGAGGCGGTGGCTGTTGCTCAGGAGCTGCAGGAGATGCCGCGAGCGCAAGGGGCAGGCGGTGTAGTAGGTGAGCTTGCGGGCAGAGGGCAAGCCATCGGGCAGGATCTCGAACCTCTTGCCCTGCAGAGAGAAAAAGAGCACATTCGGGAGTCAGCCGGTGCCTGGAGACCGAACACCGTGAGATGAAGGATGCAAAAACGAAAGCATGATACGATAAGATAATCTTTATTGTCATTGTCCCATACAGAACAACGAAATTGAAGAGCTACACCAGACATGCAAAAACCGACAAGCCTAAAAAGGTAAAGGGACCCCTGACCATTAGGTCCAGTTGTGTCCGACTCTGGGGTTGCAGCGCTCATCTCACTTTATTGGCCGAGGGAGCCGGCGTACAGCTTCCGGGTCATGTGGCCAGCATGACAAAGCCGCTTCTGGTGAACCAGAGCAGCACACGGAAACGCCGTTTACCTTCCCGCCAGAGCAGTTCCTATTTATCTACTTGCACTTTGATGTGCTTTTGAACTGCTAGGTGGGCAGAAGCAGGGACTATAAAATCAATAAAAAATAAAATCAATAAAAAAATTTTGTCTAAAAAAAGAGAGGATTAGACAAATTTGTGGAGGAGAGGGCTGCCAATGGCTACAGATGAACTACCTATATATTTGAGTATAAGCCGACCTGAATATAAGCCGAGGCACCCAATTTTACCACAAAAAACCTGGGAAAGCTTCATAGGAGCCACTGCCTGCCTCACTTGAGAGCCAGTGTGGTGTAGTGGTTAAGAGCAGTGGACTCGTAATCTGGGGAACCGGGTTCGATTCCCTGCTCCTCCACATGCAGCTGCTGGGTGACCTTGGGCTAGTCCCACTTCTCTGAAGTCTCTCAGCCCCACTCACCCCACAGAGTGTTTGTTGTGGGGGAGGAAGGGAAAGGAGAATGTGAGCCGCTTTGAGACTCCTTCGGGTAGTGATAAAGCGGGATATCAAATCCAAACTCTTCTTCTTCTTCTTCACTCGAGTATAAGCCGAGGGCTGCTTTTTCAGCACAAAAAATGTGCTTGAAAACTAGGCTTATACTCGAGTATATAGGGTAAGCTATGGTACAACGGGAAAATGTGCTTTTTTGCTCCACCCTTAGATGCCTTTTCAGATGTGGCCCTTGGTTGCCTTTTCAGAGGGGAATGTGGCCCTCAGGGGGAAGGGTCCTTGTGGCACCCGCTTTTCGGGAGACATTGCTGAGAGAGACTCTGCCAGAATCCTGCCCTTCCCCAGGTTTCGAAGGCCAATTCAGTCTTCCAGGGAAGACTTTCATCAGCTGCCTGCCTCAGAGGAGCTGACTTGTTTTTTTTTAACACTTTGGGCTGCTCTGTTTTATTTGTTGCCGCTTTATTATTCTGTAAGTATTTTATCGCAAGCGGCTTTGAGAGGGTATTTATTTCTTGCCAGGAAGTGGAGCTCATAAAAGAAGAACAAAAACAAAAAAAACAGAAACGCCGGCTTTGGGTGTGCGAGGCCCCAAATCAAACTGCTGCAGAGCTTGCTAGTGGGGTTGAATTTTAAAAAAAGCAAGTCAGCCTCTAAGGCGCTGCCTTGAAATTATATTTATTCGTTAAAGGTGGCTTCGAAGCAGTTTACCAAAGACTGCATGGCACTGTTAAAATGCGGAATTCAAAACACGCTGTAATTAAAACGCACTGTTTCTCAGGTGCGTCAGCAGAAATAAACCAACAACGATCCAGTCCAATACACCCGGAAACTCTACAGTTCTGGTCGCCTCACCTCAAAAAGGATATTGTGTAAAGTTAGAAAAGGTTCGTAAAAGAGCAGCCAAGATGATCCATGGGATCGGGCAATTCCCCTGAGAGGAAAAGTTACAGCGTTTGGGGTTTATTAGTTTAGGGAAAAGGCGAAGGAGAGGCGGCATGATAGAAGTTTATAAAACTATGCATGGCACTGAGAATGTGGAAAGAGAAACGTTTTGTCTCCCTCTCTCGCAACACTGGAACTCCTGGATGTTTGATGAAGGTGAATGTTGGAAAATTCAGGACAGATAAAAGAAAGGGCTTCTTTGTGAAACTACGGAACTCTCTCCTGCAGGGGGCAGCGATGCCCAAAAACTTGGACCGCTTTAAAAGAGGATTAGACCTCTTTATGAGGTGGCCATCATGGTGCTCAAACGCTACGTTGAGATTGGCCAAGTTGTCTATATTTCCTTTGGACCACATGTGGGCAAGCTGGTAGCGACTGCAGGTAAAGGTAAAGGTAAAGGACCCCTGGACGGTTAAGTCCAGTCAAAGGCGACTCTGGGGTTGAAGCGTTCATCTCTACATTGTAGATTCAGAGATCTACATTGGCTCCCAGTATGTTTCCGAGCACAATTCAAAGTGTTGGTGCTGACCTTTAAAGCCCTAAACGGCCTCGGTCCTGTCTACCTGAAGGAGCGTCTCCACCCCCACCGTTCAGCCCGGACACTGAGATCCAGCGCCAAGGGCCTTCTGGCGGTTCCCTCACTGCAAGAAGCAAAGCTACAGGGAACCAGGCAGAGGGCCTTCTCGGTAGTGGCGCCCGCCCTGTGGAACGCCCTCTCAGCAGATGTCAAAGAGAGATAAACAACTACCGTATTTTTCGCTCCATAACGCGCACCGGACCATAACGCGCACCTCGTTTTTAGAGGAGGAAAAGCAGGGAAAAAATTTTTCCCTGGTTTTCCTCCTCTAAAAAGCTGGGAGGGAAGAGAGAAAGAAGGAAGGAAAGGAAGGAAAGAAAGAAAGAAGGGTGAGAGAGAGAAGGAAGGAAGGAAGGAAGGAAGGGGGTGTGAGAGAGAGGGGGGAAGGAAGTGGTGAGAGAGTGAAAGAAAGAGAGACAAGGAAGGGGTGAAAGAGAGAGAGGAGAGAGGGAGGGAAGAAAGAGAGAAGGAAGGAAGGAAGGAAGGAAGGAAGGAAGGAAGGAAGGAAGGAAGGGGTGAGAGAGTGAAAGAAAGAGAGACAAGGAAGGGGTGAAAGAGAGAGAGGAGAGAGGGAGGGAAGAAAGAGAGAAGGAAGGAAGGAAGGAAGGAAGGAAGGAAGGAAGGAAGGAAGGGGGTGTGAGAGAGAGGGGGGAAGGAAGTGGTGAGAGAGTGAAAGAAAGAGGGACAAGGAAGGGGTGAAAGAGAGAGAGGAGAGAGGGAGGGAAGAAAGAGGGAAGGAAGGAAGGAAGGAAGGAAGGAAGGAAGGAAGGAAGGAAGGGGGTGTGAGAGAGAGGGGGGAAGGAAGTGGTGAGAGAGTGAAAGAAAGAGGGACAAGGAAGGGGTGAAAGAGAGAGAGGAGAGAGGGAGGGAAGAAAGAGAGAAGGAAGGAAGGAAGGAAGGAAGGAAGGAAGGAAGGAAGGAAGGAAGGAAGGAAGGAAGGGGGTGTGAGAGAGAGGGGGGAAGGAAGTGGTGAGAGAGTGAAAGAAAGAGAGACAAGGAAGGGGTGAAAGAGAGAGAGGAGAGAGGGAGGGAAGAAAGAGAGAAGGAAGGAAGGAAGGAAGGAAGGAAGGAAGGAAGGAAGGGGGTGTGAGAGAGAGGGGGGAAGGAAGTGGTGAGAGAGTGAAAGAAAGAGAGACAAGGAAGGGGTGAAAGAGAGAGAGGAGAGAGGGAGGGAAGAAAGAGAGAAGGAAGGAAGGAAGGAAGGAAGGAAGGAAGGAAGGAAGGGGGTGTGAGAGAGAGGGGGGAAGGAAGTGGTGAGAGAGTGAAAGAAAGAGACAAGGAAGGGGTGAAAGAGAGAGAGGAGAGAGGGAGGGAAGAAAGAGGGAAGGAAGGAAGGAAGGAAGGAAGGAAGGAAGGAAGGAAGGAAGGAAGGAAGGGGGTGTGAGAGAGAGGGGGGAAGGAAGTGGTGAGAGAGTGAAAGAAAGAGGGACAAGGAAGGGGTGAAAGAGAGAGAGGAGAGAGGGAGGGAAGAAAGAGAGAAGGAAGGAAGGAAGGAAGGAAGGAAGGAAGGAAGGAAGGAAGGAAGGAAGGAAGGAAGGGGGTGTGAGAGAGAGGGGGGAAGGAAGTGGTGAGAGAGTGAAAGAAAGAGAGACAAGGAAGGGGTGAAAGAGAGAGAGGAGAGAGGGAGGGAAGAAAGAGAGAAGGAAGGAAGGAAGGAAGGAAGGAAGGGGGTGTGAGAGAGAGGGGGGAAGGAAGTGGTGAGAGAGTGAAAGAAAGAGAGACAAGGAAGGGGTGAAAGAGAGAGAGGAGAGAGGGAGGGAAGAAAGAGAGAAGGAAGGAAGGAAGGAAGGAAGGAAGGAAGGAAGGAAGGAAGGAAGGAAGGAAGGAAGGGGGTGTGAGAGAGAGGGGGGAAGGAAGTGGTGAGAGAGTGAAAGAAAGAGGGACAAGGAAGGGGTGAAAGAGAGAGAGGAGAGAGGGAGGGAAGAAAGAGAGAAGGAAGGAAGGAAGGAAGGAAGGAAGGAAGGAAGGAAGGAAGGAAGGGGGTGTGAGAGAGAGGGGGGAAGGAAGTGGTGAGAGAGTGAAAGAAAGAGAGACAAGGAAGGGGTGAAAGAGAGAGAGGAGAGAGGGAGGGAAGAAAGAGAGAAGGAAGGAAGGAAGGAAGGAAGGAAGGAAGGAAGGAAGGAAGGAAGGAAGGAAGGAAGGAAGGAAGGAAGGAAGGGGTGAGAGGGGAAGAGAGAGAGAGAGGAAGCAGCCCTTCTCCCGCTGGCGGTGGCCACGGAGGAGGGAGAAGCAGCCCGAATTTGGGCTGCTTTCTCCTCCTCCGCTGTTCCCCTGCTGGCAGGGGCGACGGAGGAACGGAAAGCAGCCTGAATTCAGGCTGCTTTCCCGTCCTCCGCTCCTTCCACGCTGGCAGGGGCGACGGAGGAACGGAAAGCAGCCTGAATTCAGGCTGCTTTCCCGTCCTCCGCTCCTCCCCCGCTGGCGGCTTCGCTCCATAACGCGCACAGACTTTTCCCCTTCCTTTTTAGGAGGGAAAAAGTGCGCGTTATAGAGCGAAAAATACGGTACCTGATTTTAGAAAATACCTGAAGGCAGCCCTGTTTAGGGAAGTTTTTAATCTGTAACATGTCAATGTATTGTTTTTAATATTTGCTGGAAGCCGCCCAGAGTGGCTGGGGAGAACCAGCCAGATGGGCAGGGTACAAATAATACATTATTATTATTATTATTATTATTATTATTATTATTATTATTATTATTATTATCTTGCTTTCAGGCCGAGGGAGACGGCATTTGTCCGCAGACAGCTTTCTGGGTCATGTGGCCAGCATGACTAAACCGCTTCTGGCGCAATGGAACACCGTGACGGAAACCAGAGTGCACGGAAACGCCGTTTACCTTCCCGCCACAGCAGTAACTATTTATCTACTTGCACTTTGACTTGCTTTCGAACTGCTAGGTTGGCAGGAGCTGGGACAGAGCAACGGGAGCTCACCCCGTCAAGGGGATTCGAACCGGCGACCTTCTGATCGGCAAGCCCAAGAGGCTCAGTGGTTGAGACCACAGCGCCACCCGTGTCCCTTGCGCATAAGCATGCGCCGTTTAGAGAAATACTTTCTTTTGTATTTTTTTTCACATTATACTCTCCGCTCGTGTCCCCACTTTACTTGGCCATACTAAGCCTTTTCAAAAAAATATGTTACCTCGCCTCACCATCCTTCCCCCTTGACCATTCTGTTTCCCCTTTTCCTGACCTTTCCTACAATCTCCATTTTGAGGTGAAGCGACCGAAACTCCACACGGTTCATAGAATCATAGAATCGTAGAGTTGGAAGAGACCCCAAGGGCCATCCAGTCCAACCCCCTGCCAAGCAGGAAACACCATCAAAGCATTCTTGACAGGTGGCTGTTAAGCCTCTGCTTCAAGACCTCCAAAGAAGGAGACTCCACCACACTCCTTGGCAGCAAATTCCACTTGGCAGCACGCTTCCACCCCAAGCGTGCGACCCAAGCAAACCCGTCGTTCAAATCCGTGCCACAGGCAGAATATTCGCGGGGAACTGAGCGGCGAGGCTGACCTTGGGGTCTCCCTACTCACCACAAACACGAGTTTCCCCACGTTCGTCCAAGGGAAGTCGTAAAGCAATTGCCTTTCGCTGTTTACATTCTGGGAAGGAAGAAAAGGGAGGGAAGAGAGACGACGACGATCGTTATATTTATCACCTGATCTCCCCCTAGTAGCATGCCTAAAAAACAGTTAAAGCAGATTACAATCACAGGAACACGCCTCAGGTGCCAAAGGTCGGGGATGTGTCTTCAGCGTACAATGAAAGACGCACCTCTGTGGGGAGGAGTTTCCACAGGTTAGGGGCCACCACCCAGAAGACCGTCTCCTGGGCTGCCGCCACCACCGCTGTGAACTTCTGAGGGAGGTGGAACTACCAAGAGAGCCCCTTCTGCTGATTTTAATAGCCAAGGGGGTCTGTAGGGAAGGAGGTTTTCCAGCTATTTGGGGCCCAAGTCGCTCAGAAGAAGAAGAAGAGGAGTTTGGATTTGATATCCCGCTTTATCACTACCCAAAGGAGTCTCAAAGTGGCTCACATTCTTCTTTCCCTTCCTCCCCCACAACAAATCCTCTGTGAGGTGAGTGGGGCTGAGAGACTTCAGAGAAGTGCGACTAGCCCAAGGTCACCCAGCAGCTGCATGTGGAGGAGCGGGGAAGCGAACCTGGTTCACCAGATTACGAGTCTACCGCTCTTAACCACTACACCACACTGGCTCTCAGGGGTTTAAAGCCTAACATAAGCACCTTGAACTGGGCGCAGAAATGAACCGGCAGCCACGATAGCTGAATATATTTACCATTTGCAGAAACTGACTGTCAGGGACGTGCCCTCCCCTGCCAGTCCGGCACTGAGTGGGTACCGGCAGCCTCAGCCTCTGCTGTCGACGGACACGTCTCCCAGTGAGTCTGCCAGCTCCTCCCCGGGGGAGGAGGAATCACCAGGGGAAGGGGTCTCCAGGATGCTGCAGAGAGACCCAGCGCCGCTCAGCAGACCCACTCTGAGGGGGAGACACCGTTTCCGGCGCCTGCTTTACGTAGAGGGGCCAGGGGAGTAAGGAGGCGGCACTTTAGGGTGCCGAGACGCTGGTGTTGGTGCCGCAACAGGAGGGGGGCACTTCCGGATTCTGCGAGCGACTAGATCAGTGATGGCTAACCTTGACACTCCAGATGTTTTGGGACTACAACTCCCATCATCCCTGACCACTGGTCCTGTTAGCTAGGGATGATGGGAGTTGTAGTCCCAAAACATCTGGAGTGTCAAGGTTAGCCATCACTGGAATAGATGGTCATGTTTTAGGATAGCTCCGCACTGTACATACTTTGCACAATAAAATAGTTGAAAGACAAGACAGACTTGGTCTTTACTCATGAGCAACTGTTAAGCGAATCTGACACTGACAATATAAAATGGGAGGTTTAAGGCAGGCAGCCAAGTAGGAGAATGGATTGCAAAGTGTTTGCTTGTCTGTGTGTGTGTGTGTGTGTGTGATCCCATGGGAGCAGAAATGTCAGTGATCTTCTTTTTCTAAAAAGGTAAAGGGACCCCTGACCATTAGGTCCAGTCGTGTCCGACTCTGGGGTTGCGGCGCTCATCTCGCATTATTGGCCAAGGGAGCCGGCGTACAGCTTCCGGGTCATGTGGCCAGCATGACAAAGCCGCTTCTGGCGAACCAGAGCAGCGCACGGAAACACCGTTTACCTTCCCGCCAGAGCGGTACCTATTTATCTACTTGCACTTTGACGTGCTTTCGAACTGCTAGGTGGGCAGGAGCTGGGACCGAGCAACGGGAGCTCACCCTGTCGCAGGGATTCGAACCACCGACCTTCTGATCGGCAAGCCCTAGGCTCTGTGGTTTAACTGACAGCGCCACCTGTGCCCCCCAAAAGGTACATCTGTGCACATCTTAGGTTTCAGAAAACTCTCCCCATCTCTTTCTGCAGCTCTACCCTCCAAAACCTGGACTCTCCAGCATGGAGACGGCTTACCTGCTTTCAGGCATGCCTCAAACATCAGAAGGACTGTGAATTCCCCCCACCCCACCCCGGAAATCCAAATCTCAGATTCCGTGCAGAGTTTAGCCTGCTGAAAATGAGCAGGCTTTTTAAGGCTTGGGAAACAAGAAGCCATCTCAACAGTATGTAATGTTTTGGAGGTGCATACCTGGAATATCTGGATGCCTCGAGTGGTAAGCCCTAAGGTGAGGGAGGCCTCGATTTCCTTCTTGTCCTGCGAGAAAGAAATGATAATGACTCTTTCTGCCCTCATCTCGCACACACAATTTGAACGGCTGTTTTACTTGGGAAAAGGAGCGTTTAGGCATGGAGAGAAAAGAGCCCCCCCCCCCGATTCTTCAGAGCAAGGTTGTGTGTGGATTAACAGAGCATCCTTCCCCAACCGGTTGCCCTCCGGAGGTTTCGGACTACAACTCCCATCAGCACCAGCTAGCACAAGGGCCACACCTCGCTGGCTTCCCTCACACTCCCGTTTCAAATTCTGGCTATCACTGGTTACTTATAAAGCCCTGAAGGATCTGGGGCCGTAAATCCTCAAAGAAGCACCTCTCCACTACCCAGCCGTGCTCGCTGGGGGTGATGGGAATTGTAGTTCAAAGCATCTGTAAGGCATCAGGTTAGCCAAGGGTGCCCTCTATTGTCCTGTGCCTGGATATGAAGATTGGTCTGGGAGGCCTTTGCTTGCTGTTAGCACCCCAGGTTTTCACAGAAACACAGAACTGCAGGGTTGGAAAGGACCCAAGTCCTCTAATCATACCCCCTGTAATTTTGCAACACCTTCTCCTCTGAAATGCAGCTGTCTTCCTGAAGTGAGCTAAAGCCTGGTGGCCAGGCTGAATAATGGCCTCCGTCATCAGACCTTCCAACTTATCTTCACAGCCATTTCTGAAGAGTATCGTCGCAAACACACACTGTTGCAGTTTCTCAACGAGCCATGTGAAAACACAGCACTAAATTTCCCTGAGGTTGTTGTTGTTGTTGTTGTTGTTATTATTATTATTATTATTATTATTATTAGAGTTTATATAATGCCCTATACTTGGAGGTCTCAGGGTGGTTCACAGAAAAGATCGCAACATATATAATCAGAATAAAAACAACAACCCAATTAACACCCCCCCCCGAAAAAAGCCACATTTTAAAAGAGTAAAGGTAAAAGGTAAAGGGACCCCTGACTGTTAGGTCCAGTTGCGGACGACTCTGGGGTTGCGGCGCTCATCTCGCATTATTGGCCGAGGGAGCCGGTGTACAGCTTTCAGGTCATGTGGCCAGCAGGACTAAGCCGCTTCTGGCAAACCAGAGCAACACACGGAAACGCCGTTTACCTTCCCGCCGGAGCGGGACCTATTTATCTACTTGCACTTTGATGTGCTTTCAAACTGCTAGGTGGGCAGGAGCTGGGACCGAGCAACGGGAGCTCACCCCGTCGTGGGGATTCGAACTGTCGACCTTCTGATCGGCAAGCCCTAGGCTCTGTGGTTTAACCCACAGCGCCACCTGCGTCCCTTTAAAAGAGTATAGGATGTCAAACAGATCAACCAAAGGCCTGTTTAAAAAGGAACGTTCTTGCCTGGCGCCTAAAGGTGTATAATGAAGGCGCCAGGCGAACTTCCCTGGGGAGAGCATTCCACAGATGGGGAGCCACTGCAGAGAAGGCCCCGTTTTCGTGTTGCCACCCTCCGGACCTCTTGCGGAGGAGGCACACGAAGGAGGGCCTCAGAAGATGATCTCAGGGTCCGGGTAGGTTCATATGGAAAGAGGCGATCCTTCAGGTATTGCAGTCCTGA
Organism: Darevskia nairensis; assembly: GCA_034642065.1. Classification (NCBI taxonomy): domain Eukaryota; kingdom Metazoa; phylum Chordata; class Lepidosauria; order Squamata; family Lacertidae; genus Darevskia; species Darevskia nairensis. The sequence continues at coordinate 249,423 of JAWWNI010000860.1, forward strand.
GCCGTTTAAGGCTTTATAGGTCAAAACCTATAGTTTTGGGGCCAGAGAATCATGACCAGGGACACGAATTTTTTTCCGCCTTCCCGAACGGAGGACACAAACTGATCAGCGGCGCTTGCCTTGCCTAACAGGACCCGTTCGCTTCTGCCTCCCCCGTACCTTATACAATCTATAATAATGCACGGCCACGTCATCGAGCCGGACAGCTTCCTTGATGTACTTCAGGTGGGCCTCGGAGGCCGTCAGGGCGCACTGGTCTTTGTGCATGATGGGAATGTGCTTCAGGATGTAGTCCTTCCCTCTCTTCGCCACCACCTGCCAAGAGAGAGAGAGAAGGGGTGCTGGGTGTCAATTGTGCCCGGCTGGCAATCTCAGGTTTGCTAGGCGGAATAACACGTTGACCAGAGATGACTTGGCACAGCCTTCCCAAATCCCAGTGCCCTCCAAATGCTTCCAGCCAGACCAGGGGTCAGCAACCTTTTTCAGCCATGGGCCGGTCTACCGTCCCTCAGACCATGTGGGGGGCCGGACTATATTTTGGAAAAAAAAATGAACGAATTCCTATGCCCCACAAATAACCCAGAAATTCATTTTAAATAAAAGGACACATTCTACTCATGTAAAAACATGCTGATTCCCGGACCGTCCGCGGGCCGGATTTAGGTGATTGGGCCGCATCCGGCCCCTGGGCCTTAGGTTGCCTACCCCTGGGCTAGAGTAAGCCTGCAAGTTATGCGGGGGTTGCGTTCCGCAGATGTCACCTAAAGCCAAAATGGCACGCACTCAAAACCCATTGTGTTCCATGGCAAGTGGGACTGCCAAAGTCATTCTTCCCAGAACCTTCCCCTTTCCATATTTTTTTCCCTGCCACGTGCGTCAAGCTGAATGCACACAAGTTTAAATGCGTGTACTTGCAGGCTTGCTGTACGACCCCAGCCAACGTCTCCGATAGCCAGGAATTATGGGAGTTGTAGTTCAGCGCCATCCAGAGGGCCGCAGGTCCTCCACTCCCTGTCTTAGGGAGCCCCTCTTCCCAGAGGTTCTTCTCCGTTCCTTTAAAAGAGCAGCTGAAGTCTTCTCCAGCGTACCTCCCTTTTTCTAAAGTCACAAATACGAGTGTCTACGCAGTGGTGGCTAACCTTGGCCCTCCAGATGTTTTGAGACTACAACTCCCATCATCCCTGACCACTGGTCCTGTTAGCTAGGGATGATGGGAGTTGTAGTCCCAAAACATCTGGAGGGCCAAGGTTAGCCACCACTGGTCTACAGCGAGGCTTTCAGCGTGTAAATAAATGTTTGCAATTCTCAACAGCGTTACTTTGGGGGAAGCAAGCGGGTTTATTTATCGCGCGGTTTCGGCTGGTTAAAATTGCACAAGTTAAATGCACACAAGGTTCTTTTCCAGTGTGGAAAGAGCTTTTTTTACCTTGCGTGCCGGCTCTGGAAGCCTGGGTACGGTCGCACGAGATCTCGCAAGAGCATCCCGGAGATGGTGCGCTGAGCAAGCCGTACCAGGTGAGCAAGGCAGAGAGCAAAAGGATGGCTTTTAAGATTTCTTCCTTGCTTTTGGGCAAGGCCCACTCAGCACGCCAGCTCAAGAAGGGCAAGTATCCATGTGCAGGGACTGTTCAAGTCTGTGCCGGTTTGTGTACGTGTGGGACCCCTGGAACCAAACCCCCACGCAAGAGGCCATTGTAATAATAATAATAATAATAATAATAATAATAATAATAATTTATTATTTATACCCCGCCCATCTGGCTGGGTTTCCCCAGCCACTCTGGGCGGCTTCCAACAAAACATTAAAATACAACAATCTATTAAACATTAAAAGCCTCCCTAAACTGGGCTGCCTTCAGACGTCTTCTAAAAGTAAGATAGTTGCTTATTTCCTTGACATCTGGTGGGAGGGCGTTCCACAGGGCGGGTGCCACTACCGAGAAGGCCCTCTGCCTGGTTCCCTGTAACTTGGCTTCTCGTAGTGAGGGAACCGCCAGAAGGCCCTCGGCGCTGGACCTCAGTGTCCGGGCTGAACAATGGGGGTGGAGACGCTCCTTCAGGTATACTGGACCGAAGTCATTTAGGGCTTTAAAGGTCAGCACCAACACTTTGAATTGTGCTCATACTGTACTGTCTTTTATTCAGGGGCCGGGGAATGACAAGGCTGTTTATGCAACACAGACCATGCATTTCCTAAAATGCAGAATTTGTTGAGTATGTGCGTGCAACCGGACACTTACATGTTTATATTCCTCCTGTTCTTTGGAGAGTGAAGGCAGAGAGGGTGTTTTCTTTTGCCAAGGGGCATTTCTGACTCTGGAATGTGTTTTCATTTCAGAACGCCCGTCTCATCCCAGCGGTTGTGTCTGCTATCTGATGTCTGAGTTGTTGCTACCCCCCCCCCCCTTAATGCAGAGGAGATGATAAACACTCCCGGGAAGAAGTGCTTAAAATGGAAATAGTGAGTCAACCTTGCTGCAAGCGTGTAATCCTCTTAGCCGGCAAGTTTGCACTGAGGGCTGGCTTGGGAGTTGGATGAACTTGAAGCAGAAGCCTGAGACGGGCCGGTCAAACACACCAAACCGCCCTTGCGCCTTGCGCCAGGAAGGCCTCAACAGGCATGACGTGGGCGCTGCCAGCTTACCCGCACAACGCTGCAATCGTGTAGGCAAATCACGCAGAAGTTGCAGGTCTGCTGTGCTTTTCTGGTGTGGCCATAGAATCATAGAATTGTAGAGTTGGAAGGGACCCCAAGGGCCATCTAGTCCAACCCCCCGCCAGGAATGCCAGCTTGGCCCCGCAACCATGGGTTGCCTGGGGCCATGGGTGTCATGCAGCGCGCATGGCCCTGGCACCGAAATTCGTGGTTGCCCGGCCCCATTCATGGGGAATTTTGTGGGTGCTCGGGCACCCGGGGCGTTGGCACCTATGCCTCCTGTAATGCAGGGTTCTCAGCTATAGCACCCATGACAGATGGCCACCCATGACCTCTGCTTAAAAACCTCCAAGGAAGGAGAGCCCACAACCACCCGAGCAGGGTGGATTTGATTTAAATCAAATTGATTTAAATCAAATTGATTTCAATCACGATTTAAATCACTAGTCAGTAAGGCTTGATTTAAATCACTAGTCAGTAAGACTTGATTTAAATATTTTTTTTACAGAAAGACTCATTCTTGCTGGTATAATCTTAATATTTACAACCATATGAAGGTTTCATTTTTGGAATAATAAATTTTCAGAGTGGTTTTTACAGTTATATCAAAAATTACTGATTTGGTTATACTACTAGAAATACATAGACAGATAATTATGAAATTATGGTGAGGTTTAATAAGTTAACTGGTTTTTTTTTCTGATTTTTCAATTTGATTTAAATCAAATCCACCCTGATTGGCACTCTCCTGCGAGGGAAATGCCAGAACAGACAGCGCCGCCAGATTCCTGCAAAAGGCAACTCGATCCCAGCCAAGCTGGAAAGCCCCACGGCCGCCCTCGGCATATTTTCCGGCTGACAGATGCAGCCGCCCACAAACCCCTCGTGCCGTCTGGAGCGGCCGGGAGGACGGGTGGCCTTTAGAGCTATGGCAACACAGCTGGTGTTTAGGCACCGGGAACAGAGATGGAGGGGACGGGGGGAGAGAGGAAGCCTGGGCTCGAGGGGCTCGGAGGAGAGGGCGACAGGAGGTGCTCCTACCCAGGCGGGGAAGTAGGCTTCGGGTTCAAAGTATTTCCCGTAGTGCTTGTTCCTTTTGAAGTTGCCCAGGTCGGCTTGCAGGGCGAAGGCTGCCAGCAGGAAGTAGGCCTCTTCGCGAAGCAGGCTCTGCGAACGGAGGACTTGCTTCCTCAGGTGCCAGTAATAATAGTAGCGGGCGGTTCGGTCGCTGGAAGGCGAGGGAGAGAAAAGATGTAAATAATAATAATATATACAGGTGAAACTCGAAAAATTAGAATATCGTGGAAAAGTCCATTTATGTAAGCAACTGTTTTCATTAGCTACTGGAGTTTAATATATGAGATAGACCAGTGATGGCTAACCTTGACACTCCAGATGTTTTGGGACTACAACTCCCATCATCCCTGACCACTGGTCCTGTTAGCTAGGGATGATGGGAGTTGTAGTTCCAAAACATCTGGGGTGTCAAGGTTAGCCATCACTGATATATGAGATAGACTCATGACATGCCAAGCGAGATATGTCAAGCCTTTGTTTGTTATAATTTTGATTATTATGGCGTACAGCTGATGAAAACCCCAAAGTTGAGATTGTTAATTTGGGGTTCTCATCAGCTGCACGCCATATTCATCACAATTATAACTAATAAAGGCTTGACATATCTCGCTTGGCATGTCATGAGTCTATCTCCTATATTAGTTTCACCTTTTAAGTTGAATTACTGAAAGAAATGACCCTTTTCACGATATTCTAATTTTTCGAGTTTCACCTGTATATATATATTTTTAATACCCCGCCCTTCCCAGCCAAGACCGGGCTCAGAGCGGCTAACACCCATAAAATCACAACAAAACATACAAAACAATCAATTAAAATGCAGGTTAAAATACGATTTAAAGTTTAAAATGCAGCCTCGTTTTTAAGTAGCCCACCAATCCAACCATAAAGGAATGGAACATCAGGGTTAAACTGAAACCAACCCAAAGGCCAGGCAGAACAGCTCCGTCTTGCAGACCCTGCGGAAAGATGCCAAATCCCGCAGGGCCCTGGTCTCTTGTGACAGAGCGTTCCACCAAGTCGGGGCCAGTACTGAGAAGGCCCTGGCCCTAGTTGAGACCAGTCTAACAACCTTGTGGCTCGGGACCTCCAAAATGTTATTATTTGAGGACCTTAAGGTCCTACACGGGGCATACTAGGAGAGGCGGTCCCTTAGGTGTGAAGAACGGCAGGGGAGAAACGGACAGGCAGAAGTCACTGATGTGTTTCGCTGGGGTTGGGGTGGGTGGGGGGTTGCTTCTTCCTTGTGAACTTTGCAATGGTCTGAAATTCGATCCAGCTCACGTTTAAACTGACCTAATTCGCGCTTTGCGAGAGAGGACCGGCTACCTTTCGGGAACTTGCCCGTATCTGAATTTTGGCATGCTTTCCTTCAGCCAGGAAATTTGTACAAAACTTGCATGGACTCTGGTAAAGTGCACATTCCAGATGCATTTAGCAGTGAAAATGATGTACGGAACGCATTCTATTAGGGGAAAGCGCTCTGCAAAAATGCGCATGGAAGGAAAATTTGCATGAAAAGGCTGATCAGTTTGCATGTGAACATTTCTTTAAAAAATGGAAACTGATGTGGAAGAGTGAGGACTGGAAAAATGAGGAACTAAAAGAAACCGAAATTGGCGGATTCATCCCTCTGTAGTGACTGTAGATTATTGTTTTTTATTGTTAATTAATTTATGTACCGTTTAATGCCAAAACAGGCTCCTAAGTGGTTTGCAAAATGTAGAAACTAGTTACACAAACGTTAAAACGTAAGAATCCATCATTAAAACAATGAAACAATCCCATTAAATCGAACACTTCTCCACCTGAGAGCAATAACTTGTGAGCAGGGTGAAATATGTACAAATGCACAGAAGTAATACTCTTCCTCCTGCCCCCCTTTGCCCCCAAAATGGCTCTGTGGTGGTTGGGAGAACGTCCAAAACACGCTGACAGAGCAATCTCCTTAGAACTACACTGAATGACAGTAGTAATATATTAAAAAAGTGTCATATTATCATATAATCGTTATTAATTTTAAGCTAGTTTAGGCCCAGTGTAGGGATGCGGGTGGCGCTGTGGGTTAAACCACAGAGCCTAGGGCTTGCCGATCAGAAGGTCGGCGGTTCGAATCCCTGCAATGGGGTGAGCTCCAGTTGCACGGTCCCAGCTCCTGCCCACCTAGCAGTTCGAAAGCACAGCAAAGTATGCAAGTAGATAAATAGGTACCGCTCTGGCGGGAAGGTAAACGGCGTTTCTGTGCGCTGCTCTGGTTTTGCCAGAAGCGGCTTAGTCCTGCTGGCCACATGACCCGGAAAAACTGTCTGCGGACAAATGTCGGCTCCCTCGGCCAGTAAAGCGAGATGAGCGCCGCAACCCCAGAGTCGTTCGCAACTAGACTTAACTGTCAGGGGTCCTTTACCTTTTAGGCCCAGTGTAGTTCTGTAGTTGGCTGCAAAACTATCAAGAAATTAACTCGCCAACAATGAGTGATCCAAAATGTCGACAAGGTTTTGATAATATGCTAAGGAATTGACATGCCACTGATTTATCAATAAGAACTCGGTTTGAGCAGCTTTTTTAAAAAAATAAATAAATAAATTGTGGGCCACTGTAGGATCCACTTTTTCTTCCATGTGGCTCTTTGCCACCAAGTCTTTCGGCAACCATTTTCCACTGCTCCCCCCCCCAAAAGCCCCCTTCCCCTTTACCTGATGAGCCGGCCGTTTTCCACGTAATACTGGACTCGGAAGTGAATGATCATGGGGGGGCCAAACTGGTCTATACCCTGAAACCAAAGGCGAAAACATAGGATCAGCCTTCTGCTGATCAATATCAAGAACAAACAGATTGAAGAACAGTTTCTACCCAAGAGCTATAACCATCTTAAATGCTGTAACCAGATAATATGACCTTGGAGAGCTGTGATGTGTGTGTGTCTGTGTGTGTGTGTGTGTGTGTGTGTGTGTGTGTGCAGGACCGGTGCTGGCAATTTTGGCGCCCTAGGCGAGGGGGCGGGCCACGTGACGTCATTGCGTATGACGCACGTTACGGAGCGGTGCCCTGCCCCCTGCCCAGCCGGGCACCCTCCGCCGCCGCGGTTTGCTTGCTCCGCCGCTGGTTGGGGCAGCGGCGGGCGGCGGCGGCGGGGGGCAGGCTGGCCAGCGCCCCCTCCATTTTGGCGCCCTCGCCGCCGCGGTTTTCGCCCCAACCTGCTTGCTCCGCCACTGGTTGGGGCGGCACCGGGGGGCAGGCTGGCCAGCGCCCCCTCCATTTTGGCACCCTAGGCAATTGCCTAGTTCGCCTAAATGGACGCGCCGGCCCTGTGTGTGTGTGTGCATGTGTGGCTTTTTTTGGTATGTGTGTGTTTTGTGCTGTTTTTTTCTTTTTCTTTCTGGTTTTTACAGGATGGCATGCAATTTCATTGCACTTGTATAGCGTTGTGCTTGTACTTGTGCAATGACAATAAATAAATTATCTTATACTAGGGGAGGGAGGGAGGGAGAAACCCCCCTCCAGAAGACATTTTGGGCAACCAAAATGGTCAAAGGCTTGGAAACGATGCCTTATGAGGAACGGCTTAGGGAGCTGGGTATGTTTAGCCTGGAGAAGAGAAGGTTAAGGGGTGATATGATAGCCATGTTCAAATATATAAAAGGAGGTCATATAGAGGAGGGAGAAAGGTTGTTTTCTGCTGCTCCAGAGAAGCGGACACGGAGCAATGGATTCAAACTACAAGAAAGAAGATTCCACCTAAACATTAGGAAGAACTTCCTGACAGTAAGAGCTGTTTGACAGTGGAATTTGCTGCCAAGGAGGGTGGTGGAGTCTCTATCTTTGGAGGTCTTTAAGCAGAGGCTTGACAGCCACCTGTCAGGAATGCTTTGATGGTGCTCCTGCTTGGCAGGGGGTTGGACTGGATGGCCCTTGTGTTCTCTTCCAACTCTAGGATTCTATGATTCTAGGATAAGGTGACGCAGGCGCTTCCGGGGGCCAGCTCACGCTACGGCAACGTAAGAACAAGCAAGAAGAGCTTGCTGGATCAGGCCAATGTCCCATTCGGTCCAGCATCCTGCTCTCACAGAGGCCAGCCCAGATGCGCCTATTGGGAAACCGGCAAGCGGGATCCGAGTTCAAGAGCAACACTCTTCCCTTCCTGCAGTTTCCAGCAACTGGGATTCAGAAGCAGAGAAGAAGAGTTTGGATTTGATATCCCGCTTTATCACTACCCGAAGGAGTCTCAAAGCGGCTAACGTTCTCCTTTCCCTTCCTCCCCCACAACAAACACTCTGTGAGGTGAGTGGGGCTGATAGACTTCAAAGAAGTGTGACTAGCCCAAGGTCACCCAGCAGCTGCATGTGGAGGAGCGGGGAAGCGAACCCGGTTCACCAGATTACGAGTCCACCGCTCTTAACCACTACACCACACTGGCTAAGAGAAACGCGCTAAGAGGAAGGCACGCTTGGCAAATCCACACCATGATCAACTCCCGCCTGGAAACTAATGTCGCCACTGTGGAAGGACGTGTGGATCCAGAATTGGCCTCCACAGTCACTTACGGACTCACTGTTAAAACCGTGTTTATGGAAGACAATCTGACTTGGCTACGAGTGATTGCCAAAGACCCGGTTCACCAGATTACGAGTCTACCGCTGTTAACCACTACACCACACTGGCTGAAACCAGAGTCCTTACCTTGCTCGCTTCTTTCTTCCACTCTTTCGGACAGTACTTGCAGAGCTTTTGGGACAGCTCCATATAGACGTGCTCATTGTCTGTGCAATGGGAAGAAATGGGAAGGTGAGATTAGACAGCGGACCTGATGCCAGGACTCTCCCGGCGTTTCTCTAAAAAGCAGGGACCATTCAGCACTCGCAGCCAAAAAGAACCACGGGATTGCAGTTTACAAAGGCAGGATTTTAGCAGTTTCTGCTGGGGGCGCGCGCGGGAACTGATTCCCCAACGAGTTGCTCTTTGTGGTATTTGCTTTCAAAATGTATTTTATAGTCATCTTTTGCAGAACATCTTGCTCGGTCGAAACAAAATAAAAAAAATCCTTCCAGTAGCACCTTAAGAGACCAACTAAGTTTGTTATTGGTATGAGCTTTCGTGTGCATGCACACTTCTTCAGATACCTGAAGAATATCTGAAGATATCTGAAGAAGTGTGCATGTACACGAAAGCTCATACCAATAACAAACTTAGTTGGTCTCTAAGGTGCTACTGGAAGGAGTTTTTTTATTTTGTTTCGACTACGGCAGACCAACACGGCTACCTACCTGTAATCTTGCTCAGTGTTATTTTTAATATTTTTAAATAAAAATAGATTGAATAAAAATATTTTAAAACAAAAATAAACATGCTTAGCTGCAGAAGTGTTTTGGATTTTTTTGCATGTTTACTTGTTCCTGATAAGAAACAACACAGGTAACAACCCAGGGACAATTAGATGCCTTTGCCAAGGAGGGGCGCTGCAAAATGCCTCATCCCTTTTAAGCGATACCCCAACGTCAAACTTCCCGTGCTCTTGATTTGATGCTGGTACGCTGAACGCATTACAATGCTAACCAATCTCCTCTCATGGCCAGAGATTCCTTCCTTTCTCCTCTCCTTTTGTGCAACTAACTCTCTCTCCTTTCCACTTTAGGAACCAGCCACAGTTTAGGGCAAGGGTCAACAAACGTTTTCAGCAGGGGGCCAGTCCACTGTCCCTCAGACCTTGTGGGGGCCGGACTATATTTTGAAAAGAAAAAAAATATGAATGAATTCCTATGCCCCAGAAATACCCAGAGATGAATCTATATATATAAAATCGTTCAAGTTGGATGTTTGTTAACGATCGCCTTTCTCCGTAACCCCTTGATCAATTCCGTTCAAATTTGGACACAACGTTCCATGTCCATCTGGGAGTGATCATATGTACTTATATTGTACAAATACCACATCTTTCCGTGGTAAAAATGTGATTTTGTGCAAAAAAAAAATAACACCCTCCAGTGGACATTAAACAGCACAGCACAACACACGCTTTCTCTTTCATACTGTATCTTACTTTTGCATTTCACCAAATCAGCCACAGCAAGGCGTGGCCGGGTCAGCTAGTTTTAAATAAAAGGACACATTCTACTCATGTAAAAACATGCTGATTCCCGGACCGTCCGCAGGCCGGATATAAAATGCGATTGGGCCGGATCCGGCCCTTAGTTTGCCTACCCATGGTTTAGGGTTCCAACTGCACTCAGGTGCTAACTGTGGATCGCCGACTCCCAACCATTATGGACTGCAACTCCCACCATCCCCAGGGAGCATGGCCAATGGCCAGGGATGATGGGAATTGTAGTCCGACAAAGATCTGGAGGGCCACCGTTTCCCCATTCCTGAACTACAGGATTAGCCGGGAACCAGCTTCTAACGATAGCTATGGAGTGTGGCTCGAGGTAACTGCGGTTAGCAAATGCAATGGTTCGGTTCTGCAGCCGCACTTCCCCACATCGGCTGCGACGGCAGGATCTTTTGGCAGAAATGTCCCTGAGCGAGGGCGGCAGCAGCAGGTCTAGCTGAAGGTCACCGAGCAGCATGGCAGAGGGGCAGAGCGTGGAAGGAAGCCAAAACTCTCCTCTCGGGACTTACTCTGAATGACGCTGAGTCCAAAGAGGTGACAGTCCTTCAGCCTCAGCAGGTCACACACCTGGACCAGTAACTCATGGCACAATATTTTGACCTACAAGGGGGAAGAGGGTGGTGGTGGAGGAAAAGGAAGTTATTTGGGGAGCGGCTTCTGCAGGGATGATACAGGAAGAGCCATTATTTCAGGATTTATAAGGCGTTCAGCATTCAGAGAAACACCCATGCAGCAAACAGGAAAAGAACACAAGACATGTATAAACAGTATTATAATTGTTGGATGTATGCGTGCAACTGAGTTTTCAGAAGAGGGCTTTGCATGGGCAAAGAGAGGAACTTGCAAGATTCCCAGACCATCCCTGAACCTTTATCTCAGCCAGATGGGCGGGGTACAAATAATAAATTATTATTATTATTATTATTATTATTATTATTATTATTATTATTATCTCTATGCTAACTTCTCCCTCTCCCTCCTTGTTGTTTAGAGGGCTGCACCTTTGGTTGCATCCTGTTTATAACTTCTTCCTCGGATTTCTCTCTCAGAGACGAGGGGTCAGCCAGATGGGCGGGGTATAAATAATAATTTAAAAATTATTTTTATTTTTACTATCCTCTGGAAGAACCAAGGGGCAAATACAGCTGCCTTGCTCTTCCCTAGGCTACATAGTTCGATGAGAACAAGAAATCTGTTGTATCCGCAAGTTAAGTAATAAGTTTTCCCATCATCCCCCAGCAGCGTGGCCAAAGGTGAGGGATGATGGGAGTTGTAGTCCAACAACATCTGGAGGTTCCTGATCCCTGGGTCCGCTGCCAAGTGGAGTGTTAATCATGAAATTAACAGCAGCTACCCAGGATTTCAGGCAGGGTTTATGGAGAGGATGGGGATTGAACCTGGGAACGTTTGCACGCAGAGCACAGCATATGCATCAAGCTCCAAGGGCTCAGAGCCAGAGGATTGGTGTCAGAGGGAGAAGACTGTTTTGGGGGGACAAGGGGTGGGCGGGTATAGATGACTCCCTGGTCCTGAATGGGGTAACTGTGCCCCTGAAGGACCAGGTGCACAGCCTGGGAGTCATTTTGGACTCACAGCTGTCCATGGAGGCACAGGTCAATTCTGTGTCCAGGGCGGCTGTCTACCAGCTCCATCTGGTATGCAGGCTGAGACCCTACCTGCCCGCAGACTGTCTCGCCAGAGTGGTGCATGCTCTAGTTATCTCCCGCTTGGACTACTGCAACGCGCTCTACGTGGGGCTACCTTTGAAGGGGACCCGGAAAGTACAACTAATCCAGAATGCAGCAGCCAGACTGGTGACTGGGAGTGGCTGCCGAGACCATATTACACCGGTCCTTAAAGACCTACATTGGCTCCCAGGATGTTTCCGGGCACAATTCAAAGTGTTGGTGCTGACCTTGAAAGCCCTAAATGGCCTCGGCCCAGTATACCTGAAGGAGCGTCTCCATCCCCATCGTCCAGCCTGGACACTGAGGTCCAGCTCCGAGGGCCTTCTGGCGGTTCCCTCAACACGGAACCAGGCAGAGGGCCTTCTCGGTGGTGATGCCTGCCCTGTGGAACGCCCTCCCATCAGATGTCAAGGAAATAAACAACTATCTGACTTTTAGAAGACTTCTGAAGGCTGCTCTGTTTAGGGAAGTTTTTAATGTTTGACGTTTTATTCTGTTTTCAATCTGTTGGGAGCCGCCCGGAGTGGCTGGGGAAACCCAGCCGGATGGGCGGGGTATGTATGTATGTATGTATGTATGTATGTATAAATAAATAATAAGGAGGAGGTGTTGGAACCTGAAGAGGCAACATGACTTAGTGAGCAGGGGGAGTCTGTGGCAGAGAGCAGTCCAGACTGAAGCAGAGGGGGCGGGGGCGAGAGGCAGAGATGATTCCAGGTGGTGAAGAGACACGGGTGTCTCCTGCTCCTGCTGCAACAAGCTTCCCTCCCGTCAGTCTCCCAGAACCAAGAGAGGCATGAAAAGGGCGGAGGAGAAGTTAGCTTCACGCAGACGCAGTCTCAGATTGCTTGCAGAAAACCCTGAAGAGGAGGGGACTTAGACAGTGGTGGAGAGGTGGAGATCTTCAGTCTCTTCAACTGCTTCAAGGGGGCAAGACCTGCTGGAGAATAGTTGCTGCGCCCATTAGGCCTGGCTCTCCTGCGCAGATCCTGTTTTGTGTTAGCACCAACTTGCCTGGTGTTGTTTCCTGCCGACTCGCTCCTGTCCCTGGACTAGATTGGGGGTCATCGACCGTTCTTACGTTCAGAAAAGGTTGAGGGGGAAAGGCACAATTTCCAGGGGTGCTTCTGATCTCTTATCCATGGTTAAGGGCAGGCCCTCCAGATGTTTTGAGACTACAATTCCCATCACCCCTGACAGCTAGGGATCATGGGAGCTGTAGGCCAAAAACATCTGGAGGGCCGAGGTTGAGGAAGCCTGGTTAAGGGAAATGCCGCAGAGCTACACGGAGCCACAACACCATTCTCCATTCCGAAGCCATCGAAAACAAGAACGAAAACAATGATTCCAGACTAGAATAACTAGAATCTCAAATATCGTTTCCAGGCAGTTACCGTATTTTTCGCTCCATAATGCGCCCCGGACCATAACGCGCACCTTGTTTTTAGAGGTGCCTTTTAGAAAATATTTTTTCTTGTTTTCCTCCTCTAAAAGGCTGGGAGGGAGGGAGGGAAGAGAGAGAGAGAAGGAAGGAAGGAAGGAAAGAGAGAGAGAAAGAAGGGGTGAGAGAGAGAGAGAAGGAAGGAAGGAAAGGAAAGAAAGAAGGGGTGAGAGAGAGAGAAGGAAGGAAGGAAAGAAGGAAGGAAAGAGAAACAAAGAAAAAAGAAAGAAAGAAAGAAGGGGTGAGAGAGAGGGAAGGAAGGAAGGAAGGGATCAGAGATCTCTCGTGAGCGTCAGAGGCGGGCAGAAGCCTGCTTTTGGGATCGGCAGGCTTCGTGGAGGAACTAGCAGCATCCCCGCTAGTTCCTCCACCCAACCCCACGCAGCCTGCCGATCCCAGCGCGTAGCGCGGGATGGTGGTGGAGGAACTAGCGGGGATGCTGCTAGTTCCTCCACCAAACCCCGTGCAGCCTGCCAATCTTAAAAGCAGGCTTCTGCTGCTGCCCGCCTCTGACGCTCGCCAGAGCAGGGATTGGAGCCGGGGCTGAGAGAGGTGCTGCGCTGCACTGTGCCTCTCTCAGCCCCGGCTCCGATCTCTTGCGATCTCAGGGGAGCATCAGAGGCGGGCAGCAGCCCAGTGCCTTCGCCCCATAACACGCACAGGCTTTTCCCCTTCCTTTTTTGGAGGAAAAAAGTGTGCGTTATGGAGCGAAAAATACGGTAATTGCGAAGGGGGGAAACTGCAAGATCCATCGGACCCAAGAGGCTTTCCATTTTGCTTAATCCCTTGTGATTTCAACAGCTCTATTTAGAAGCTTGCAGCATGGTAGATGGGAAGCCGTTCCAAGCGTCTAGAGAGACCGTCATTTGCTCACGGTCGTCAGGCCTCGGCATATGCCAATTCTGCGGCAATTACGGGGACAGCGTGCAAGTAAAACCTGCAGATCCGCTGCAAAAAAATATTCTAATTTCCAACACGGCTCTGGATGCTGCGAGGGCCCCCTTGCTCTGCCGAGAAGGAACCAAGCCAGAGACTTAATAATTGAAGAATTCAAAACAGCCGCATAAGCAACTCTCTAAAAAATGTTGCCCGTAAGAGGAGAGGAAGGGGTGGAGTGGGGGGGGGGAATGGCTGTGTCAGAGAAACAAAGGGAAGGCAAAAAGCTCTAAAGGATCATCGCTTGGGAACTTCTAAATAGGACATCAACCTGTCAGGGGGGAGAAATTTGGTAGAGAGGTGGGCATGCTATGCAGCGATCCTTTAAATTTAACGCCTGTCATTTCCAAAAGGAAGTTCTAGTCATACAGCCAAGATAAACAGCTTTTGGGTGAGTGGCAAGGATACAACGGGTGAAAATTATAACTTTCCCTTCTTTTCGAGCATGAACAGCACAGGCCTCTCTGGGTCACAGGCAGTGCCGGATTTATGTATAAGCTAAACAAGCTATAGCTTAGGGCCCCACTTTTTTGGGGGCCCCCAAAAAATTTAAAGGAAAAAACAAACTGGATGTGCATTTCCAAAATATAAGATAAAAAACAAATAAAATAAAACCTACATACAGCAGCAGTGTTTTGTGTTGTGTAGGCTCCTATGATGTAAGTCATGGGCCCCGCCTGCTAGCCTGCTCCCTCAAATATCACTGGTTTGCTCCTTTCTATATATAGGGTGCCCACATTCTGCATGGGATGGGACGCGGGTGGCGCTGTGGTCTAAACCACAGAGCCTAGGGCTTGCCGATCAGAAGGTCTGCAGTTCGAATCCCCACGACGGAGTGAGCTCCCGTTGCTCGGTCCCAGCTCCTGCCAACCTAGCAGTTCGAAAGCACTTCAAAGTGCAAGTACCGGTAGATAAATAGGTACCACTCTGGCGGGAAGGTAAACGGCGTTTCCGTGCGCTGCTCTGGTTTGCCAGAAGCGGCTTAGTCATGCTGGCCACATGACCCGGAAACTGGCTGACTGATTGATTGATTGATTGTGTGATTGCAGTACATTGCTTATTGCTTTCATTTTATAGATCCATGGTCTCGTTAGATAGTAAAATTCATGATAAATTGCTGTTTTAGGGGTTGTTTTTAAAAGTCTGCATTACTTTCTATGGTAAAGCGCACCTTGGTTTTGGAACGGACCTCTGGAACGGATTCAGTTTGAGAACCAAGGTACCACTGTATATTACTGTTATTTCAGGTTGATTTTATCCCTGCTTTTATATTTGTTTATCACCTTTGCTTTTATAAATTGCTTCGAGTTCAATTTTTTGGGGGGGAGACGACGGCGGCGACTAATGATGACGTCAACGACGATGATTTTATTACCCGCCCTTCACCAGCAGGTCCCAGAGCAATTCAAAATTCAGAAAGAAAAGCAGTTGAAACCGATTGCAGCCCCAGGAATAGGGTGGGCCCTGCAAACGCACCTAGGTTTCAAAGCCCAGGGTAACACCGCAAATTCCCCCCCCTTCCCAGAGACCTGCCAGTAGAGCCCACCCCGCTCTAGACAGCTGGACCTGGGGGTGGGGGTGGTAAATGCCCCCCAGTGCTTCAGCAAGGCCCACTTTACCCAGGTCTCAGAAAGGGAAAGGTTGGGGGGCACACACTTGCGACAGGCCCCCAAGGAACGGAGAGAAAGAGGCATAGAGGACTTTTTCCATTTTTTCTTTTACTGCCCTCTATATGTTACAGTTAGACCCATGCTTTTCCTCCTAATCCCGCTGACCATCGCCCGGGACGATGACCGCATGAAATACTTATTGGTAGACGCCAACCCTCTGGTCACACGTGGTGTGGCTATCTACATTTTACAGGCACTGAAACTCAGGGCCACCTCTTCGGCTAACTTGCCCTAGACCTAGACCTGTGTAACTTCCTGACATAGTCACTGCCGACATGCCCTGTTATTGCTTCTTGTTTTATCTGTTTCATTCAGCATGATTTTATACTTAAAGTTTTTAGATGTATTTGTGCAAAGGGTGCAGGGTGTATCTGTTGTATTTTGTGTACGTTTGTGGCGGGTTTCCGCCTAGTTTTTCATTGTGTGCTATGGCCATATGGCTAATGCAAGAAATAATATTTGATTTGATTTGAAAGAGGCATAAACTCACGTTTATGATGATGTTGAGGGAATGGTCGTTGGGGAGGAAAACACACACGCTGCGTCGGTCCTGCATGACTCTGTTATTGTGGAAGTTCAGTTTGTTCATCGTGTTCCGGGCCTTCCCCGTGGATGTCTGAGCCAGCCGCTTGTAGACTGCGCGGGAACCTCGGGGCCAGGGCACTCAGAGACCACCTCCACCTCCACCTGCTCACCTGCGGCGAAGCAGGCTGGGCATCTGGGCATCTCTTCCCACGGGTACCATCACTGGAAAGGACGAGAAAAACACACACAACTTCAGGTGCTATGAGAAGATGGGAGGAGAACTTGGCCATGCCCTACCCCAGCGTTGGACTACAACTCCCATCCTCCCTGACCTCGTCCAACCACAGCTGGGGACCCAAGTTTGAGAAACACTGCACCCAAACCAATAATGACGATTATTATTATTATTTTAATCCTGCCTTTAAAAGAAAAATAAAGAACACAGGAGGAATGGGAAGCCCTCTCAATTTCTGTTTCTCATTTCCCCAAATTTTAAGTTTGGTTCTCCACATTTACATATAAGTTTGAGATTCTCTCTTGTTTCTTTTAGAATCCTCATGAAAATTCTTCAGCATTTCAGCGTGACTATCTCTTGGGTTCCATGATCACTGCAGATGGTGAGAGCAGTCACGAAATTAGAAGACGCCTGCTTCTTGGGAGAAAAGCAATGACAAATCTAGACAGCATCTTAAAAAGCAAAGACATCACCTTGCCGACAAAGGTCCGTATAGTTAAAGCTATGGTTTTCCCAGTAGTAATGTACGGAAGTGAGAGCTGGACCATAAAGAAGGCTGATTGCCGAAGAATTGATGCTTTTGAATTATGGTGCTGGAGGAGACTCTTGAGAGTCCCATGGACTGCAAGAAGATCAAACCTATCCATTCTGAAGGAAATCAGCCCTGAGTGCTCACTGGAAGGACAGATCCTGAGGTTAAGGCTCCAGTACTTTGGCCACCTCATGAGAAGAGAAGACTCCCTAGAAAAGACCCCGATGTTGGGAAAGATGGAGGGCACAAGGAGAAGGGAATGACAGAGGACGAGATGGTTGGACAGTGTTCTCAAAGCTACCAACATGAGTTTGGCCAAACTGCGGGAGGCAGGGGAAGACAGGAGTGCCTGGCGTGCTCTGGTCCATGGGGTCACGAAGAGTCGGACACGACGAAACGACTAAACAACAACAACAACAATCTCCTAATAGACACACTTTTGCAAAGCACAATATCCCTAATATTGTCCCTATTATTATTTAATACCTGCCCCTTGCCCTAAGGTACCAGGGCATATTACAAGACTAAAAACGCAACATTAAAAGCAGCCTGAAACAACTTACAGTCGCAAAAATAAGGTGCATCCTAAAAACGTACCGCTTCATGTGCCAAACATTTGCCCCGGCTGAAATCTGTTTTGATATATTCACCGTACAGTTCTTTCGGGAGCAGAAACAACAAGGAAGCGTGTTTTCAATGTTATAGTCATTAATGTTAGCATTTTTCAAATGAACCTTTTTACCCATTGTATGCACTCCTTTCATCATTACTTGGCTGGAGGGCTGAGCAGCAAAATGCGCCAACGCGTGAATTTTGAAAGATGGCTGTGTGTTTGGTTCATGTATCATCTCAGAAAGCGTGAATGGGGCAGAACCAGGGTGGATTTGATTTAAATCAAATTGATTTAAATCACGATTTAAATCACGATTTAAATCACTAGTCAGTAAGGCTTGATTTAAATCACTAGTCAGTAAGGCTTGATTTAAATATTTTTTTTACAGAAAGACTCATTCTTGCTGGTATAATCTTAATATTTACAACCATATGAAGGTTTCATTTTTGGAATAATAAATTTTCAGAGTGGTTTTTACAGTTATATCAAAAATTACTGATTTGGTTATACTACTAGAAGTACATAGACAGATAATTATGAAATTATGGTGAGGTTTAATAAGTTAACTGTTTATATTTGGACAACTTTTCTGCTGTACTTTATTGAAAGGAGAAAAATAATCATTTCCTTAATAACCATTTAAACAATTTATTTAACTAAAACAATAACATGATAGCATATGTATCCATGTTTGTTAACTGATGTGGTTAAACATATTTTTTTTAAAAAACTTAGACTGAGTTTTAGCACACTTGATAAACTTAAAACAAATCCTTATTTCCTGATGGATAGCCTTTGGACTACAATGTAACTTAAATAGAAGACTATATTTAGAAAGATTTTTCCTCCAAAAGCATTTTATTTTAAAAATCCGATTTAAATAAAAAAATTCTGATTTTTTTTGATTAATTTTTTTAAAAAAATCATTGATTTTTATCCACCCTGGGCAGAACTGGCTTCAAAGGAGAACTGGATCGAATCTCTGCCCCTGTCCTGACTCACAACTGTTTTCTCCTCTAGTGGTGGAGGAGTCGAGAACAACAGAAATTCCCTCAACTCAGGCACACCATCACCCAGAAGAAGGCGGCCTTCGCGCCAGCGGACAGAACGAAGTTGTTACTTGCTTAAAATGTTTCTGAACATTTTCAGCCGAGGATTCCAGGGTGCCGGACGAAAGTACAAGAACAGTTCATGCTGCACGCAAATGCAATAGATGAGATCATTCCTTCCCTTTGGCACATAGACACGCAAGTGTGAACGAAAAGGAAGGCTAAAAACAGAGAAGCTAACGAAGAGAAAAAAGCGGCTGCAACTATTAGTCTAAAATGCCCAGAGCAACAAGGAAGAAGAAGAAGAAGAAGAAGAAGAAGGTTTGTGATGTCAGCGCCAAATTGCAAGTCAGACTATTGGGCCATCTAGCTCAGTATTGTCCACACTGACTGGCAGCGGCTCTCCTGCCTTTCCTTACCTGGAAATGACAAGAACTGAACACAAGACTGGAACATGTCCAGAGGAGGGCAACCAAAATAGTCCAAGGCTTGAAACGATGCCTTATGAGGAACGGCTTAGGGAGCTGGGTATGTTTAGCCTGGAGAAGAGAAGGTTAAGGGGTGATATGATAGCCATGTTCAAATATATAAAAGGATGTCATATAGAGGAGGGAGAAAGGTTGTTTTCTGCTGCTCCAGAGAAGCGGACACGGAGCAATGGATTCAAACTACAAGAAAGAAGATTCCACCTAAACATTAGGAAGAACTTCCTGACAGTAAGAGCTGTTTGACAGTGGAATTTGCTGCCAAGGAGTGTGGTGGAGTCTCCTTCTTTGGAGGTCTTTAAGCAGAGGCTTGACAGCCACCTGTCAGGAATGCTTTGATGGTGTTTCTTGCTTGGCAGGGGGTTGGACTGGATGGCCCTTGGGGTCTCTTCCAACTCTAGGATTCTATGATTCTATGACATTTTGTATAGAAAGCAAATGTCGCACCACTGAGCTCTGCAGCCCTTCCTCATTTTTCTTAAAGGCTTAAGCTGTTGCTCCTAGGTTCAAACTACATTCAGCCCGGCTTCCTATTTATTTGCTTAGGGGCGTATGTCTTGTGCAGAGTTGGATCAATGGTCCATGCAGACCAGTATGACTGGCAGTGCCTCTCCAGGGTTCCGAACAAAGGGCCCTTCAAGCGCTACCTGGAGATGCCAGCGACTGCACCTGAGACTCAAACATCCCTTGAAGGCTGTTGCGGCACATTTGCTTTCCTGCACATTTCGTCACCTGCGCTCCCACCTCCGAAAGCCGGCGCCGCAGTCTATTTCTGTGCCCTCAAAGTTGCTACGAGGCCTTTTTGCCACTGGGTTCCCACCTCTGGAATTTGCAACAACCCATAACATCATTTTAATTATTCTTTCCCCCTCCGCCACCAAAGAAAAATGCTGCCACAAACATGAATGAGGGCACCTTTTTATTAAGCGTACATTTCCCAATTGGGTTAGTCAAGCCATCGCCTCCTTTTCACTGAACGGAGCGGGGCTCTGAATCTTTTTAATCAACTGGAAACTCATCTCCTGAAAACCTGCAGGGTTTTCTTCCATGTGCATTAAGCGGCCGTCAAAGGCAAGCTCACACCAGTGTGGTGTAGTGGTTAAGAGCGGTGGACTCGTAATCTGGTGAACCGGGTTGGCGTCTCCGCTCCTCCACATGCAGCTGCTGGGTGACCTTGGGCTAGTCCCACTTCTCTGAAGTCTCTCAGCCCCACTCACCTCACAGAGTGCTTGTTGTGGGGGAGGAAGGGAAAGGAGAATGTTAGCCGCTTTGAGACTCCTTCGGGGAGTGATAAAAGTGGGATATCAAATCCAAACTCTTCTTCTCTTCTTCTTTTTCCTCTTGGCATCAGGGGAAGCTGTCTCCCTGGTCGTGATGCGGTCCTATGCCAAAGTGGCTGCCTGTCTGCAAGGTATGGAGACCAGCTAGCGATTTCACTGACACACAGATTGTGGCTCACACATGCTCCCCTCTTTCACTTACAGACCCCCCAGGGTGATGTAGGACTTCCCCTGTGGCCTTTTGCTCAGGCACACAAGCAAGCGGGGTGACTATCTTGGGCCAACTGAGAACCAGTGTGGTGTAGTGGTTAAGAGCGGTAGACTCATAATCTGGGGAACTGGGTTCGCGTCCCCGCTCCTCCACATGCAGCTGCTGGGTGACCTTGGGCTAGTCACCCTTCTCTGAAGTCTCTCAGCCCCACTCACCTCACAGAGTGTTTGTTGTGGGGGAGGAAGGGAAAGGAGAATGTGAGCCGCTTTGAGACTCCTGAAGGGGAGTGATAAAGCGGGATATCAAATCCAAACTCTTCTTCTTCTTCTTCTCTGAATGTTAAGAGCATAAGCCGAGCCTTCCTGGATCAGGTCCATCCGGGCCGGCATCCTGTTTTCACAGTGGCTGAACAGGTGCCCGTGGGAAACCAGGGAGCAGGATTTGACCACAAGAGCATCTCTCCCCTCCTGTGGTTTCCAGGGATTCAGAAGCATTACTGTTTCAGACCATAGAGACAGAGCATAGCCATTGTGGCTAGAAGCCATTGATAGCCCTAAGCTCCTCCATCCAGGGTTGGAGGCCATGACTGCCTCCTGTGGGAGGGAGTTCCATAGATTAACCATGCACTGTGTGAAAAAGTAGCATATTGGCCCAAGTATAAGCCGCATCCAAATATAAGCAGCACCTTTAAAATTCAACTGGGGGGGGGAGAGAGAGAGAAAAAGACAATGCCTGAATATAAGCCGCTCCCTTAAAATTCCACAGGCACTCACACCCGTTCCGTTTTACTGTATGTCTGTTTCAGCAGAGATACCATAAATGCCCATTTTTGTAAGGTCGCGAATTTAAGCCGCACTTTAACTTTTCACGGTCGGAATCTGGAAGGAAAAAAAGGGCGGCTTATATTCAGGCCAATACGGTAGTTTCTTTTAATCTGTCCTGTTTCGCACACAGTGCCCTGACGTGGGCAAAAATAGTGATTTCCTTAACAGGAAGGATCTAACCACCTGAAAGAGAGAGTGGAGAAGAAACGATGGAGAGAGGGAACAATACGGGAAAACGCAATGACTGGTACTTATTTTTGTACACACCTCTCGACTGCAAAAAAATAAAAATAAAAACCTCAAAGCGGTTTACGAAAGATAAAACAGTTAGAATCAAGAAAAAAACCACAGCCATACTCTTAAAACATACGAAAGTTAAATCCTTAAAGATTAAAATTATCTCAGCTTTCTGAGCATCTGGCTAGGGTTGTCTTAAACTAGGTACTTAGCAGGCTAAGAACTGAAAGTTGGTTGCAGCTAGGAAGAAGGATTAAAGTGGCAAGGCCACAGATATGTGGGGAAACGTGGATTTTGAGGAGGGGGGCTGAAGATGGGAGAGGGGTTTCCGTGTGGGTAAGGTGTCAATGCGCTTTGGCTCAGGCTAGGATTCCAGAACGGCTTTTGTAACATTGCTGTGTCTGTTTTATCCCAGGCAGCCTCCGCCTTGCGGCTGCCTTCTTTCCAAAACGAGATGAAGGGCTGCATCCGGTGTAAAATTCCAAGGGCTTCCACGCAGGCGCCGTGAAACTGAAGGGTTCTTTGTGCCGAGAAACCTCAAAACTTCTATAGAGGAGCAAAGCATGCAAGCATGCAGAGGCCTGGGTCCAGCAGAACGAAGTGGTACAAAAGTGTATTTTGCTGCTTCAGAATGCAGGAGAGGGGTGCCCACTCTTTTTGCAAAACTTCCCGCAAGTTAGAAACAAGAGCAAGGCCCCTGCAAATAAAAAGAGGTGCTAACTAGCGGGACATTAGGGAGAAATGTCCTAGCCGCTTGCTGTGCCAGGTTTGTATTTGCAGGGAAGCACAATAAACCGCAACCCACTGCCAGCTTATTTGTAGGGGTGGGATCCATAAAGGGACCCCTGATCATTAGGTCCAGTCGTGTCAGACTCTGGGGTTGCGGCGCTCATCTCGCTTTATTGGCCGAGAGCCGGCGTACAGCTTCTGGGTCATGTGGCCAGCATGACTAAGCCGCTTCTGGTGAACCAGAACAGCGCACAGAAACACCGTTTACCTTCCCGCTGGAGCGGTTCCTATTTATCTACTTGCACTTTGACGTGCTTTCGAACTGCTAGGTGGGCAGGAGCAGGGACCAAGCAACGGGAGCTCACTCCGTCGCAGGGATTCGAACCGCTGACCTTCTGATCAGCAAGCCCTAGGCTCTGTGGTTTAACCCACAGCACCACCTGGGTCCCTAGGGGTGGGATCCATACTGGTGCCTTATTATATTGGACGGGTAGACCACGTGTAAATACAATTCCCAGATGGGGGAGAAATTACATGTTCAGTAGCGGATGGGCAAAACAACCCCCGATTCCTCCATTCATTCATTACATTTACACCCCCAAAGAGCTCAAGATGGTGCACCAACTACTCTATTAAATGGAAAGCATAATGTTGGTGGTCAACAAAAGAGGTTTGAGACTCCTTAAGGCAGGCATAGGCAAACACCACCCCTCCAGATGTTTGGGACTACAGTTCCCATCATCCCTGACCACTGGTCCTGTTAGCTAGGGATGATGGGAATTGTGGTCCCAAACATCTGGAGGGCCGGAGTTTGCCTATGCCTGCCTTAAGGAGTCTCAAAGCAGCTAACATTCTCCTTTCCCTTCTTCCCCCACAACAAACACTCTGTGAGGTGAGTGGGGCTGAGAGACTTCAGAGAAGTGGGACTAGCCCAAGGTCACCCAGTAGCTGCATGGGGAGGAGCGGAGACGCGAACCCGGTTCACCAGATTACGAGTCCACCGCTCTTAACCACTATACCACACTGGCTAAGAGAAACGCACTAAGAGGAAGCATGCTTGGCAAATCCACACCGTAATTAACCCCCACTCAGAAACCAGTGTCCCCACTGTGGAAGGACGTGTGGATCCAGAACTGGCCTCCACAGTCTCTTACGGACTCACTGTTAGAACCGTGTTCATGGAAGACAATCTTACTCGGCTATGAGTGATCACCAAAGAAGAGGAAGAAGAAGACAGTTCTCCCTCCTCCATTTTATCCCCAGAACAACCCTGTGAGGCTGGTTGGCCGAGAGGCAGTGACTGGCCCCAGGCCACCCAAGTGAGCTTTGTGGCCGAGGGGGTGGGGTCTCCCAGGTCCTAGTCCATCACTCCAACCATGACACGGCACTGCCTTTTCGCACCTTCCTCAAATCTTTGGCAGAAACCAGGAATTAATAGACATGGGACCCCAAGGAAAAGGCAGCTGTGGACTAAGTCTCAAATCACGGCGGTTGCGCAGATTTTATTCCATCCACATTTCTCTCTCGGCCTCTGTGCCACGTGGTGCATGTCTGTGATGACTAGGGCTGGGCGATATATCGAGCTATCGTCCCAAACCAGTTAGCAGTCCATGTCTTGAGATCGGTTTTGCAATTTTGGACCTGGCAATATACCGCGAATCATGACGGGTGTGTGCTGTGCAAAAATCACGATGCGGGGGAAACCGGATGTTTAGCTGGTGATATATTGCGTGTGTAGGGCACCCAGTCACTCCCACCAATTAACTCACTCTGGAAACATCAATTTTGGTTTGGGCTTGTGGGAATAATTTGGCCACAACTTTATTGAATACAAAACACGTGAGTGGTTGCGTAGGCATTGGTTCCAACCGTCCTCTTGGACAGAGCTGACCCTAGTCAGCGCGACTATCTGTCCCACTGGACAGAGCTGACCACTTGTCAGCGAAGGGAAACCATTAGCTGGGGAGAGTTAAGGGAGACTGGTGAAATCAGCGCCTCCCCCTCCCCAGGGGTCCACAGGGGCTCCTGCATGGGCCCTGCAACCCACCGGGCCCGGACTAGCAATGTGGAGCCCCTGGCTTCCTTTAACGGAATTCCCAACTCTGACATCACCACTGGGTGGGCCTTGCCCACCCATACCACTGAACCAATGCCTAACCGCCAACCTTACAAGTTGTGACTATTTGCTGCATGGTAGGCAAAAACCAAGTGACAAGGGCCAATTGCGCCACCTGGACAAAATTCCTACCAGGCCTCTCAATCGAGACGACCCCTACCCGGCACAGCAAGGTCAACCATCCTATACCAGGGAGGGAGGGTTGGGAGATCCAAAAGCTCCAGCCAGAGTGCTTACCTCACTCAGCGGGGATTCAATTTAAAGGACGCTGGGCTGTCCATCAAACTTGCAACATGCAAGTTAACCCAGCAACAGCATGGGTCAGCAACCTGTGGCCAGTAAGCCCCGCCCTCCCAAACCAGGAAGTGACTTCGATGCCCACCCTGCAACGTAAGCTCTCTTGAGAACTCTCATTGCAATGCTGAAAACCAGATATTGCCTAGCCCTAGTGATGACAAACACCAAAGCTGTCAACTCGCCATTCAAGCGGCTTATGTTTTTCTTTTCAGGAGCGTGGAATTCAATCTCGAAACAGAGCTTGAGAGGACTTCTGACTAACACTGCTATGCCTCAGCCAACGTTGCTTCATCTGTGTCTCCATCTATTTTAAGCTCTTCTTGCACCTATTAAGGGCCAGGCGATGCTTTCCCGAACGCTCTGTCTCTCAGTGTTTTACAACCCTTTACCTTTACAAACCTAGACAGCATCTTAAACAGCAGAGACATCACCTTGCCAACAAGGGTCTGTATAGTTAAAGCTATGGTTTTCCCAGTAGTAATGTACGGAAGTGAGAGCTGGACCATAAAGAAGGCTGATCGCCGAAGAATTGATGCTTTTGAATTATGGTGCTGGAGGAGACTCTTGAGAGTCCCATGGACTGCAAGGAGATCAAACCTATTCATTCTTAAAGAAATCAGCCCTGAGTGCTCACTGGAAGGACAGATCCTGAAGTTGAGGCTCCAAGACTTTGGCCACCTCATGAGAAGAGAAGACTCCCTAGAAAAGACCCTGATGTTGGGAAAGATGGAGGGCACAAGGAGAAGGGGACGACAGAGGACGAGATGGTTGGACAGTGTTCTCGAAGCTACTGACTTGAGTCTGACCAAACTGCGGGAGGCAGCGGAAGACAGGAGGGCCTGGCGTGCTCTGGTCCATGGGGTCACGAAGAGTCGGACACGACTGAACAACAACAACCTGGGTGCTCCCAAGGCCCAATTTTAAAACCTCCCGCTTTACGGGAGACAAAACATTTCACCGCTCTCTTGTTTTGCCACCCACTTAATCACCCAAAAACTTCTGCTACAGGCTCAATCCTCCAGAGGACCCAACACATCGGTGAATACAGGGAAGTTCAGGCTTTCTTGCCAGGGTCAGCCCAAGATGTTGGGGCACCTGAGGCAAACCACAAAATGCCACCTCATTCCCCGCCACAGAAGGGCCAAGAGAAGATCCACAACAGGAACAAGGAGGGAATAAAGATCTACCAGGAATCTGCTGCCCCTGTGGATTCTGCCGCCCGAGGCAGTCTCCTCCTCTTGCCTCATGGGAGGGCCGGCCCTGTTTCTTGCTCACAAATGCACACAGACATACAGGCTCCCTGGATGTCCTTTGTATAAGCATAATTGAAATATACTCAGAGTCAAGTGTGAATTTCATGCTCTTTATTCAGCTCATAGTAGCAATGAATGAATCTTTTCCCCAAAACGTCTGCTATATATACATTATTTACACAATGGGCCCGACGTGATTGGCTAATTCCGAGCTACTCCTGTAGGCCAATCAGGTTGCGGATTCACTTCCTCCAGGAGCCTGATTGGCTGCTCCTGCAGGCCAATCAGGTTGCTGATTCACTTCCACCTGGAGCTAGATTAGGTGGCTCCTGCGGACCAATCAGACTGCTGCATTTTGGATCCTATTGTTCTAGGATTCAGATCTGTTTACGCACTACCAACACATGCTGAATTCAACCCCAATAAAGGGTTTTGAGCCAAACGTTTTGAGCCAAAATGCTACTGATGGCTACTAGCCACAATGGCTATGGCTCTGCCTCCACAGCCGGAGGCAGCAGTGCTTGTGAATCCCAGTTGCTGCAAACCACAGGAGGGAAGAGGGCTCTTGTGCGCGGGTTTCCCACTGGCGTCTAATTTGCCGCTGTGGGAACAGAATATTGGACTAGATGGGCCATTGGCCTGATCCGGCAGAATCTTCTGCTGTAAAAAAATAGCCTGATATATATATCTCCACCCCCACCGTTCAGCCCGGACACTGAGATCTAGCGCCGAGGGCCTTCTCGGTAGTGGCGCCCGCCTTGTGGAACACCCTCCCATCCCATGTCAAAGAGATAAATAACTACCCTATATACTCGAGTATAAGCCTAGTTTTTCAGCACATTTTTTGTGCTGAAAAAGCCGCCCTCGGCTTATACTCGAGTGAGGCAGGCAGTGGCTCCTATGAAGCCTTCCCAGGTTTTTTGTGGTAAAATTGGGTGCCTCGGCTTATATTCGGGTCGGCTTATACTCGAGTATATACGGTACCTGACATTTAGAAAACACCTGGAGGCAGCCCTGTTTAGGGAAGTTTTTAATGTGTGATATTTTAATGTATTTTAGTGTTTGTTGGAAACCGCTCAGAGTGGCTGGGGGGACCCGGCCAGATGGGCGGGGTACAAATAAAAAATTATTATTATTATTATTATTATTATTATATTTTTCTAATAGCAAAAAGTGGTTGAAATGAAGTATTTGCCTGGGGTGGAGTGGGGGGGGAAATATTATCTATACAAAGGCAGCGTCCGTCATACTCAGAGTAGCCCCGCTGAAATCCATGGACATGGATAGCTCAAGACTGCAATAGGTCTACAAAACCCATTGCACCTAGTGCAGTTTTCAATGTGATATTCATATCAAAACCAAAGCTTTATGTGAACTTTTCTTTTTTGGTGGAAAACTCATAAATATTTTAAGATGTAGAAACTCAAAACATTCCCCTTACATTATTTAAATTTTTAGGGGGGGAGGATGAAGGCACACAAAAAAACCTGGTAGCATACTAATTTTAGCATGCTTGTACAGCTGTGCACATCAATATCTTAGGGGCAGACATCCTAGCTATAGCTAGCTGGGAAACAAAGCTTTGATTTTACATTGGACTAGTTGGATTGGATTAGATTGGGTCCACTCCAGTTTCCCGATTTGACTTGTAATTTTCTTGTTCAAATCTGCAGCGAAGTCCCTTAGCGATTTACAATAAAATCAAAATTCATTACCCAAATCTTTTAAATAACTGACTGTGATTTTATTAGTAACCACCAGTAATTTGTCTATCACTGGTTGTTTCTACAGTTTCCGTAGCTCAGGGTGTCCAGCAGGCAGCTGTTGCTGGGAAGAGCTGCAGTCATAAGGGCTAGCAACTTGGAACATTTTTAAAGCAAGCAGAGCAGAAATTCTCAGGATGCCTATGTCAATTGTTCAGTATTGGGTTATAGGCAACTGGCACCTCTGATTAAAACTGGAGCAAGACAGTTTGAGAATCTTCTTCTTCTTCTTTGATCACTCGCAGCCAAATAAGATTGTCTTCCATAAACACAGTTTTAACAAAATAAAACAATTCTCCTTCCAGTAGCACCTTAGAGACCAACTAAGTTTTTGACTGTTTTTGACTGTGTTTTTGACAGCTTTTGACTGTGTTGACCACAGCAAA
This sequence comes from Darevskia nairensis, assembly GCA_034642065.1. Lineage (NCBI taxonomy): Eukaryota > Metazoa > Chordata > Lepidosauria > Squamata > Lacertidae > Darevskia > Darevskia nairensis. Next base: position 277,529 of record JAWWNI010000860.1, read on the forward strand.
CTATGGCAAGTTGTTAAAGAAATGGGAGTGCCTGATCACCTCATCTGTCTCCTGAGAAATCTCTATGTGAGACAAGAAGCTACAGTTAGAACTGGATATGGAATAACTGATTGGTTCAAAATTGGGAAAGGAGTACGACAAGGCTGTATATTGTCTCCCTGCTTATTTAATTTATATGCAGAATTCATCATGCGAAAGGCTGGACTGGATGAATCCCAAACTGGAATTAAGATTGCCGGAAGAAATATCAACAACCTCAGATATGCTGATGATACAACCTTGATGGCAGAAAGTGAGGAGGAATTAAAGAACCTTTTAATGAGGGTGAAAGAGGAGAGCGCAAAATATGGTCTGAAGCTCAACATCAAAAAAACTAAGATCATGGCCACTGGTCCCATCACCTCCTGGCAAATAGAAGGGGAAGAAATGGAGGCAGTGAGAGATTTCACTTTCTTGGGTTCCATGATCACTGCAGATGGTGACAGCAGTCACGAAATTAGAAGACGCCTGCTTCTGGGGAGAAAAGCAATGACAAACCTAGACAGCATCTTAAAAAGCAAAGACATCACCTTGCCAACAAAGGTCCGTATAGTTAAAGCTATGGTTTTCCCAGTAGTAATGTACGGAAGTGAGAGCTGGACCATAAAGAAGGCTGATCGCCGAAGAATTGATGCTTTTGAATTATGGTGCTGGAGGAGACTCTTGAGAGTCCCATGGACTGCAAGAAGATCAAACCTATCCATTCTTAAAGAAATCAGCCCTGAGTGCTCACTAGAAGGACAGATCCTGAAGTTGAGACTCCAGTACTTTGGCCACCTCATGAGAAGAGAAGACTCCCTAGAAAAGACCCTGATGTTGGGAAAGATGGAGGGCACAAGGAGAAGGGGACGACAGAGGACGAGATGGTTGGACAGTGTTCTCGAAGCTACTAGCATGAGTTTGGCCAAACTGCGAGAGGCAGTGGAGGATAGGTGTGCCTGGCGTGCCTTGGTCCATGGGGTCACGAAGAGTCGGACACGACTGAACGACTGAACAACAACAACAAAAGATAGATAGATAGATAGATAGATAGAGAGAGAGAGAGAGAGAGAGAGAGAGAGAGAGAGAGATTGGGGGGGGGGGGATGAACGAATTCCTATGCCCCACAGATAACCCAGAGATGCATTTTAAATAAAAGCACACATTCTACTCATGTAAAAACACGCTGATTCCCGGACCCTCCGCGGGTCGGATTGAGAAGGCGATTGGGCCGCATCCAGCCCCCGGGCCTTAGGTTGCCTACCCCTGTGATAGACCATGCAGAATTGGCAACGTTAACAGCCCAAATAAGAGAACTTAATGAGGATTGTTTTGTGGAAGAAGGGGAGCCTTTTTCGGACTAAAGAAATACTAGAATATGAGCAGGATTCGAACTATGAGCAGCAGAAGAAATTAGAGAGAAGACAGGGTGCAGTGGAGGGAGAGAAATGAAAACACCAGGGAAGCCGACAAAACAAAAGAAATAAAATTACTCCGTATTGAAATATATGTGTTAAACTTTGGAAAACTTAATAAAACATAGGATAAAAAGGTGTAGAGCTAAAAACAAGATAAATAAATAAAAATCCAGGCCGCCTCCTCTTCCTCCTCCTCTTCCCCTTTCCCCAATTTTCTGGACCCCCATCTCCTTGACCTACAAGCAACATCTTTCTTCTTTGAGGTCTCCTGCCCTGAGGAAGACACGGCAAAACACAGAACTCCAGCTGCCCCCACTCTGGCATGCTCAAGCCTGCCCTTCCGTTGCAAACTTGCTTGTCACGTCACCTGAATAACCAGGAGTCTAAATTCCTTCTGGCTCGGCACCCGGATTGCATTCAAACGTAAGGTGGCCGGCCAAAGTTTTCAGCACTGGGCAAAGGGAGACCCATAAGCAAAATGCGAGAGGGGAAGCTGCAGGCTTTGCATGGACAAGTATAATGATATTTGCAACACATTTATGCAAATTGTAGGTTTTATATGTGCGTGTATGTATTTGGATAATAATCCTTATATACTGGATAAGTATATATTGAATTGTAATTATTAACTTTAATAATGATATCATACACCTTTGCTTTTTTATTTTGTTCAATTAAATTCATATATATATGTGTGTGTGTGTGTGTGTGTGTTTGTGTGTGTGTACTCAGGTGGCGCTGTGGTCTAAACCACAGAGCCTAGGGCTTGCTGATCAGAAGGTCGGCGGTTCGAATCCCCGCAACGGGGTGAGCTCCTGTTGCTCGGTCCCAGCTCCTGCCCACCTAGCAGTTTGAAAGCACACCAGTGCAAGTAGATAAATAGGTACTGCTCTGGCGGGAAGGTAAATGGCGTTTCCGTGCGCTGCTCTGGTTTGCCAGAAGTGGCTTAGTCATGCTGGCCACATGACCTGGAAGCTGTACTCTGGCTCCCTCGGCCAGTAAAGCAAGATGAGCACCGCACCCCCGGGGTTGGACACGACTGGACCTAATGGTCAGGGGTCCCTTTACCTTTTATTCAAGGACATGCAGTACTGGCACCATTTTTTGAAGAAAAGCACTATGTGTGGAGGCAGAGCACAGCCATCGTGGTCAGTAGCCATTATCTATTTATCTCCCTCTTGGACTACTGCCATGCACCATTGAAGGTGACTTGGAAACTACAACTAATCCAGAATGCGGCAGCCAGACTGGTGACTGGGAGTGGCTGCCGAGACCACATAACACCAGTCCTGAAATACCTACATTGGTTCCCAGTATGTTTCCGAGCACAAAAGTGTTGGCGCTGACCTTTAAAGCCCTAAATGGCTTCGGTCCAGTATACCTGAAGGAGCGTCTCCAACATGAGTTTGGCCAAACTGCGAGAGGCAGTGAAGGATAGGCGTGCCTGGCGTGCTCTGGTCCATGGGGTCACGAAGAGTCGGACACGACTGAACGACTGAACAACAACAAGTTTTTTCTTGGTATGAGCTTTCGTGTGCATGCACACTTCTTCAGATACCTTCAGATGCATGCAGACGAAAGTTTTGAGGTTTCTCGGCACAAAGAACCCTTCAGTTTCACGGCGCCTGCGTCGAAGCCCTTGGAATTTTACACCAACTAAGTTTTGTAAATTTACACTGTGTACATTTTTTCGGAGACACTGTTGATGGAATCTTTTGAGGAGCTGGAGCTGGCGTTTATAAGTGGTCCATGTTTCATAAGCGTACAGTAAGGTTGGTATAGCTTTGTAAACAAGCATTTTGGTTTCCCTGCGAATGTCCCGGTCCTCAAACACTCTGGACAAGAGCAGACAGCGTTCAGCTGGCCAGGCACAGCATCCTGCCCTGCACAAAGGCAGCATCCCACATTCCAAAGGCAGCTGAGCAGAGCAAAGCCATGCTCAGTTCCTCCTTTCAATATGTGTTAGCGCAGGAGGGGAGAGAGGAGTTGGGGGGGGGGTGAGTTACAGAAGAGAGCTGCCACCATTTGCCTGCCAAATACCTGCAGTTGTAGCACCTCAGGCTGCGTCCCTGTCATGTCTGATCAGCTTACGCCAGCCTTCAATTTGGGCAGGTTAAAAATAGAGGCAGACGTTGCAGAAGAGGAAGGTGAGAGACAGGAGGTGTCTCAGGCAACGGAGGAGGAGGAGGTGCCACCTCTGCGTTCGGAGCCAGAGGAAAACCCAGCGCCAAGCCAAAACTACCCAGCGTGTTTGTGGACATCGAATCATGGAATTGGCAAGTTGGAAGGGACCCCAAGGGTCATCTAGTTCACCCCCCCCTGCAATGCAGGAATCACAGCTAAAGAATCCCTGATGAACGGCCCTTTGACCTGTTTAGAAACCTCCAAGGAATCATAGAATCCTAGAGTTGGAAGAGACCACAAGGGCCATCCAGTCCAACCCCCTGCCAAGCAGGAAACACCATCAAAGCATTCTTGACAGATGGCTGTCAAGCCTCTGCTTAAAGACCTCCAAAGAAGGAGACTCCACCACACTCCTTGGCAGCAAATTCCACTGTCAAACAGCTCTTACTGTCAGGAAGTTCTTCCTAATGTTTAGGTGGAATCTTCTTTCTTGTAGTTTGAATCCATTGCTCCGTGTCCGCTTCTCTGGAGCAGCAGAAAACAACCTTTCTCCCTCCTCTATATCAGTGTTTCCCAACCAGTGTGCCTCCAGATGTTTTGGGACTACAACTCCCATCATCCCTCGCTAGCAATACCAGTGGTCAGGGATGATGGGAATTGTAGTCCCAAAACATCTGGAGGCACACTGGTTGGGAAACACTGCTCTATATGACATCCTTTTATATAATTGAACATGGCTATCATATCACCCCTGAACCTTCTCTTCTCCAGGCTAAACATACCCAGCTCCCTAAGCTGTTCCTCATAAGGCATCGTTTCCAGGCCTTTGACCATTTTGGTTGCCCTCCTCTGGACACGTTCCAGCTTGTCAGTATCCTTCTTGAACTGTGGTGCCCAGAACTGGACACAGTATTCCAGGTGAGGTCTGACCAGAGCGGAATACAGTGGTACTATTACCTGTACTTCCCTTGATCTAGATCAGTGTTTCTCAACCCTGTGCCTCCAGATGTTTTTGGCCTACAACTCCCATCATCCCTGACCACTGGTCTTGCTAGCGAGGGATGATGGGAGTTGTAGGCCAAAAACATCTGGAGGCACAGGGTTGAGAAACACTGATCTAGATGCTATACTAGATCAAGGAAGAAGACTCCTCTGTGTTCCATTCACGGTGTGTGTGTGTGTGTGTGTGTGTGTGTGTGTGTGTGTGTGTAAGCTGGAATCACAATGGGCAGTGTGCAATTGCATAGCTGTGCTAGTGCAAGGATAAGTGCTCGTGCAATGAGGTCCACCCCCCCACCTGTCCCCAGATCTGCTCAGGAGGGTTGGGTGAACCCCCAGAACGGACTTAGGGGGCATGTTGGAGGAAAGGGGGAGAACGCTACATTGCACAAGGCGGAATTACTGCACTAATTCACCTTAGTGCTATTGCTGCACACAACCCACTAAATTTGGGACCATTCCAGATGTTGCAGCCTTGGGGGCCATCAGTGAGCCTTCGCCACCAGTTTGTTATTTCGCCACAAGGATTCCAGTCCTTGAGACTATTTGTCACATATACCCCTTCAAAAATGCGGATTTTAAGCTCCTGCAGGCAGGGACTGGCATTTCCCCACAACAAAAGGCTATAGGGCGGTGGCAGAGTATCTGCTTTGCATGTAGAAGGACTCGGGTTCAATCCCTGGCATTGCCAGGTAGTGTCCTGCCTGAAACATTGGAGATCCACTGCCAGTCAGTGTAGGCAATATTGGACTAGATGGGACAATGGTCTGACTCGATACAAGGCAGCTTTCTGCACTCCCACAAGGACAGGTTAACTGTTGCTATAGGGTTCGTTCCAAAATGCGCGGCCTCCCTTCAGCTAACAAGCGAAACAGCTCTGTGCTTAAAACAGTAGCGTATCTAAACCTTATGTCGTTACAGAGATGCGTGAGCTACCCAGCGCTTGCGAGAGATTAACTGCAACTGCAGCTGCCTTCGGGGAATCTGCATCTCTCATGATCCCCAACCCATCTGAGGTAGAGGCAGAGGAGGGAAGGGAAAATTTAAAAAAAATCCTGCCGTTTACCTCCTTCGCTGCTCTTGCACAAGAGCAACCCACTCCCCTCCTGGGGTTTCCAGACTGGTGGAAGGCAGAACACAGCCATCCAGGGCTGCTAGCCCCTCTCTCCTCCTCCATGAATTTGCCCAGTCATCTTTTAAAGGCATCCAGATTGGTGGCCATCACGACCTCATGTGGGAGGGAGTTCCGCAGTTCATAGAATCCTAGAGTTGGAAGAGACCACAAGGGCCATCCAGTCCAACCCCATGCCAAGCAGGAAACACCATCAAAGCATTCTTGACAGGTGGCTGTCAAGCCTCTGCTTAAAGACCTCCAAAGAAGGAGACTCCACCACACTCCTTGGCAGCAAATGCCACTGTCGAACAGCTCTTACTGTCAGGAAGTTCTTCCTAATGTTTAGGTGGAATCTCCTTTCTTGTAGTTTGAATCCATTGCTCCGTGTCCGCTTCTCTGGAGCAGCAGAAAACAACCTTTCTCCCTCCTCTATATGACATCCTTTTATATATTTGAACATGGCTATCATATCACCCCTTAACCTTCTCTTCTCCAGGCTAAACATACCCAGCTCCCTAAGCCGTTCCTCATAAGGCATCGTTTCCAGGCCTTTGACCATTTTGGTTGCCCTCCTCTGGACATGTTCCAGCTTGTCAGTATCCTTCTTGAACTGTGGTGCCCAGAACTGGACACAGTATTCCAGGTGAGGTCTGACCAGAGCAGAATACAGTGGTACTATTACTTCCCTTGATCTAGATGCTATACTCCTATTGATGCAGCCCAGAATTGCATTGGCTTTTTTAGCTGCTGCATAAGTTTAACTATGTCTTGCACGAAGAAGTATTCTTCTTTTCTCTGTTGGACTAAATCCAGTCTTAGTTGAGCGTTGGGGGGGGCAGTTATATGATAACCAGTATTCATCCAGATTTGATTGTGGGGAGGTTTCCCATGCTAACCGTTCACCCCACATTCTCCAGTGCATTTGTTGCACTGGGGCAAGAGAGTGTTTTAATTGTATTTATTTATTTATTAGAGTTGTATACCACCCATCACCTAAGTTCTCAAGGCAGTTCGCAAGGCAAGCCGCATTAATTGCATTTGCAGACAGATACCAACATTTCAAAACCACATAACACCAGTCTTGAAAGACCTCCATTGGCTCCCAGTACGTTTCCAAGCACAATTCAAAGTGTTGGTGCTGACCTTGAAAGCCCTAAACGGCCTCAGTCCTATATACCTGAAGGAGCGTCTCCACCCCCATCGAAACAAAATTAAAAAATTCCTTCCAGCAGCACCTTAGAGGCCAACTAAGTTTGTTATTGGTATGAGCTTCCAGGTGCTACTGGAAGGAATTTTTTTATTTTGTTTCGACTACGGCAGACCAACACGGCTACTATCTACCTGTATCCACCCCATCGTTCAGCCCGGACACTGAGGTCCAGCGCCAAGGGCCTCCTGGCGGTTCCCTCACTATAAGAAGTGAAGCTACAGGGAACCAGGCAGAGGGCCTTCTTGGTGGTGGCGCCTGCCCTGTGGAACGCCCTCCCAGCAGATGTCAAGGAAACAAGCAACATTTAGAACGCCCTCCCAGCAGATGTCAAGGAAACAAGCAACATTTAGAAGACATCTGAAGGCAGCCCTGTTTAGGGAAGTTGTTAATGTTTGACGTTTTATTCTGTTTTTAATAATCCATGCATCGAAAAGGATGCACACCGCCTTTCCGCCTCTTCTGTAAGAAGTTGACACCCGAGGTGAACAGTCAAATGCCACGAAAAAACTTTGCGGGAGATCGCCTCTTTTTCAAAATGGATCTTGTAAACAGAGGCCTGCCCGTTTAAGCAAGCAGGGTAAGTTGTGTCATTTGATGCATTTCTAGCAATGCATACCCAGGGGATTGGGGGGGGGGGGAGAATGAGAGGGAAAGTGCTGGAGTCAGGGAAAATTCTTTTCAACCATCTGCTTCTCATTTCCACAAAGAAATCTTTTGATTCCTTCACACAGAGAGCAGCCAATGCAGCCAAGATCTCTCCCTTAAATGCTGTGGCTAAAAACTCAGAAGCAACTTTCCTGCAAAAACAGGGGAAAAAGAGACGGTTCCTATTATTGGGCAGTCAAGGGAGAAACCTGTTCTTCAGTCCTTGAGAGCAGTACAAGTGAAAAGGATCTAGGAGTCTTGGTAGACCACAAACTTGACCTGAGTCAACAGTGTGATGCAGCAGCTAAAAAAGCCAATGCAATTCTGGGCTGCATCAATAGGAGTATAGCATCTAGATCAAGGGAAGTAATAGTGCCACTGTATTCCGCTTTGGTCAGACCTCACCTGGAATACTGTGTCCAGTTCTGGGCACCACAGTTCAAGAAGGATATTGACAAGCTGGAACATGTCCAGAGGAGGGCAACCAAAATGGTCAAAGGCCTGGAAACGATGCCTTATGAGGAACGGCTTAGGGAGCTGGGTATGTTTAGCCTGGAGAAGAGAAGGTTCAGGGGTGATATGATAGCCATGTTCAAATATATAAAAGGATGTCATATAGAGGAGGGAGAAAGGTTGTTTTCTGCTGCTCCTGAGAAGAGGACACGGATTCAAACTACAAGAAAGAAGATTCCACCTAAACATTAGGAAGAACTTCCTGACAGTAAGAGCTGTTTGACAGTGGAATTTGCTGCCAAGGAGTGTGGTGGAGTCTCCTTCTTTGGAGGTCTTTAAGCAGAGGCTTGACAGCCATCTGTCAGGAATGCTTTGATGGTGTTTCCTGCTTGGCAGGGGGTTGGACTGGATGGCCCTTGTGGTCTCTTCCAACTCTAGGATTCTATGATTCTATGAGTCCATCATAGTTCATCCGGGATACTTCTCCTGCGTCCGAGAAGGGATGCCGCTTTTGCTGAACAGCCAAAATTAGACAGTGAACTAGAAATATGGGGGCTCAGTTTGGGGACTCCGTTTGGGGCTCCAGAGGGCCTTTGACCCCCTTAGGAAGTGAGGACAATAGCATAGCTGTCAACCTTTCCCTTTTCTTGCGAGGAATCCTATTCGGAATAAGGGAATTTCCTGGGGGGGAAAGGGAAAAGTTGGCAGCTATGCAATAGCAAAGGGACGGCAGCTCTCTCAACCTCCAAATAACAGAGCCCTGCTATCCATCACTTCATTTTTTGCTCCTATCCACGTCTCAGACTGCATAGAGGACCAGATCCTTAGTGTGCCTCATAATCTCCCTGCTGAAGCCACCTCTTCTGGCAAGCATCAGAGAGGAGAGGGTTAAAGAGTCCTGAGCCCGTCTCTGCCTCAGGAGGCAGCCAATGGGCAGAGCTTCTGCTGCCGCCCTTTTGCCCATTGGCCTGTTCAAATAGGGCCACGCCTCTTGGCAAAGTGCCCCCCCCCGACCACGGTTCCACACCTGGGCCTTGAACGCAAGAGGGGGGGGGTTGGTGCTGGCGGCCTGGCTGCAAGCCGAGAACCAGAGAGACATTTGCAGCATCTTCCATTCTTCTGTTTTTGCAGGAAGATCACAGCACCTTCTCTGCAAGGAAGAAAGCGAAAGCTTTCCCAATGGGGGCGTTACTGCACCTGGGGAGGTGATCGGATTACTAGGAGGGTGCTAAGAGGCAAGGGGGCGGCAGGGGGTCACTGGAAATGGGCCCCTCTGAGCAGGTTGATCCTTTTTTTTAAACAACTGAACAGAACAAAATACCTTCCTCGCTTTGTTTGGTTTTTTTTACTGCTCTTCTTATCACTTTCAAAGCTCGTTCATTCGTGTTTGCGATTCTGAATTGTCACAAGTCACACGACAGGCACAGCAACTGATTTCCTTATGAATTAGTTACTGTACATCTGTGGTAGGCAAAGGTTTGTGCATGTTTGGTAAGTAGTTATATATATACTAGTAGACATTAAGCCCGTTAAATTAACGGGCACTAGAACATATATATGCGCGGCGCCCACTCACGTGGCCTGGCGCTGGAGGGGAAACCGCAGCCTCTCCCTCGGCGCCCGAGCACTGCCTGCAGCAGGCGCGGCTCCCGCAGGCCGAGCAAGCGCTGGCCGCAGCAGCCGCGATATTCTTAGCAACTGCCGGGCCTGGAAAAGGAGGAGGAGCCGCGGAGCCGGGCCAGGGCGGTGGGGCGCTCACAGCGGCTCGGGAGCTGCTCGACCTGCTTTTCCTCGCCTGTGCCCGAGCGGGCAGCACTGCAGGTTGCTCGGGCGCTCCGAGAGAGAGGGAAGGGCCGGTGCTCTGGCCAACTGGAGGCGCATCGCCCGGCCGCCCGAAGTCTCTGCGCTCCAATCCCTGTGTCCGTGGGGCACATGCGCAGTAGGACACAGGGACGGACACAGGGACTGGACGCAGAGACACTTGCACTTTATTACTGTAGATTGTGCTATAAATTTCCTCCGCCCTTACATTTCTGTTTGTAAGAATGTGCAAAAATGTGTTTCATGCAATATTCTTTGCTGTATATTCTTTTCTTTTCAGCTACAAGATTAGATCAGAGCATATATTTAAATAAACCTGCAATGAATTGCTACTGTTTTTAATATTATTGGGTTATAATTTTTATTAATGGGCTGTGCATCATGTTCCCACAGTGACAGACCAGTCACTGATAATAGCACGTTAGCAGCCGATTTATACTGGACTGTCCACACCATCATTCAGTTTTATGGGTTGTTCTGTGCAACTTCCCCAATGTTACAGCAGTATTGCCATCTGGAAGGGCACTCCTGCGTTACAGCGCGACCCCCAAAAAGCCCCAAACAAACTCAGAACAATTGTGGGATAGAAAGTTACAGTGGAACCTCGACTTACGAATTTAATGCGTTCCGAAAGCACACTCGTAAGTCCCATAGGAATGCATTGGAAACGTAAGTCGAAAAATTCGTAAGAAAACCCTATGTAAACCTTTGTAAGTCAAGTAAACCGCATCTAAACCTTCGTAAGTCGAGTAAACCGCATCGAAAATCCAAGCGGATTTCCTTTCGTAAGTCGAAAAATTCGTAGGCGCACGGCCACTTTTTCCCTTTCGTAAGTCGAAAAATACGTAAGTCGAGTACTTCGTAAGTCAAGGTTCCACTGTATAGATTTCAGCAGGAAGCTACCCCAAGTGGAAATGAAACAGTATATCATTATTATTTATTCAATTTATACGCCGCCCTATACCCGGAGGTCCCGGGGCAGTTCACAAACAAGACCACAACATATAAAATCAAACCAAAAACAATAACCCAATAACCCCCCCCCCAAAAAAAGAATCACATTCTAAAAGGGTATATGGAAGTGGGATTCTAATAAAAGGGCTGCCTGGAGGGGTGCTCAGAGCATCTGTCTACCTAGCCTGGTACAGTCCATTTGTTGGCTCCTGCACAAAAGCCCACCTTGTCTGCGGAAAGCTAGCAGTTAAGTGAGAAGGCCAAGTTAGAATCTCCCTCCTTGGTGTGCTAGCTTTCTACATGCGGGGAGCACGTGACCACGACCGTTCCCCTCCATTCAGATACGAAGCAGTCCCGGAAAAAGCAGTGCTTTTCTCCTATAGTTGCTGGCACCTTTTAAGACTGCAGAAGCAGGGACTCTGGGCAAATAGCTGCAACCCACACGTCCTCAAATTACACGTTCCAGGCTTTCCATTCCAAGATCAATGGATCAAAGGAGCTGAACGAGATCCAGGAGCGCTACTTAATACCAAAGAGTTGTATTTAGGCAATTAGGAATTAATGAATCAAAAAGAGCGTTAGCACAACAAAGAGAGGCAGATCTCGGAAAGGGAAGAACTGAAAACACCCTTGTTTGGAAACTCTGAGTTTTGCGGTGGCAACTCCAGCAGGAAATACCGGGGCCAACCTGAGCACATGCAGATCAAAATTTTAAGCAAATCTCATGCCTAGAAAATGGGATGTTGCTAGGGATGTTATCTCTGGCTATTTGAATATGACCTTCCAATAGCCCTTGTAAATCCCAGAGATGGCTGTATCTGTTCTGGCGGGCAGCCCTTATTCAAATTTATTAATATGGCCCACCAAGTACAGTTTGCACTCAAACAGAAACATGAACCCAAAATGTGTAACGAGCAGATTCTTAAATTTCAGGGGAGGCCGTGTGACCCTGTGTAAGTTGAGCAGCCTTCACTGAGAATTTAGCTGTAGTAAACATTACAGACCTGTCTGAACCACACAACACATTTTTTATCTTATCTGTATCCCTGAAGGTAGCAAACCACCGCTGAAGGTTTCTCTAAATAACTGGGTCTAGGTGTTTCATGCAGTTTACGGTATAGGATATACTTCATGGGGTCCTCTGCCCAGCAAACTTTTTCAGCAGGGGGCCGGTCCACTGTTCCTCAGACCTTGTGGGAGGCCAGACTATATTTTTTTTGGGGGGGGGGGGAAATGAACGAATTCCTATGCTCCACAAATAACCCAGAGATGCATCACATATAATAATGTTCAAGTGTCCCTGCGTCCACTGTGTGTCAGTGGAACTGCGCGAGTGCGCATGTCCCACAGGGACGCACGGATTGGACAGCTCTACTTTCCCCCCCCAACAGGGACGCAGGCATTGGAGCGGCCGGAGAGGGGGGCGTGTCCGGGAGGCAGCGGCGGTGCACGCTCGTTGTCACTTGGGCCAGCGCCGCCGCCTTGCACGGAGCCGCCTCCTCCTCCTCTGGCCGCCGCCACGCTCCTTCTCTCCCCCGGCCGCGCCGATCACGCGAGCCCCCGGCTTCACCCGAGGCCTACCCGCCTGAAGCCGCCGCCGGGGCTGCCTGTCAGCTGCAGTCAGCCGCCAGCCTCTGCCGCCTCCTGCCGCCTCCTCCTCCTCCTCTAGCGCCCGTTATTGTAACGGGCTACCTTCAACTAGTTTTAAATAAAAGCACACAATCTACTCATGTAAAAACACTAGCCAGGCCCCACAAATAACCCAGAGATGCATTTTAAATAAAAGCACACAATCTACTCATGTAAAAACACGATGATTCCAGGACCGTCCGCAGGCCGGATTGAGAAGGCGATTGGGCCGGATCCGGTCCCCGGGCCTTAGTTTGCCTACCCATGGCCCACAAGCACTTGTAGAAGTGCCAATCTCTGGGGGCGTTCTTACATCAACCCTCCAGAAAATTTGACTTCGCTGTCTGGAAACGCAGGGCTTTAAGTGCTTTGTAGAAAACAAAGGTCAATTCAACTCAGATATTTCTCTGCCCTATGGTGGGGAAAGGGCTGAGGAATCTGGATCACGTAATGGCACCCATGTCCTGTCCTACAAACATATTGCAATATTTAATATTGTTTCAACAGGAAACCACCCTTTACTGGGGAAGTGGAACTGGTAGCACCTCCAGATGTTGTTGGATAATAAATAATAATAATAATAATAATAATAATTTATTATTTATACCCCGCCCATCTGGCTGGGTTTCCCCAGCTACTCTGGGCAGCTTCCAACAGAATATTAAAATACAATAATCTATTAAACATTAAACGCTTCCCTATACAGGGCTGCCTTTAGATGTCTTCTAAAAGTCTGATAGTTGTTTTTCTCTTTGACATCTGGTGGGAGGGTGTTCCACAGGGAGGGTGCCACTACCGAGAAGGCCCTCTGCCTGGTTCCCTCCAACTCCCATCAGCCTGTGGTGATCCAGGGACGATGGGCTTTGTAGTACATCAAGAACTGGAGGGACCACAGCTTCCACAGACCGTTCACAACCCGATACATTTTTGCACAGTCGGGCCTTGAATTTACAGCTTCTCTCATGCCATGATCGTGGACGCGGGGATGGAACAAATAATCCCCATTGCTAGAAGCCTCTTTTATCCAGAGATCTCTGCAGGTTTACACGGAGAGAACAGCCTCTCGGAAGTTGAGAGAGAGCTCCCTCGAGACAAGGGCTCCCAGATACAGAGGCCCGATTACATCATCAGCGAAGAGAGAGAAAAACAATAGTGGATGGTGCCCGAGAGAGCGCCATTCCTTACATTTGTAGCTCTGCAACATCAGAACACTTTGTTCAGCTGCCTCGCCCTCGAGAACATCTGAAACTGGCTCATTCAGAGTCAGAAAATTGGTCAACCTAGGTCTGTGTTAAGAGACCCAGGTGGCGCTGTGGGTTAAACCACAGAGCCTAGGGCTTGCTGATCAGAAGGTCGGCGGTTCGAATCCCTGCAACGGGGTGAGCTCCCGTTGCTCGGTCCCAGCTCCTGCCAGCCTAGCAGTTCGAAAGCACGTCAAAGTGCAAGTAGATAAATAGGAACCGCTCCGTCGGGAAGGTAAACGCCGTTTCCATGCGCTGCTCTGGTTCGCCAGAACATGCTGGCCACATGACCTGGAAGCTATACGCCGGCTCTCGGCCAATAAAGCGAGATGAGCGCCGCAACCCCAGAGTCGGACACGACTGGACCTAATGGTCAGGGGTCCCTTTACCTTTACCTTTACTTCTGTGTTAGTGCCCAGCAGTGGTCATCCTGTGTCTTGGGCAGGGGTCCAGGGTGGACTTGATTTAAATCAAACTGATTTAAATCACAATTTAAATCACTAGTCAGTAAGGCTCAGGGTGGATAAAAATCAACGATTTTTTTTAAAAAATAAAGATTTTTTAAAATTTAAATTAGATTTTTTAAATTTAAATCGGATTTTTTTGTGTTTTTTTAAAAAAAAAATCATTGATTTTTATCCACCCTGAGCCTTACTGACTAGTGATTTAAATCAGTTTGATTTAAATCAAATCCACCCTGCAGGGGTCTCTCTCTCTCTCCCTCAGTCCCTGGTACCAGTGTGGAAGAGAGGTTAGAACAGCGATGGCCAAACTTGGCCCTCCAGCTGTTTTGGGACTACAACTCCCATCATCCCTAGCTAACAGTGGTCAGGGATGATGGGAATTGTAGTCCCAAAAACAGCTGGAGGGCCGAGTTTGGCCATCACTGAGTTAGAGTATCAGACTAGAACCCTCGTTGCTCTTTCGCCCTCTCCTCTCCTCACTCAAGTGTACAAGTCAGGGCAGAAAAAGAGCTGGGGGGGGGAACCCTGCAAGGCTTTTCCGCTCTGCATCAGCTGCAAGCTGCTCAGATTTATTTTGTTAAGAAGAAACTGGACTCTTTTCATTACCGCACGCGGCAGAAAACATTTTGCTTTCTCCATGGAGAAATGCTTCCCTGACCCTGGGAGATTAGAGAAGAATCTGGTCAGGTTCCCCCCTCCCCCCCAGCCAGCGAGGCCACAACCGCTGTCGCAAACAGCCCTGGGCCAAAAGTTCCCGCTTGTTTCCTGTTTCAGGCTAAATTTGGGAACCTCGTTTCTCCAGGATTTAAAATAGGTGCTTTTTGCCAGGGCTGGAGCCTGAATGTAGTCCCAAGTCTCACGTTGCAGTGCTGAGTCTCTACCTTGTTCCTTAACAGTCAGCTCAGGGGTTTCCAGAGTGGGTTGGCAGTGCCCCCCTGGGGGTGGGATTACCTAGGGGGGCACTAAGAGGCAAGGGGGGGAGAGGGGGGCATGAGGTATAAATAACTGATCAGGCTTTGAAAAGCTGGGATCACTGGATCAAGTCCATCCGTTTTGTTGAATTAATTAAACTACATCGTTTTAATTGGATTTTGAATCAATGCACAATTAATTGTTACGGTTTTGAAATTCACTGTGTTGCTATCTGCTTTAGGTGGTTGTGCAAACTGCTATTCTGAATAGTGAATATATATATATATTGGGGGACTGCTGCCCTACTGCAACAAATCCGCTTTAAAGGAAGAAATTAGAAATTAGGAAAGTAATTATGTACAGGCAACTCTCAATTTATTGGGGGGGGGGGGGTTTACGTTCCATGGCACCAAGCGTTTAAGTGAAATCATGTGTATTTGAAACACCATTGAAAAAGCCTGCGGATACCCTCTTCCCCACTCCTTTTTATGACGTTTTCAGGTCGCTTCTGGGTTTGGCACAGTCGCACGCATATTGGAAGCACCTAAAATTGCCATTGACTGCAATGCTTGGAAAGTATGGGAAGAACGACTGTCTAAAGGAAACACAGTGGACCCTCGACTTACGAATGTAATCCGTTCCGACGGGAGCGTCGGAACTCGAAAAAATCATAAGTCGAGTCCCCATAGGAATGTGTTAGAGAACGCATTTGTAGGTCGCTTCGTACAGTGGTACCTCGACTTACGAGCAACTCGACTTACGTATTTTTTGAGTTACGAATGACTTCCGGAAGAAAAAAAATGGCCGCTGCAACCGAATTTTTCGACTTCCAAAAGGAAGTCGCGGCCGCTTTAATAGGATTTTTTCGACTTACGAATTTTTGAATAGGATTTTTTCGACTTACAAATTTTTTCGCTCAATGCATTCCTATGGAGATTCGACTTACGAATGTTTTCGACTAACGAAAATCGCGTCGGAACGCATTATCTTTGTAAGTCGAGGTCCCACTGTACCTCGAAAAAACCCTATTTAAAGTGGCCGTGGCTTACGATTGGAAGTCGAAAAAATTCAGAAGCGGCGGCCGCTTTGATCCCTCGTAACTCGAAAAATTCTTAAGTCGGGGCATTTGTAAGTTGAGGGATCACTGCACATATACCCTATATACTCGAGTATAAGCCTAGTTTTTCAGCACATTTTTTGTGCTGAAAAAGCCGCCCTCGGCTTATACTTGAGTGAGGCAGGCAGTGGCTCCTATGAAGCTTTCCCAGGTTTTTTGTGGTAAAATTGGGTGCCTTGGCTTATATTCGGGTCGGCTTATACTCGAGTATATACGGTAAACACCCCCAACTAGCAAATCAGGATGAATGCAGGATAAATGCTCTCTCGCATCTAACCTCCCCGCAAACAAATCGGAATAGAGACCGGACAGCCCTAAAATGCCGCTGGAGCTTCGCATCAGGATGAATTCTGAACAAAAAGGTCCCCTGGAGGATAGGCACATACGAAGACAAGGCATCTCTGCAGGTTCTCCAGTCCTGGGTCAGAAAGGGCTGGGAAGTTCAGAATGCCCAGAGAACAGACCCCCCAAACAGGTCAGAGGTGGGTTTTACCATGCCGGATCATGTAACTCGACCCTCGTTTTGCAGGGACTGCACCAGCTTTCCACAAAGGAGAGAAAAGTTACAGACTGTATGTTTGAAGGACACGGCGAGAGCTGAAGTTCTGGAGCGTTCAAATGCACTTATGTGTTGAGGGAAGGCGGGGAGGAGGGGGGGAGGAAGACGCAGAAAAGATTCAACACGGAGAGACATCTGGGTTGTAAATGTCAGTGGAAAAAGCCACACAGTTATGCTGCAAAGGAATTTGGCTCGGCGTTCCTGGGAACGTTCTTCAGAAGGAATCCATCTGAAGGCGATTGTTTGAAGCAAGGACTCTTTGCTGCACTTTCAAATCCGGCATGTCCTCAGCCCGCTTTGTTTCAGGCATGGCGATGCAGGCCCTGCACACCACTTTACTCACGAGAAAGCCGACCGCCGTTCTCCCCAAATCGGCGGACGGGTTTTCCCTAAACTACCAAAGCTAAACTGGATGAAGGGGGAGGAAGGAGGCTGTGGTTGGAGACCCACTTCCTGCCTCCCTCCACCACCAGGCATCTGGAGCCCTAAACATCCTAACTCCCCACCAGACAGAAGGAGGAACAAATCCTTTGCAGAAGATATTCCTGACCACAGCGGCAAGCAAGTCCAGCCCTTTCCCTTACCCCAAGTTACGCCTCTTGGTTCATAAGAAGAGCCTGCTGGATCAGGTCAATGGACCATCTAGTCCAGCATCCTGTTCTCTTAGTGGACAACCGGCTTCCCATTATAGGAAACCAGTGAGCAGGATCCTAGCACAAGATACATCTCTCCTCCTGGCATTCAGAAGAAGAGTTTGGATTTGATATCCCGCTTTATCACTACCCTAAGGAGTCTCCAAGCGGCTCACATTCTCCTTTCCCTTCCTCCCCCACAACAAACACTCTGTGAGGCGAGTGGGGCTGAGAGACTTCAGAGAAGTGGGACTAGCCCAAGGTCACCCAGCAGCTGCATGTGGAGGAGCGGAGACGCGAACCCGGTTCACCAGATTATGAGTCTACCGCTCTTAACCACTACACCACACTGGCTCTCTTCAGAAGCATTGCTTCCTCTGACTGTGGACGCAGAGCATAGCTAGCAGGCTTTGATGCCAATGTGTCCAGTCCTCTTCTAGGCTACTGGCCAACACTGCCTCCTGTGGCAGACAGTTCCATAGTCTAACTATGTGCTGCCCGAATAAATTCGTTTATATGTCCTGAATCTTCTAGCACTCAGCTTCATTGGATGTCCACGAGTTCTGGTGTTGCGAGAGAGGGAGAGGAAAGGTTTCCCCCCCCCCCATGCCATGTATTGTTTTATAAATTTCTATCAAAGCCTGCTCCCCAAAACACAGCAAAGCTGTGATTTAAATGGCCCTAATTGGCTAAGAATAATCTATACCTCGAGGGAAAGCAGCAGGGATGAAAAGGCAGAGGATTCTCACTCTAGCCATCTGGAACGATTTGCTGCACAGGTACATTTTCCTGGCACACCTGCTCTTCGCTTGAGGCACAGCATGGCCTGGATCCCGGCCAACGTGAGACATTTTTGTGGGACCTGACAGAGAAAGTCTAGATGATGCTCCCTCCTGCGAATTAATACGGGGCACAATCCACTAGGCAGTTTCCTCATGCTTCTTTGATACGAGCATGGAGGGTGCAAGAATAGCAGGCATTCTGCTGGCGGGGTTCGAGGGGACTGTACCATATGACTCACTTGACTCCCAGGTCTTGAATGGGGTACCTGTGCCCCTGAAGGACCAGGTGCGCAACCTGGGAGTCATTTTGGACTCACAGCTGTCCATGGAGGCGCAGGTCAATTCTGTGTCCAGGGCGGCTGTCTACCAGCTCCATCTGGTACGCAGGATGAGACCCTACCTGCCCGCAGACTGTCTCGCCAGAGTGCTGCATGCTCTAGTTATCTCCCGTTTGGACTACTGCAATGTGCTCTATGTGGGGCTACCTTTGAAGGGGACCCGGAAACTGCAATTAATCCAGAATGCAGCAGCTAGACTGGTGACTGGGAGTGGCCGCTGGGACCACATAACACCGGTCCTGAGAGAACTACATTGGCTCCCAGTACGTTTCTGAGCACAATTCAAAGTGTTGGTGCTGACCTTTAAAGCCCTAAACAGCCTCGGCCCAGTATACCTGAAGGAGCGTCTCCACCCCCATCGTTCTGCCCGGACACTGAGGTCCATCTCCGAGGGCCTTCTGGCGGTTCCCTCACTGCGAGAAGCAAAGCTACAGGGAACCAGGCAGAGGGCCTTCTCGGTAGTGGCACCCGCCCTGTGGAACGCCCTCCCAGCAGATGTCAAGGAAATAAACAACTATCTGACTTTTAGAATACATCTGAAGGCAGCCCTGTTTAGGGAAGCTTTTAATATTTGATGAATTATTGTATTTTAATATTTTGCTGGAAGCCGCCCAGAGTGGCTGGGGAAACCCAGCCAGATGGGCGGGGTATAAATAATAAATTATTATTATTATTACTGGTCCCGCTGCTCCTGTTTTATAGAACCATGAATCCTCCGAGAGAGAGCGCATGAACAACTCCTCAACCAGGCCGAGCCTGTCGTGTAAATAACTCACATTCAGAACCAAAGCTCTCGCTGTAGTTTTGGATCCACCCCTTTACAGTGGACGCTCGGGTTGCGAACGTGAGCTGTGCAGGAGGCACGTTCGCAACCAGGGCCGGCGCGCCCATTTAGGCGAACTAGGCAGTTGCCTAGGGCGCCAAAATGGAGGGGGCGCTGGCCAGCCTGCCCCCGCCCCCCCAACCAGCGGCGGAGCAAGCAGATTGGGGCGAAAACTGCGGCGGCGGGGGCACCAAAATGGAGGGGGCGCTGGCCAGCCTGCCCCTCGCCCCCCGCCCGGTGCCGCCCCATCCAGCGGTGAAAATCGCGGTGCCGCGGGGCGCCCGGCGGGCAGGGGGCGGGGCACCGTACGTCATGCGCAATGATGTCATGTGCCCCGCCCCCTCGTCTAGGGCCCCAAAACCCTTAGCACCGGTCCTGTTCGCAACCCGCAGTGTTTGCAACCCGAGCACCGAAACCCGAAAGTAACCCGTTCCGGTACTTTCTGGTTTGGCGCGAGCCCAACCCGAAAAAAACGTAACCCGCAGTGTTCGCAACATGAGGTACGACTGTATATTCATTCGCACGTCCAAAAAGAGATAAAATGCATCATTGAGAAAGAGGACTCAGATCTGCATGAAAATTGCAAATGCCAATTCATACGCACAGGTGCAAAACTCAGGAACAACGGCCACAGTTTAGATAAGAACGCAATGGACGTTCCCCCTAGTGGGGAAGACTGGGGCCAGGTGAGCTGTGTCCCTGCCTGCTGCCCAGGTATGGCAACCTGGTGATGGGGAAATCCAGGGGCCCTGAAAGTCTCCCTTCTTGGGATCCTTTTAAAAAATCTTTTGAAAAGACAGCCTTTCAAATGCACGGCTGCCCTCTGCAAAGCAGGGCACCTGGGACGCCCCAATTCCTAGACGGCACGGAGGACTCTCTCTGATTTAATGTTTGGCCTGGCCTGCTATTGCGCAGCCCTGCTGTGAGGGAACAGGGCAGCTATGCAGCAAATGCAATTAATTAAAAACCATTTGCCAACTCCCAAACATGGGAGAACCGACCTCCATTTGGGGGGGGAAGAGGAATTAAATCAGATGACTCAAATTTCCCTGGAGGATTATTATTTTTTGCTGAAATGTTTCTCTTCGGCTCCAGCTGGCCCAGGAGGAGAACATCCTGAAGCCAACCTTGTATAGTTGCCCAGACAGCTATCTCCAAGCTCTGAATTAAGTGTTTTATTGGGATTTTATTTATTGGGAAATAAGGTATGGCTCGTGATCACTGACCACAATGCAGAAGAAGGCAGACTTGGGCCTTGCATCAGCGTGGTTGGAGTGGTTAGAGAGCGTTGGGCTAGGACCTGGGAGTTGTTGTTGTTCAGTCGTTCAGTCGTGTCCAACTTTTCGTGACCCCATGGACCAAGGCACGCCAGGCACACCTATCCTTCACTGCCTCTCGCAGTTTGGCCAAACTCATGTTGGTAGCTTCGAGAACACTATCCAACTATCTCATCCTCTGCCGTCCCCTTCTCCTTGTGCCCTCCATCTTTCCCAACATCAGGGTCTTTTCCAGGGAGTCTTCTCTTCTCATGAGGTGGCCAAAGTCTTGGAGCCTCAGCTTCAGGATCTGTCCTTCCAGTGAGCACTCAGGGTTGATTTCCTTCAGAATGGAGAGGTTTGATCTTCTTGCAGTCCATGGGACTCTCCAGAGTCTCCTCCAGCACCATAATTCAAAAGCATCCATTCTTCGGTGATCAGCCTTCTTTATGGTCCAGCTCTCACTTCCATACATCACTACTATCTATCTGTCTTTAAATGTGCTCCTCCAACTGCTGGGCTGTTTGTTCATTGAAAGGCCTCCTGAGCATCACAGAATCAACCTCTGTTGTGTTTTCCTTTGTTCAAATTCCCTGTCCAAGAGGTCTTCTTTAACCGTTCGTTGTCCCGATACTGTTGCTCCCTTCTGGACTCTACCCAATCAAAGCTGAGCATTCCAGGAGCTCTGCGGCGCACAAGCAGTGGCATCAACCCCAGCGGGATTTCATGTGCTCAGAGTTCCAGTTAGAGAGATTTGATCTGAACAATGAAAAAGATTTAAAGGCTTCCTGTCCCAAGGCCATAGCAGAGATGACATCCAACCGGGGGGTGGGGAGAGAAGAGACACACACCGTTGAATGTCTTTGCTGCCGATGTTAGCAGTTGGATTTACCAGAAAGGAACTGAGCTCATTCATCTCTTTTCTGTCCCCTTTATCAAAACAGAGATTGCATGCTCCTTGCAGCAGAGACTTCCTCTTTTTGGACGGTGAAGTTCTAGAGCACCATATACAAGGGCAATTCCATTTACCTTCCACAGACTGAAGTTGCTTCCTCAAGTGTGCATTTAAATTGCAGCACCCAAAGGCCACGATTCCCACAGTGGTAGTGGGCAGGAGGTAAGAATGGGTGAATCTGTCAATTGAGTTTTTTCTCTACATGTCCAGTCTTAGGTTCAATCCCCCAGTTTCCTACAATAGTTTGCTTTTCCTCTTCTTAAGAAACGGTCCGCATAAAAATTCATCAGTATTTTACTGCAAAATTTTCCTAGTACTGAGAATTCATATGCAATTTCTAATGTGCACTTTCCCCCAATGTAAGGCATTTTTGTTCACTATTTTGGCTAATATTTTCACCTCTATGCACACTTTACCTAAGTATATGCATTTTCTGTATGCATTACTTGCCTGAAGAACCGCATTGCAAAATTCGGAAAATGAAAATTTTGAAAGACGGCTGAGTTTTGGTCCACGTTATTTCAAAAAGGGTGAAGTAAGCAAGTCTGCCTTTAAATGCAATCTTAACCAAATTTCTCATTCATCCTTCGCAGGAGAGAAACCCTCATTCTGATTGCCGATAGTCCAGACACGCCGGCAGCAAATTGGCACAGGAAAAGGAGATGCCCACTGCCCCAAAACAATGACAGCAACTCTCAAAGGCCCTGAAGAGGAAGTGCCTCTTTGATGGGGTATTTCCTGTTTCCTCTTGACCACCACCAATCGTACTTCAAGCAGCTGCCCTCTCAGAAGCCGTTATGTTGGAGGAATGAGGCCTCTGGTAGGGAGAACCGGAGAAGCCGAGGCAATGCATTCACACGGATTGAAAAACAAATGAAAGTTTTGCTCTTACATTTGCAAGTTCAAGGGACGCGGGTGGCGCTGTGGTGTAAACCACTGAGCCTTGGGCTTGCCGATCGGAAGGTCAGCGGTTCGAATCCCCGCAATGGGGTGAGCTACCGTTGCTCGGTCCCTGCTCCTGCCAACCTATCAGTTCGAAAGCACGCCAGCGCAAGTAGATAAATAGGTACCGCTGCAGCGGGAAGGTGAATGGCGTTTCCGTGCGCTGCTCTGGTTCGCCACAAGCGGCTTAGTCATGCTGGCCACATGACCCGGAAAAAACTGTCTGCGGACAAACGTCGGCTCCCTCGGCCAGTAAAGCGAGATGAACGCCGCAACCCCAGAGTCGTTTGCGACTGGACTTAACTGTCAGGGGTCCTTTACCTTTAGCAAGTTCAAAGCACATACAATTAATTCAGCCTTGCGTACAGATTTTTTAAATGAATGCTTCGTAGAAGAGTAATCATCAGTTTTACAATGCATGGGATGGACAAAGCGGCTAGAGAAATATTTCCCTTCCTCTCTTTAACGCTAAAACGGGTGGTCATTCAGTGAAGTTGGATGTTGGAGGATTCCGGAGAGATAAAAGTACCGTATTTTTCGCTCCATAAGACACACTTTTTTCCTCCTAAAAAGTAAGGGGAAATGTCTGTGCGTCTTATGGAGCGAATGTGTGGTCCCTGGCGCTGAACTGCCCAGGGGCAAAAGCAGATCGTGCCTTTTTTAAAAAAAAGGAGAGTAGGGGGTGTTGAAAGGAAACCCGCTGAGCAGCTGCTCAGCAAAGGATCGGGGAGAGAGATAAGGGGGAGAAATTCCAGCCCCGCCCTCTTGCAGAGGGAGGCTGTTTCCCCAGCGACATGTGACTGGCGGATGAGATTATCTGTCTGCAAACTGTAGAAATGGCTCCCATTCCTGAAGCTGCAGAACTGTGAGTTAAACCCCATAAAACAGAGTTTTTTCCCTTTGCAAAGTAAGCTCAAGAACTTTGAGCTGATCCTCAAAAAATGGGGCTTTTCTCCTTTGCAAAAGAAGCTGCAGAAATTTGAGCTGATCCTCAAAAATGGGGCTATTCTCCTTAGGAAAGAATATGCAGAAATTTGAGCTGATCCTAAAAAAAAATTGGGCTTTTCCCCTCTAAAAACTAGGTGCCTCCTATGGTCAGGTGCACCTTATAGAGCGAAAAATACGGTACTTCCTTTATGCGGTGCACAGTTAAGCGATGGAAGTCACTTCCACAGAGGGCAATGAAGGCCACCAACCTAGATCAGCAGTGATTCCCAAGCTTGGCCCTCCAGCTGTTTTTGGACTACAACTCCCATCATCCCTAGCTAGCAGGACCAGTGGTCAGGGACGATGGAAAATGTAGTCCACTCCCAACACAGCTGGAGACCCAAGGTTGAGAAGAGCTGCTTTAGAGGAAGATGAGACAAATTCAGGGAGGAAAACGCTACTGATGGCTACTGGCCATCATGGCTATTGTCCTACTTCCACTGTCTGCCTCAAAATGCTTCTGAATATCAGCTGCTGGAAACTGCAAGAGGAGACAGTGCTGCTGAGATCAGGCCCTTCTTTGGGGCATCCCATAGACTTCTGGCCGGCCACGGAGAGAACGGGATCCTGAACCAAATGAGCCTTACTGCCTCCAGAATCCCTCATCAGCAGACTTTCTTGAAGGTAGAAAGGGCGATTAAGGTTTGTGGTTGAAGGCTACCCCTGAAAAATGCTGCAATGCTTCCATCGCAAGGGAATCAATGCAACAAATTCCCCCCATTATTTAAGTTCAATGTCCACACGCTCCAAGATGCAAGATTCGCAGCAGGAAAAAAAATGCAGGCATCGCCCAATGGCATGAAACAAACACGGTGCTTCCGGCCTAGGGATGGCGGGTGGCATGAGGTGGGGGAAATATTGAAGCAATACATTTATAGAAACATAGCTATTCCTCCACATTCACACTTCTTCAAAGTTTTCAGGCTGCAGTTCTCCAACCAAGAAGTGCATGCAAAGACCAAAATTCACATGTCAGAGGGGGAAAGTGCACTGTTTTGGAAGAAACCGTTTGCAAGAATATGCCTACAAGACAAAATCAAGTACAAAAACACGCATGTCGAATGAAGATGAACGGAGCCCTTAAGACTGAAGTTGACAAGAGCTGCCCATCCCTATGCAGAACACATTTATATGTGGAACTTCCTTGGGAGATAGTGGGGTGTGGCAAGAGAAGGGAACAGGATAAAGCCCCCCATTACAAACATTTCACACGATACGTGGAAGATCTTTTGAAAACATAAAGCAACCTCTTCGTGATTTGTAAAAACCCCGTCCAGTTTCGAGCGCATTTGGAAAATAAAAAGGGGAGGGAGGAGTTGAGATCATCTGAAATTTGGAATTCACATGCATTTTTCTACATCTGCTCTGAATTAAGCTCTTCATAGGACTGCCTTGCATGTAATAGGATAATTGCTTACAGATTTGGGATTTTCTTCCTCCCCTTCAGTGCTCTTGCTCTCTCGAAAACATGAATTTTAAAAGGAGGGAGGGGGAGGAGAAAAAAGTCAAACACAACCCAGAATTCTCTTGGAAGAGGAACACCAGAAAAAAGAGGGGAAGAGAGAAAGAATGAATCACAGTGCGATGGGCACACCAGAAAACGAAAATAAAAAGCTCAGTTGTAAAGATACTCTCCTGAAGGCCAAATGCAGGAAGAGATAAATACAGAAGAATCTGCCCGTTTCTCAAAGTAGCTGTCAAGCTTTAAAAAGATGCCACAATGACCAAAACAAACTACAAGAAAAACAACATAGCCTTGTATCTTTCGTCAGCATTGGACAAGTCACTGTCTTCTTCAGGATGTGAGGTTGGCCTTGCAACAGAAGCTCGTTTTTTGTACCCAAATTCACATGCAGCATCTAGATCAAGGGAAGGAATAGTACCACTGTATTCCGCTCTGGTCAGACCTCACCTGGAATACTGTGTCCAGTTCTGGGCACCACAGTTCAAGAAGGATACTGACAAGCTGGAACGTGTCCAGAAGAGGGCAACCAAAATGGTCAAAGGCCTGGAAACGATGCCTTATGAGGAACGGCTTAGGGAGCTGGGTATGTTTAGCCTGGAGAAGAGAAGGTTCAGGGGTGATAGGATAGCCATGTTCAAATATATAAAAGGATGTCATATAGAGGAGGGAGAAAGGTTGTTTTCTGCTGCTCCAGAGAAGCGGACACGGAGCAATGGATTCAAACTACAAGAAAGAAGATTCCACCTAAACATTAGGAAGAACTTCCTGACAGTAAGAGCTGTTTGACAGTGGAATTTGCTGCCAAGGAGTGTGGTGGAGTCTCCTTCTTTGGAGGTCTTTAAGCAGAGGCTTGACAGCCACCTGTCAGGAATGCTTTGATGGTGTTTCCTGCTTGGCAGGGGGTTGGACTGGATGGCCCTTGGGGTCTCTTCCAACTCTATGATTCTATTCTATGATTCTATTCTATGATTCTATGAATCCAGCTTGCAAAGTTGGAGGATACACAACCAACATGAAACACATTTGCATTTTATCCTATATAATAAAGAGCCTGTGTCCCTCACTTTCCGTGTGTCACGGAAGTGCGTTGTGCGCATGTCACACGGGGACGCAGGGATTGGAGGGGGCGGAGAGGGGGGCGGGACGACGCAGAGACACTTCCGGCCGGGCGAAACTGCGCCGGGGCCATTGCCGCTGCCGCCGCCCGCCCATGGAGACTCCTGCCGCCGCCTGAAAGAGACCCCCGTCCGGCACGCGCCCTTCCCTGCGCGCTGCCCAGCCGGCGGGGGTCCGAGGCGAGGCGGCTTCTGCTCACGGGCCAGCCGCTCGCCCCCGCGGAAGCCTCCCGGTCCCCCGGCTCCTGCTGCTCCGCCTCCGGCTAGCGCCTGTTTTTGGCAACAGGCTTAATATACTAGTAAATATATAAATCCACTGCCACAGTTCTCTCCCCCCCTTCAACACAGACCACTGTGCAGCTAAAAAGCAGTTATAGCAGAAAAATGTGCTGATCTTCTCCCGTAAGGCTGTCCTGCATGCAATCTCCTCAAGTTTTGGAGGTTAGATGTCAAAGATGCTCATCAGCCAACACAACACAAACCCGCTTGCCAACCAATTACGCACACACGCACACACACAAATACACACTTCCAGCTCCTGAGCATTTGGCTGGCAGCTCCTGGGTGAAGTTCCCTGCTGGTAAAATAACTAGATATTAACTCTTCTCAGTGGGAACCCCTTTTCTTCCTATTAATCTTCATCAAGGGCTCTTTTGGCCATGATCTATTAATCCAATAAAAAACGAACAAGCCCTGCAGTCTGAAAGCTGCTAGTTCTGGAACGGCCCCTTTGACACCTGCCTTGGGAACAGAAGCCGCTTCAAGACTGCAGTCCTTCAAATTCATTTTAAATCCTAGTTGCGCTTTAGGTCCAGTGC
Organism: Darevskia nairensis; assembly: GCA_034642065.1. Classification (NCBI taxonomy): domain Eukaryota; kingdom Metazoa; phylum Chordata; class Lepidosauria; order Squamata; family Lacertidae; genus Darevskia; species Darevskia nairensis. The sequence goes on from JAWWNI010000860.1 coordinate 304,320, forward strand.
CAGTTAGCATATCCAGCCGTGCGGGCTACAGCTGCAGCGTGTTCCCCCAGTGCTAGGAAGCTGCTGATGCCTTCTCAACATCGAGAGCTACCATCCCAGCTCTGGGGACCTCAGCTTAGGAAGGATATAAAAAAGCCAATGCAATTCTGGGCTGCATCAATAGGAGTATAGCATCTAGATCAAGGGAAGTACCGTATTTTTCGCTCCATAAGACGCACTTTTTTCCTCCTACAAAGTAAGGGGAAATGTCTGTGCGTCTTATGGAGCGAATGTGTGGTCCCTGGAGCTGAACTGCCCAGGGGCAAAAGCAGATCGTGCTTTTCTTAAAAAAAGAGAGAGAATGGGGTGTTGAAAGGAAGCCCCCTGAGCAGCTGCTCAGCAAACGATGGGGGAGAGAGATAAGGGAGAGAGATTCCAGCCCCGCCCCCTTGCAGAGGGAGGCTGTTTCCCCAGCGACATGTGACTGGCTGATTAGATTATCTGTCTGGAAACTGTAGAAATGGCTTCCTGAAGCTGCAGAACTGTGAGTAAAACCCCATAAAACAGGGTTTTTTCCCTTTGCAAAGTAAGCTCAACAACTTTGAGCTGATCCTCAAAAATTGGGGCTTTTCTCCTTTACAAAAGAAGCTGCAGAAATTTGAGCTGATCCACAAAAAAAACGGGGCTTTCCCACTCTAAAAACTAGGTGCGTCCTATGGTCAAGTGTGCCTTATAGAGCGAAAAATACGGTAATAGTACCACTGTATTCCGCTCTGGTCAGACCCCACCTGGAATACTGTGTCCAATTCTGGGCACCACAGTTGAAGAAGGATACTGACAAGCTGGAACGTGTCCAGAGGAGGGCAACCAAAATGGTCAAAGGCTTGGAAAAGGTCGGCGGTTCGAATCCCTGTGACGGGGTGAGCTCCCGTTGTTTGGTCCCAGCTCCTGCCCACCTAGCAGTTCGAAAGCACGTCAAAGTGCAAGTAGATAAATAGGAACCGCTCTGGCAGGAAGGAAAAAGGCGTTTCCGTGCGCTGCTCTGGTTCGCCAGAAGCGGCTTAGCCCTGCTGGCCACATGACCTGGAAGCTGTACGCCGGCTCTCGGCCAATAAAGCGAGATGAGCGCCGCAACCCCAGAGTCGGACACGACTGGACCTAATGGTCAGGGGTCCCTTTACCTTTAGGGGTACCATCCAAGTTTACAGTTTGATGATTCTAAGAGCAAACCCTGCCCATCTTCCAGATCTACCCTTCACAAGGCAAGGAGCAAAAAAACCCCACTGTGCTTTACTGAACTTGGGATTTATTTATTTTTTGGGGAGGGGGGTTAATGAATGTGTGGCATCAATCACCAAGTCAGCACAGTTACCACCTGAAAATGTAACTGAGCAACATTGCAGGACATGAGGAAGCAGAGGGGACGTGTGTGTGTGTGTGTGTGTGTGTGTGTGTACGTGCGGAGACCAGCTGCAACCTTTCACTTCTTTGGGCTTAGCCAGAAGGACTGCCCCGAGGACTAGGCAAAAGCCCTTGTCACGGGTGTGCACAGTACAACATACTTTGGTAGAGTTACTTGCAGCGGCGATGGGGAACCTTTCTCAGCATGAGAACCGCATTCCCTCTGGGTCATCTCCCAGCGGTCACATGTCAGTGGTGGGCGGGGCCAGGGACAGGAAGTGGGTGGAGCCACACCTGCAAATTTCACCTTTGCACAGTAGGCTAGTCTCTACACAAACTTGCATGCTCTTCCGTCCATTCTGGCAAGCAAGTAGCATTCACAGAGTTCAAGGCCACATTCCAGACAGGCAAAAACTCTTAAAGAAGACAGCTTGGTTAGAGTTCCTAGAGTCAAACAGATGAGGTCCAAGGGGCCATATCTCTTACCCTCTTACCGTCTCCCATCTCTTACCTCCAGCATACAAATACCCAGCAGACTGCGATACTGAAGAGCAGGCCAAAAACTTATTGTGCCCCAGAAGGAAGGACTGGATCTCACAGTCTTAAGTTACAGAAGTTTTGGTCAAACATTAGCAGAAGCTGACTGACGGCAAGAGCGGTTTAACAATAAAGGTAACTAGCTGGATGGGTAGTGGGCTCTGCCTTGGTGGGGCCTTTGCGCAGAGGCTAGAAGGACGGGGGATGTGGTAGTTCTGGATTCCTGCATGGTGTTGGACTGCCTCCAGATGTTGTTGGACTGCAACTCCCACCAACTCCAGCAGCAATGCATTTGTTTTTTTTATAGGTTTTTCAGCTTTGCTGTGTGTCTACCAGATGAGCCGCTGTGAGAAAAGTGACAAATAAATGAAATAAATAATAATCAGCAGTGGGGCAACAGACGTTCATCTGGGGCCATCATTATTATGGCCATTAACAAAAGTATTTATTAATTGTGCCTTTCTGCCCCCAATGTGCAAACTATATAAAAAACACCGATACAGTCGTACCTCGGTTCTCGAACACCCTGGAACTCATACGTTTTGACTCCCGAACGATTGAAAACCGGAAGTGAGTGTTCTGGTTTTTGAATGTTCTTTTGGAAGCCGAACGTCCAATGGGGCTTCCGCGGCTTCTGATTGGCTGCAGCAGCTTCCTGCAGCCAATCAGAAGCTGAATGTTTTGGAAGTCGAACGGACTTCCGGAACGGATTCCGTTTGACTTCCGAGGTATGACTGTATGGTATTTCAGCAGATGTTTTTGCAGCTCAAAGTCCACTTCCTCAGATGCATGAAGTCTTATCCTCAGTTGACAGAGGCATGTTCATGTGTGCAAAATTTACACTGGGACACTGGGGGGTGGGGAATGTAAAACAGAATCAAATAGCAATGGAATGCAAAAAATAACAACTGTGGCAACTCAATTAAAGCTTAAAGGTAAAGGGACCCTGACCATTAGGTCCAGTCGTGTCCGACTCTGGGGTTGCGGCGCTCATCTCGCTTTATTGGCCGAGAGCCGCGTACAGCTTCCAGGTCATGTGGCCAGCATGACTAAGCCGCTTCTGGCGAACCAGAGCAGCGCACGGGAAACGCTGTTTACCTTCCCGCCGGAGCGGTTCCTATTTATCTACTTGCACTTTGACTTGCTTTCGAACTGCTAGGTGGGCAGGAGCAGGGACCGAGCAACGGAGCTCACTCCGTCGCAGAGATTCGAACTACAGACCTTCTGATCAGCAAGCCCTAGGCTCTGTGGTTTAACCCACAGCACCACCTGGGTCCCTAAAGCTTAAATGTATGCAAAACAAGCACACCAACTGATCACAATAGCAGTAATTGGCACAATTATCTTATCATTGCTAACACTTGTAGCAGGACAGGAAACCATTGTCTCGATTCATGCCCAAATGGACAGAATCAAGCTTTCAAATAACTTCTAATTTAGTAGATTCATGCTGGGGGCATCCCTTTGATATTTTCTTTGTTGGAAAATATTAGCTTCATTTTAAGGTGCTGCAAAACTGTCGCTTTTGATGCAAAGGCTAACTTGCACACATACTATCATTCCACAGAGGAACAATGTGGCTTCTGTGCTAGCCCAACCACCTACTTCCAAAGACTACAACATCCGCAACTGCTACTACTACACTTTGCAATTTAAGCACTTTGCACGTCGCCTGTACAACAACCCTGTAAGGCAGAGGGTTAGCTGGAGGGCTGGAGGCTGAGAGACAGTCCCTTGCCCAAGGCTACTTAGGGAATCTACCGGTAGGTGAGAGGGAAGATTATAGAAACTTCCATTATTCAAGTTCCCCAAAACCTGAATGCAATACATTGCTACTTACAGAAGTTGATACAGGTGGGGAGACCATCCCAGGCCTTTGAGCAGGATGCAGTTTGACTTACTTTCTTTTGTATAAATAAGACAGAAGGAGGCCCCCAACCCGCTCACAGGTCCTTGTATGATCAGTGGAAACAGTTGGTCCTGGCAGGACCGGTGCCAGGGTTTTCGGCGCCCTAGGCGAGGGGGCGGGCCACGTGACGTCATTACGCATGACTACGGTGCCCCGCCCCCTGCCCGCTGGGCGCCCCGCACCGCCGCGATTTTCGCCGCTGGTTGGGGCGACACCGGGCGGCGGCGGGGGCGAGGGGCAGGCTGGCCAGCGCCTCTCCATTTTGGCGCCCCCCGCCACCGCAGTTTTCGCCCCAACCTGCTCGCTCCGCCGCTGGTTGGGGTGGCGGCGGGCAGGCTGGCCAGCGCCCCCTCCATTTTGGCGCTCTAGGCCAGTGTTTCCCAACCAGTGTGCCTCCAGATGTTTTGGGACTACAACTCCCATCATCCCTCGCTAGCAATACCAGTGGTCAGGGATGATGGGAATTGTAGTCCCAAAACATCTGGAGGCACACTGGTTGGGAAACACTGCTCTAGGCAACCGCCTAGTTCGCCTAAATGTGTGCGCCGGGCCTGGGTCCTGGCAAGTATTAACCACTCTCAACTCCAACCTGATAACTGCCACCTGCCCAGATTTTAACTTGTCTGAATAAATTGTAAGATGTATTTTAATTATTTGATGTCTGTTTTTATGCACGTTTATGATGTTAGCTGCTCTGAGCTCAGCCAGGGAGGGGCGGGATACAAATAATAATAAAAAATTATTACTATTATTATTATTATTATTATCCTCAGCACCCAACCTATGGGGCAACCAAAAGCGATCTGTCTTAGCGAGCAAGGTTGCACCAGGATCTCAGATATTTCAGGATTATTGCACAACACCTAAAACCAACAAGTTGAACTCTGCATTCTAGATGCGGAGCAGCGATGGGGAATTTGGAGCAACATCTGGCGAGGCAAAACTCCATGACCTTTGGCCACTCTGGCTGGGGCTGATGCTTGCTGTCGTCCGGCAACATCTGGGAGCCAAGGTCTCCCCCATCCCTGGTGCAGAGTGAATCCCCACTTGCATAAAAGGGTCGTTTGCAGGACAAAACTTTGGCCCAGTACACTAGACGCAGCCCTGCAACCAATTTTCCCTCCAAACTCTCAAGTGGAAATAACTCCCCTTATCTCCTCATCAGAGGGCCAGTCCTGGAGTCTCCTCCAGCCCCTCAGGGTCCATGCGCGCTGCAACATTATCATCCCTCTCCCTTATCAGCGTGGTCACCAAGTCCCCAAAAACACAAAGGGGAAGGGCTGGTGGTGTAACTCCAAGCTGTTGAGAATTGGGGGGGGGGGGGTAACAGGCGGAAAAAATCCTCTGCTGCGATTTTTCTAACCCTATGCGCACATTCAGGGCCATTTAATTGGCGTCCGGCCTTGCGCCTTGTCAGCCAACAGGCTTTCCATGCCAAAACTGAGCCCCAAAATGTCATGAGCATTTAAACCCAGGATGGGGAACTCCCCGCAGCCCCAGCCAGCATGGCCAATGGTCAGGGATGGTGGGAGCCGTGTTCGAAATTCGCCAGGCGCATTTTGCATCTGGCTATCGGCCACTTGCGACCAAGTGAAGATGCCCGGGAGGTGCATGGGATCTAGACTGTTTTTACATGCTAATGCCACATCCTGTAGAACTCGTGACACAGTCATACTTTGGTTCTCGAACCTAATCTGTTCCGGAAGTTCGTTCGACTCCTGAAACCATTCAAAAACCAAGGCGCGGCTTCCGATTGGCTGCAGGAGCTTCCTGCACTCGATCTGAAGCCGCGTCGGACGTTCGGCTTCCGAAAAACATTCGAAAACCAGGACACTTACTTCCAGGTTTTCGACATTTGGGAGCCGATTTGTTTGTCAACTAAGACGTTCCGAGAACTGTATTTTATCTGCACAATCAGAATAAATTTCAGGAACCAAAACATCATATTGAAAAAGATGACTTTCGAGCTGTCTGGCCCCCAAACTGGCAACTAGGCATTCCGTTTTGGTGACTGCAACCCTGGTTTAAGGAGCCAATTAGCGCATGGCTTACATATCTGAGTTTCTAGCATCTGCGGGGCACCCCCAGGCCGTTTCCGAGCCCCCGCCACCTCAGCCAAGCCCCATCCCTTTGGGAGGAAGGATTTCAAGCCAGGAGCATGGAGGCAGAGATGCTCCTCCCGTGGGCTCTTATTTCCATGGAACTCCAGGCAGCCGAAGGATGCCACCCAAGTATGCGCCATCACAGCTGATCCAACCAAGCCGGAGACAGAAGGAAATTCGGCTTATTCCCCTGGCTGCTTGACCGGGCAGCAGAGAAGTCCAGCCAAGTGGCTGCACAGCCTATGGGGAGGGTGGGGGTTGCACAGATGCACCCCACACATTGCAACTCTGTTTTCAGAGACCCAGTTTCCAGGCACACAATTTTTGGGGGGTGGGCACAGCCTATTGGAGGGGGGGCACAGAAGCATCCCACATATTGCAACTCTGTTTCCAGGCACACAAATAGGGGGGCTGCCAGCCCCCAGCTCTGCCCCACAACTCCCCGTGCAAAAAAAGGCTCCCCCCCCACATTCGACGCACAAAGTTAGAGCCCCCAAACTTCGAGCCCTAGTCTCCCCCCGCCCAGCGTCCCCTCCAAAGAAAGCCAGCCTCCGATCTTGTTGGGAGGGGGGGGGTTGCAAAGCTTTGCTCCCGCCCCAGAGAAAAGCAGCCCCCCTCCTCCTCCTCCTGCCTGATTCAAAACAACCCGGAGTTCCCAAGAGGGAGACCCCCCTCGAGTTTGGATGCTCGCTTCCAAATCGGAGTGAGCGCCCCACACAAACGCAAACCCCCTCCCCCAAATAAACAAGCCCCTGCGAAGTGGACCCCAGCCCCACAGCTTTAGAAAGTCCTCAAACTTTGAGCAAAGGGACCCCGCAACCTCGGAGCCGAGAGAGAAGCAGCCCCCCCTCCCCACGCGCCAAAAGGGGGGAGCTCGGGACCCCCTTAGTCCGCTCCCCCCCGAGAGAGAGATGAATCCGAGGGGGGGAGTTTGAGGGGCGCCTCCGCTTCTCGGCACCCGGCGCCGCCGCTCACCTCGCCCCTTTCCGCGTCTCCCTCGCCGGCTGGCCGTCCGAGCCTCCCGCGCGCTCCCGCTCCGCTCCTGCAGCTGCAGCCCCGGCCGCCGCCGCCGCCAATCCCTCTCCCGCTCCTCCCCTCGCGCTGCCCGGCAGCCGACTGGCGCTGCTGCGCTCGCAACACATGGACAGGGAAAGGGAGCCCCGCCGACGGGGACCGTACCAAGCCCCGCCGCGGGGGTGGACCGAGCGCCCGCGCGCGCGCCCGCGGAGCGCCGGCCTCTCTCGCGCTCAGGTTCTTCCTCTCGCTGGGCCAGAGGAGGAGGAGGAGGAGGAGAAGAGAAAGAGCGCGCGGGTAACGGGGGGGGGTCATCTTCCCGCCGCTCTTTCCCCTCTGGACTCCCCCCACTCCCAACCCCCTCCTTGGTACGGCCCCCTCCGCGCGCACAACTTGCCGCACTCTTTGAAGAGGAGCGTCACTCGCGGCTCTGCGCAGCCGGTGCGGAGTCGGGGCGGGCGGGCGGAGGGAGGGAGAGGCGGCGGGAGGACAAGCGCTCGGGTCGGACACCCCTCGCTCGCTCGCCCTCCGCCGCCCCATCCTCTCGCCCCAGAGATGGGCTGCAGGCGGAGGGGTTTGGTCCGCAGTGGAGTGGAAGGGAGGGCGCTCTGCACGCGCTCAGAGGCACCCTGGCTCCACCTCCTGTTGCCCGGGGGGGGGGCGCAGGGGGAAGCGGAGCTGCCGATCGGTGGAAGAAACAGGAGTCGGTTGATCGAGATCTGTTGTTGTTGTTGCTGCTGCTGCTGCTAAATTGCAAGCCCAGTATTCTTTTTTAAACATAACAATTTATTGATTTTCTAAAAATAAAAAAATAATAACAATACACAAACAAAACATAACAAAACAAATTGACTTCCCTCTAGTCCCTTCCTTGGTTCCATTATTTATCGATATACTGCATGTCCATTGTTCAGTTTGAATGACTTATCCATTCATAACAAAATGTGATTTTAAAACCCTGCTAATGTGTTAACCTGTGTACAATGCTTGCAAGCCCAGTATTCCAAGGGTTAACTTAAACAAATAAAGCAAGCATGTTTGCCTGCCTGCCTTTTTATTTAGCACACTTTTTGAAATCACCAACCACTTCTGAAGTGATCAGTCTGACCCGTTAATTGGGCTGCATTGATTCGTTTGTTTGTTTATTAAAATGTGGCGGTTCGAATCCCCGTGAAGGGTGAGCTCCCGTTGCTCAGTCCCTGCTCCTGCCAACCTAGCAGTTCGAAAGCACGTCAAAGTGCAAGTAGATAAATAGGTACCACTCCAGCGGGAAGGTAAACGGCGTTTCCGTGTGCTGCTCTGGTTCGCCAGAAGCGGCTTAGTCATGCTGGCCACAGGACCCGGAAGCTGTACGCCGGCTCCCTCGGCCAATAAAGCGAGATGAGCGCCGCAACCCCAGAGTCGTCCGCGACTGGACCTAATGGTCGGGTCCCTTTACCTTTACCTTTATCTACCACTTATCAATCTCAGTATGTTCGCAAGAGGCATTTTAAAAAACCTATTAAAACCAGAAAATCACAACAGATTGTGCATAATTTGGACAATGACACCAACCGGATCCAGCAAAAGAAAACTCAGGGATCAAGTGGTCAAGAAATCTTTTAACTGTCTTCAAAAGCACCCCATTGCTGGCCCTCTCCAGATCTCCAATAGGAGCTCATTCAAAAGGGCCTCATCCAAGGATCACAGCAATAAATCCCATCGCGTCTGCCCATTAGCTGTGCTGGTTTGGGCAGATGGGAGTTGTAGTCCGAAACATCTGGAGGGCGCCAGGTTGGGGGACGGCTGCCCTACATGGGGAGTAACCATTGTAATACCCTTTAGGGGGTTATTTTTGTTGTGTATTAAGTAATAACACAGTCAAGACGTTTTTAATATAGAGTTTTGTGTTGTATTACAGACCTTATTTGAATGTATGAGTTACAGCGGGAACAGCAATCATTTGCTGGTTCAGAGAGCAGGATTTGGATCCTCTGCCTGATTGGTTTCCGCAGGAGGGAATCCGTGCCATTGGTTCCCACCAAAATGTATCTTCTCCCTACTAGCCTACTGTTATTATATAAACCCCAGTTTTCTCCATTCCTGTGGCTGGCTCTTCCCTGTTTCTGAAATAAAGAGATGTTGTACCTGATTCTCGCCTCCAGTCATTGACCCACGACATAACAATTTTATTTTATTTATGATCGCATTTATATCTCACCTTGTCTCCAAGGAGCTAGATGGTTCTCCCTTTCCTCATTTAATCTCCGGGTCTCCCGGGTCCTAGACCTACGCTCGTAAGTGCTATACCACGCTGGCTCCCAATGGACTACAACTCCCATCAGCCCCAGCCAGCAACAGGCCATGGGCGGGGCTGATGGGAGTCATAGTCCCAGAACAGCAGGAGGGGACCAGGTTGGCCGAGACTGGAATATGCCAACAGTTCTCAAACACAGGCGGCGGGAGGAAAAGCGAGAGCGAGACAAGAAGTGGTGTGTTTACAGGAAGGAAGGTTTAGTTTAAAATTAGAAAGGGGGGGGGGGAGAAAAGAATCCTGGGCTCTAATCCAGGGAGCTGCTCTGTTTTATATATGCAAGCGTCAGGCAGGCACTGCAGGAGATTTCTCCTTCTCCGAAGCATCACATTGCGAGCGACTTGCAAGCAGGGGTCTCCCTACATGACTCCACAGGCTGAGCATTTCAGCATTTCTTTTAACCAAGAATATGGTGGCCATGGGCCCTACTCTGAGGAGGACTGTTCTCTGTTTGAAGGGCTGTCTGGTCAAAGTCCCGTTCAAAGACAAAGCACGCCGGTTCCTGCAAGAGGCCTTTGCCATTGCCCATCAAGTGTGAGCAGAACCTGGAGAACAGGCCGGCGTTGGCAGGTCAGGAGCGCCCCAAACCCTGAGATTTCAGGGCCCCAACCTGATGCCTAGGGGTGGCCCCCGGGGTCAGTCCCTGGAGACTCATCCTCTGCATTCCCTTCCACTGCCAAACCCTGGAGATGGAGGTTAATTGGGAGACAGGTGGAGGGAGCCAAAGAGCGCCGATGCCCCACCCTTCCCAAGAGACTGCTATAATCTGCTGCTGCTGCCTGCCTGCAGCTTGCCAGTTACACGCATCTCTCTCTCTCTCTCTCTCTCTCTCTCTCTCTCTCTCTCTGCACTCTTGTCCACCTGAGGAATCAAGCCCTCCCTCTGACACCTGGAGAGAGAGAGAGCTAGGCAAACCCTGGAGGTCTGGCAAACCTACAGCAAGCACACAGTTCACCTGCTCATGGCGATATATTTTGCATTTGTCTGTTGCTGTTGTTGTTTAGTCGTTTAGTCGTGTCCGACTCTTCTTGATCCCATGGACCAGAGCACGCCAGGCACTCCTGTCTTCCACTGCCTCCCGCAGTTTGGTCAGGCTCATGTCGGTAGCTTCGAGGACACTGTCCCACCATCTCGTCCTCTGTCGTCCCCTTCTCCTTGTGCCCTCAACCTTTCCCAACATCAGGGTCTTTCCCAGGGAGTCTTCTCTTCTCATGAGGTGGCCAAAGTCTTGGAGCCTCAGCTTCAGGATCTGTCCTTCCAGTGAGCACTCAGGGCTGATTTCCTTCAGAATGGAGAGGTTTGATCTTCTTGCAGTCCATGGGACTCTCAAGAGTCTCCTCCAGCACCATAATTCAAAAGCATCCATTCTTCGGCCATCAGCCGAAGTCTGTAAATTCTAGCGATTATTTTATAGTTGCATCTTTGGCACATAAATGAGCACAGGCAGAATTGTATGTCAGTCATCTTTCTTGCTGGTGCGGAAATGACCGCCCCAGAAAGCTCCACGGAGTTCGGTGGGACTAGAACCACAGAATTGCAGAGCCAGAAGGGACCCCTAAGGCAGCGTTTCCCAACCGGTGTGCCGCGGCACAGGAGTGTGCCGCAAGCCACCGGCTCCTGTGCCGCGGGAAGACACCGGCTGCTGTGCTTCCGGGTCAGTCCGGGCTTCCCGCGCCGACCGCCGCCTTCGCGGGGCTGCCGGGCGCTTCGCCCGCTGCCTCTGCCGCCCCGGTCGCGGGCGGGGACGGGCGGGAGGTGCCGGTGCCACCGGGCTCGCTCAGGGCCGGGTGGAGGTGCTGCCGGGGGGCTGGGCGCTGGAGGGGGGGCGGGCGCCTAGCCCGCCGATCTCCCGCTCCATTTTCGCCCGCCTGGGTCCTTCCCCTCCCTCCCGCCAGGGCGCGCGGACACCCCGCCCCCCGGGTCGGGGTGCATGTGGTGGTGGTGTGCCGCGAGATTTTTTTCGTGGGGCAGGTGTGCCGTTGCCCCGAGGAGGTTGGAAAACACTGCCCTAAGGGTCATCTCGTCCAACCACAGGCATCACAGCTAAATTAAAGGTAAAGGTAAAGGGATCCCTGACCATTAGGTCTAGTCGTGTCCGACTCTGGGGTTGTGGCGCTCATCTCGCTTTACTGGCCGAGGGAGCCGGCGTACAGCTTCCGGGTCATGTGGCCAGCATGACAAAGCCGCTTCTGGCGAACCAGAGCAGCGCACGGAAACGCCGTTTACCTTCCCGCCAGAGTAGTACCTATTTATCTACTTGCACTTTGAAGTGCTTTCGAACTGCTAGGTTGGCAGGAGCAGGGACCGAGCAACGGGAGCTCACCCTGTCGCAGGGATTCGAACCGCTGACCTTCTGATCAACAAGCCCTTGGCTCAGTGGTTTAACCCACAGCGCCACCTGGGTCCCCCACAGCTAAATTACGTGCTCCCAAGTAACTGTGCACAGCATTGCAACCTGAATACTGCAGCTGAAATGGAGCACAGGGCAGTGCTGAGAGTCTTGGCAAGGCCTTAGTCATAGTCTGGATTAATAACAAACATCCACCCACATGCCCGTTTATGACATACTGGATGAAATCTGTTTCGTTTCCTTCTTTCATACCAAAAATAAAATTAAAAAATGCAATGGGAACCCTCAAGGGAAAATAAGGACTGCAGCAGACAGAGTTGGTGTGTCTCAAAACTCGAACATAGCCGGAGTTGTCATTCACCTGAAATACAGCCTTTCTCTGCCACTACCAACCCTTTGGGGTTTGCGCTATGCTAAATCTGCAAATGCAGAACCAAAGTTCATCTTCAGGAACAAACAGCTGCTGGCTATAATTCTGGGCTGGGGATGAGGGAGAGATCCACTTCACTTCACAGCCAAAGGTGGATCTACCTCGTTTGCACTTTCTGAAACAATACACAAACCAAAACTCTGGAATGCACGCTTCTCTGAATTTTGCAACGCGCTTCTCCTACCACATACAGCATACAGAAATGCATATACTGCGCTAAAGTGCACATAAAAAATGCATATATTATTGAAAATAACATGGAAAAAATGCATACATGAGGCAAGATTGTATACAAAATCTGTTTACTAGGGGAAATTGCCACTAAAATGCTGATGGATTTCCATAAGAACTTTTTTTTTTTTTTTTTAAATGCAAACTGATGGAGAAAATGTGGAGGTCCGAACATAAAATTGGAGAAACGAGAAACGCAAACTGACCAATTCGCCTCTCCCTCTCTTGGCTCAAGCTGTTCAGATTCCGGACTCAGCTAGACTGGTAAAGAAAAGGCGATTTATATGAGTTGTATATGTGATATAACATCGTGCCACCAGATGGCGATGTGGAGTCATGGTTTTTCTCTACCTGTTTTCCCTGTTTAAATTTACAATGCTTTAAACTGAAATGTTGCTTGGATGTGTCTAGATCCAACCTCCTTCTGCATTTCGTAGGTGTGCAAAAGAAAACATGGGGAGATCCCTGCTGAGTTCGACCATGGGCCCAGCTTGGCCAGCTCTACTTCAGCCTTCACCAGTGGGTTGACCATTTAAAAACAATAATCTAGAAACAGTTTAAAAACCGTGTGTCGACCAGTGATCGCAGGGTTTCCGGAAACAGTGTCTTTCGGCCATCAAATGCCCGGGTTTAAAATTCCTCCTGGATATAAGTAACGAGGGAGGCAGGCGCACCTCACCAGGGAGGGCATTCTGCAACTGGGGAGTCACCACTAAAAAGGCCCTGTCGTGGGTCAGTGCCAACCAGGCAGCCCCCAACCCTTGCCAAGCCGGTTAACGCCTCATCTCTTGAGGTGAGCATTTCTTGCTTGCCTTTCCACCGTTTGGCTGGGGCAGGAAGGGGGTAAAAGAGCTCTGTTTGAGCCAACGTCTGCAGTTCACAAAGAAGAAGAAGAAGAGTTTGGGTTTGATATCCTGCCTTATCACTACCCGAAGGAGTCTCCAAGCGGCTCACAGTCTCCTTTCCCTTCCTCCCCCACAACAAACACTCTGTGAGGTGAGTGGGGCTGAGAGACTTCAGAGAAGTGGGACTAGCCCAAGGTCACCCAGCAGCTGCATGTAGAGGAGTGAAGACGCGAACCCGGTTCCCCAGATTACGAGTCCACCGCTCATAACCACTACACCACACTGGAAGGGACCCTGAGGACAATCTAGACCAACCCCCTGAAATGCAGGAATCCCAGCACGAAGAAGAAGAAGAAGAAGAAGAAGAAGAAGAAGAAGAAGAAGAGTTTGGATTTGATATCCCGCTTTATCACTATCCGAAGGAGTCTCAAAGCGGCTAAGAGTCTCCTTTCCCTTCCTCCCCCACAACAAACACTCAGTGAGGTGAGTGGGGCTGAGAGACTTCAAAGAAGTGGGACTAGCCCAAGGTCACCCAGCAGCTGCATGTGGAGGAGCGGAGACGCGATCCCGGTTCCCCAGATTACGAGTCTACCGCTCTTAACCACTACACCACACTGGCTCACCACAAAGACGTCAAAACAGACAGAGAGCATGAAAAAGTGACGCTGGCAGGAGCAGGGGAGAAGGAAGGGGGTGCGGGAGGGGCGGCCCACCCCGGCTTTCACCCTGACAGGTGGGTGACAAAATGGTGGGCGCGGGGCCTGCAGCTGTAGGGTGACTGAGGCCCCGCAGCGCAGCGTGGCCCATCCCTCCCTAAGGGCGCCACATACCCCATTCCACCCCTACAGGCGGTTCGCCTCACCCCTCAGCGCACCACCCCAGGTGCCAAAGAGGCTTCTTCCGCAGCTGGGCAGGAGAGGGTTATTTCTGATGGACAAGGCATCCTCAGAGTGCCTCTCATACTGCCCTTCTGTCTCCCAGCCAAGCGAAATCCACTCGGCAGTCAAGGGGGACCCCCCTTGAGGCCATCCGACGGGGACTCAGAAAGCCCCCGCTGAGATTTAGGGGAGCACTTATCTCACTTCCACTTCTTCCATTAGCTAAACCCTTGAGAGTGCTTAACACAGCGGGGGGGGGGGGGTAGAGTGGCCGTGCCCCTACAACTCGCTGTGAAAAATCCATTCATTTCAAAACACACAGGACTTCAGTATGACCCTCTTGGGTGGGGGGTGACAGGGATAGGATCCGGAGGCCTCCTCCTGAGCTCTGTTTATTTGTCACTTGTGGTCAGCCTGGTTGAGTGTGTGTGTGTGTGTGTGTGTGTGTGTGTGTGTGGATTTGTGTCCTATTTTACAGAGGCCAGCTCTCTATTTTAGGGAGACCACTTTTGGAGGGAACTCTGGTGTAAAGATGACGAACCCCAAGAAAGGGAACGTTCGGGGGCCTTGAAGGGTCGAGTAAATCTGCCCGTTTTGTTCTCTCGCGTTTTCTCATTTTCCCCATTGTTTAATTCAGTTCTCCGCTTTTCCCACATCAAGTTTGCGAAATCTGCCTATGTTGTTTTCTCGCAGTTTCTCGTTTTTCCATTCTTAAATTCAGCTCTGCACATTTTCTGCATCAGTTTGCAAAATTGTGTCTCCCCCCCCCCCCAGTGTTTTTCTTTTGGGGGAGACAGGGATTGGTGGTGGAAATATTTGCAGAAAAAGTGCTTTACCTGTATACGTAGAAATCGAATGAAGTCCATGCAAAGCCTCCTCCACAGGCTAGCTCTTCTTTCTCGCAACGAACCTCCAGGCATCAGCAGCCTCTACCTGGGTTTGCAAGGGGTCCCCTCGGCTGCTGTTTCTATTCAGTACCAGAGGGATGAATCGGAAGGCCGAGACGTACCATGGGGGGGTGCAGGCAAGAAGCTTCTGCCACGTCTAGACACCCACATGAGAGTCGTCTTCTCCGGCGCTTGCTCTGCCCGCTCCCTCTGAGGCCACCAAGGACCTGTTTGTGGGGGAAACAAAAAGGTTGTTAGTGGGAACAGAAGTGTGGCTATCGATTAAAAACCTTTTATGAACCGTCTTGCTTTTAAGTGGTTAATTGATCAGCAACAGATTCTCACGCCGCACTCCCCAGTAGATGAAGAAGAAGAAGAAGAGTTTGGATTTGATATCCCGCTTTATCACTCCCCGAAGGAGTCTCAAAGCGGCTCACATTATCCTTTCCCTTCCTCCCCCACAACAAACCCTCTGTGAGGTGAGTGGGGCTGAGAGACTTCAAAGAAGGGTGACTAGCCCAAGGTCACCCAGCAGCTGCATGTGGAGGAGCGGGGAAGCGAACCCGGTTCACCAGATTATGAGTCTACCACTCTTAAGCACTGCACCACACTGGCTCTAACCTAACCTAGGGATGGGGTACTGGGGTAGTTCATTTTAATGGGAAGCGACCATAGAAGCTGAGTTTCTGAGCATGGTGCGATTGTGGGAGTCTGAAGACTGGGAAGAAGAAGAAGAAGAAGAGGAGGAGGAGGAGGAGGAGGAGGAGGAGGAGGAAGAGGAGGAAGAGTTTGGATTTGATATTCTGCTTTATCACTACCCGAAGGAGTCTCAAAGCGGCTCACATTCTCCTTTCCCTTCCTCCCCCACAACAAACACTCTGTGAGGTGAGTGGGGCTGAGAGACTTCAGAGAAGTGTGACTAGCCCAAGGTCACCCAGCAGCTGCATGTGGAGGAGCGGGGAAGCGAACCCGGTTCACCAGATTACCAGTCTACCACTCTTAACCACTACACCACACTGGCTCTCCACACTGTATACGATGAGTTTTCGTATACATTACTTGAATGGAAAACCGCATTGCAAAATTCGGGAAAGTGCAAATTTCATAGGATGGGAGCGTTTCGCTTCTCATATTGTTTTGAAAAGGCCAAATTAAGTAGGCTCACCCTTAAATGTGAATGGAATTCCCCACCACGTTTCCCCAAACATCTATGCATAATTTTCTTTCCCTTTGAAATATTTTTTAATTTATTTTACAAGTGCAAAGTTATAACAACACAGAATAGATATCCATATTTACAGATTTCTCTGAATCTCGAGATCCCCCACCATGGGTCCTTTTCTCAACCTTTTCAACTGCATAATTTTTCATAATCCATATTTTAAATCTCTCCATAGTATCCATGTTATTTGCTACATTACAAGTGTTATAAAAATCCTGCTAATGTTTTTCATCTGCTTACAGACGTCTCCTAAATAAATGATACCCCCCCCAATTCTTTATTGACGTTTATGTCTTCTTGGTTCCTGAGCTTCCTGGTCAGTTTCCCCATCTTGGCATAACCCAACAGCTTGACTTGCCATTCCTCTCTGGTACAGCTTCTATGCATAATTTTCCACACCCCTGTCATGTCCCAGTGGATGGGGCCCTGGCTTGATCCAGCAGGCTCTTCTTATTTTCTTATGGACTGGATTTCCCCCTCCCCATCCCTAATTGTTGCCTAAGATTCTTGTCTGCAGGCTAAGGCAACAAGAAGAAAGGAGCGACCACTTTTAAGGCTCTAGTCCACAACCTCCGATCTCAACGCAGTGCCGGATTTACGCATAAGATAAACAAGCTATAGCTTAGGGCCCCACGCTCTTGGGGCCCCCCCAAAAAAATTAAAGGGAAAAAAACCCTGGATGTACATTTCCAAAATATAGGATAAAAACAAATAAAATAAAACCTACATACAGCAACAGTGTTTTGTTTTGTGTTGTGTAGGCTCTTATGATATAAGTCATGCTAGCCTGCTCCCTAAGATATCACTGGTTTGCTCCTTTCTATATATAGGGTGCCTACATTCTGCATGGACGGATTGCATGGCAACATGTGCAAATGGCTTCAGTTACCTATTAGGTCCATCAATTACCATATAGCATATATTCAACACAGAAAAGAGGGCCCCATAACCTGTGGGTTAAACTACAGAGCCTAGGGCTTGCCGATCGGAAGGTTGGCGGTTCAAATCCCTGCGTTGGGGTGAGCTCCCGTTGCTCGGTTCCTGCTCCTGCCAACCTAGCAGTTTGAAAGCATGTCAGAGTGCAAGTCGATAAATAGGTACCGCTGCAGCAGGAAGGTAAACGGTGTTTCCATGCGCTGCTCTGGTTTTCCAGAAGCGGCTTTGTCATGCTGGCCACATGACCCGGAAGCTGTACGCCGGCTCCCTCGGCCAATAAAGCGAGAAGAGTGCTGCAACCCCAGAGTCGGCCACGACTGGACCTAATGGTCAGGGGCCCCTTTACCTAACCTTCAGTAGCTTAGGGCCTCAGCAAACCTAAATCCGGCCCTGTCTCAAAGGGCACACGAAGCTCTGCAAATAGCCAACTGGCTCATGTGTCACCGGGATCACCACCCCACCGATTCCCCCCATCTCTCACGGTGCTAGGGCTCCTATGCCAGCTGCGTTGGCTTTTGCAAATGCCCCGGGACATTTTCAGATTTCCTGCCACCCGCTGCCAGCAACTCCTTGGAGCCCGAGGCTCAGTGTGCAAAAGCATGACTAATGCGCAGGCGATGGGGCCATGCTGAAAACATTTGCTGCACAAAAGTGCTGACATGGCCATGTGGGTACCCGAGGCGGAGCCCTAACCTGGTGTTTTTACAGCCTGTTGAGGCTGACGCAGCACAGCGGGAGTTTGCATTGCACAGGAGAATGTCTCCCGGAAGGCCAAGTCTTCTTAGGGAAGGAACTGCAGGCAGAAACGGCAAGGCTTGCTCCACTTTTATATAAATCGAGGGGAGAGGGCCACACTCCCTTCTCTGCAACCTTCCGTGGGCCACCAGGCAGTCGTGGGCGGGGCCGGAGGCAGAAGCATAGCTGTCAACCCTCCCTTTTTTTGGCGGGAAACTCCCTTATTCCAATGCCGTTTCCCGCTGCTATCCCGGATTGTTGATCTCCCTTAAATTTCCCGGATTTCAAAGGAAGCAGCTCCTCTCCCTCCCTGCCGGCCAGGGAGGCTCATCAGCTGCGTTGCTCAGCTGCCAATAAGGAGTCTGAGACCGACTGGGGGCGTATCTTGCATGCCTTGTGCAGCCAGACCCTCACGCCCAACCAGACAGACAGCCTGCCTGCCATCTACACACTCGCTCTTTCGCTCACCCGTTCGCACGCAGCCTCTGGAGCGCAGGGTGGCAAGGGTACTTGGTGCCATTGCACCGCCCTCGCGGCATCCCTTATTTTCAAATCCGAAAGTTGACATCTATGGGCAGAAGTGGGCAGAGCAACAGACACCGGGAAATTGTGCATGGGACATTCTTTCCCAAGGAAGGATGCATGGGACATTCTGGGATCCAATCAGAGACCGGGATGCCTGCTTTAAATTTGTGATGTGCCACTCAAAACGGGGCAGTTGCATGGCACGAAGTGGCACAGTAATGCTTCTGAGTGCTGCTTCCTGGAAACCTCAGGAGAGGATAAAGTGCTCTTGGGATCAGATCCTGCTTTCTGGTTTCCCACAGTCGTGAGGTTGGCCATTGTGAGAACGGGGCTGGGCTCAATGGGCCACTGGCCTGATCCAGCAGGCAGGCTCTTCGGATGTTCTGCAACGGGCGAGATTTTGCAGCCTAATTATTCTTGGAAATTACTGCATCGCTTCAGCATTACGGCAAATTCTAGGAACTCTGCAGAGTGCAGCCTCTCTTTGGAGGAGAAAGACAGACAGACAGAATGCAGAGGAATAATCAAGCAGTACCTTCTTACCCAGGCTTCCCTGAACCCATAAGACCAGACCCTGTTTTCCTTTTCCCCGAATTCCTATCTTTTATTTCTTCTTAAATGCCTTTTTATGTTTTTATCATACTGTTTTACCGGTTTGGCAATAACTCCTTTTGTTTTAATGCTATTGCTCATTGTTCTGAGGTTGCACCCCGCTTACAGCTTCTTTAATAAATATTGAGGTTTATAAATAGTTTTGAATGAGTACTTGAATGAAGCTGACCCAGAAACTCCAGCGGGTGCAGAATGCCACAGCGAGGCTCCTTACAGGGTCTTTGCCGCCGGATCATATTCACCCAGTGCTTTACCAGCTTCACTGGCTCCCGGTGGAGTACAGGATCAGGTTTAAGGTGCTGGTTTTGACCTTTAAAGCCCTATGCGGCCTAGGACCCTCGTACCTACGGGACCGCCTCTGCTGGTATGCCCCGCAGAGGACCTTAAGGTCCACAAATAACATTTGGGAGGTCCTGAGCCACAAGGTTGTTAGACTGGTCTCAACTAGGGCCAGGGCCTTTTCTGTACTGGCCCCAACTTGGTGGAACGCTCTGTCACAAGAGACCAGGGCCCTGCGGGATTTGACATCTTTCCGCAGGGCCTGCAAGACAGAGCTGTTCCGCCTGGCCTTCGGGTTGGACTCAGTCTGATGGGTTCCCCCCCCCCCCCGTCCCCTTATGGTTTTGACTGGGCGATAAATGAAGCTGCATTTAAATTTTAAATTGTATTTTAATCTGTATTTTAATTAACGGTGTTTCTTTCTTTTATATTTTACTGTAAAATTTATTATTATTATTATTATTATTATTATTATTATTATTATTATTATTACTTAATTTCTAGTAAGAGCATTTTTGGATCCTTCCTTAAGAACTTAATAATTGTTTGTTTGCTATCATCCATTACATTTGTTATTTACTCCATGGTTCTCCACTGCCCTCCCCTTTCATCTTCACAACGACCCTGCGAGGCAGGCTGGGTTGAGAGAGGGTCACTGGCCTGAGGTTCCCCCAGAGAACATAATGACAATGCAGGGAAACACATTTTTTTTTAAATGGCTGTATGGAAGAGGGGAGTGCAGTAGATGTAGCTTGCACGCACGCGACTGAATTGAGGACTGTAGTTAAACTGTGCGGAATTATTCCCGAATACACCTACGGAGCACGATTTTGTGGCGTCGCTTCCAAGCAGATCACACAAACACACACACTTCCTGACTGCTGTACTTGTGACCTGCTAGGAAACTGTCTCGTGTGTGCAACAATGAATCATTGTTTGCCCCTCTCTAAATGCTTATTTTTACCTGCCTTTTGAATACTGTGTCCAGTTCTGGGCACCACAGTTCAAGAAGGATACTGACAAGCTGGAACGTGTCCAGAGGAGGGCAACCAAAATGGTCCAAGGCCTGGAAACGATGCCTTATGAGGAACGGCTTAGGGAGCTGGGTATGTTTAGCCTGGAGAAGAGAAGGTTAAGGGGTGATATGATAGCCATGTTCAAATATATAAAAGGGTGTCATATAGAGGAGGGAGAAAGGTTGTTTTCTGCTGCTCCAGAGAAGCGGACACGGAGCAATGGATTCAAACTACAAGAAAGAAGATTCCACCTAAACATTAGAAAGAACTTCGTGACAGTAAGAGCTGTTCGACAGTGGAATTTGCTGCCAAGGAGTGTGGTGGAGTCTCCTTCTTTGGAGGTCTTTAAGCAGAGGCTTGACAGCCACCTGTCAGGAATGCTTTGATGGTGTTCCTGCTTGGCAGGGGGTTGGACTGGATGGCCCTTGTGGTCTCTTCCAACTCTATGATTCTATGATTCTATGTGGTCCTGACCTTGGGATCATACCACTCCAGCAGGGAAAGGGGAGCAGATGGAACAAAGTGGGAGGGCTGCCGGGTGTGTGTGTGTGTGTGTGTGTGTGTGTGTGTGTGTGTGTGTGTGTGTTGGTGCTTTTCAAATCACAGAGTGGGGTCACTTCAGAACCAAAACTCTTCTTTTAACGGTCATATTAGGAATGGCGCATTTCCGCCATAAACCATCCCTCCTTTTGCACGTTCGTTCCTGCAAAGGCCGCCGAATTTTTTTATTTTGCTTTCGGATTGTACGATGTATGATGCTTTACCTTTCGCGCCGAGAAGCAGTTTTTTTGCAAATGCATTCTGATAATAATGATGAGTGATGGTGCGGCAGCAGCACCATCGGGGGGCACCAGCCTCCCCCAAGCAGCCGGGGAGAGAACAGATTCCTTTCTTCGATCCGAGCGTTCCCTGCAGCGCTGGATCAATATGAAGTGTTGATGGACCTGCTGCTCTTATTCATGGACTGCTGCTCCAAAGAAAACAACATTTCCTTTCCTGCAAAGGGGTATTATATATTTATGAGGGATTAGGGAAATATGCCTGTTGTCTTTGTCCATGGGGTTTTCTTGGCAGGGATACTGGAGTGGTTTGCCAGTTCCTGCTCCAGGTGGATCACGTTTGGTCAAAACTCCACTATGACCTGTCCCATCTTGGGTGGCCCTGCACAGCATAGCTCATAGCTTCTCTGAGTTATTCAAGCCCCTTCGCCACGACAAGGCAGTGATCCATGACAGCATCTTAAAAAGCAGAGACATCACCTTGCCGACAAAGGTCCGTATAGTTAAAGCTCTGGTTTTCCCAGTAGTAATGTACGGAAGTGAGAGCTGGACCATAAAGAAGGCTGATCGCAGAAGAATTGATGCTTTTGAATTATGGTGCTGGAGGAGACTCTGGAGAGTCCCATGGACTGCAAGAAGATCAAACTGATCCATTCTGAAGGAAATCAGCCCTGAATGCTCATTGGAAGGACAGATCCTGAAGCTGAGGCTCCAAGACTTTGGCCACCTCATGAGAAGAGAAGACTCCCTGGAAAAGACCCTGATGTTGGGAAAGATGGAGGGCACAAGGAGAAGGGGACGACAGAGGACGAGATGGTGGGACAGTGTTCTCGAAGCTACCAACATGAGTCTGACCAAACTGCGGGAGGCAGTGGAAGACAGGAGGGCCTGGCGTGCTCTGGTCCAGGGGGTCACGAAGAGTCGGACACGACTAAACAACTAAACAACAACAGGGAAATATACAAAGGCAGCCCTTGCTGAACTCTGAGGCCCGTTGGTTGCGAGAGTCCGTTTGTACGCTGAACAAGCTGTAGCTCCGTGGCAGAGCTCTTGCTACAGATACAGAAGGTCCTGGGAAAATCACAGAAACATAGAGTTGGACGGGACCAAATGGAAAGCGTAATGCTGGTGGTCAACAAAAGAGGTTTAAAGACTCTCTCAAGGCAAATCTAAAAAAATGTAGTATAAACACCAACAACTGGGAAACACTGGCCTGCGAGCGCTCCAGTTGGAGAACAGCCTTTACCAAAGGTGTCATGGGCTTTGAAGGCACTCGAACTCAGGACACAAGGGATAAACGTGCTAAGAGGAAGGCATCTGATGGGAGGGCGTTCCACAGGGCGGGCACCACCACCGAGAAGGCCCTCTGCTTGGTTCCCTGTAACCTCGCTTCTCGCAGGTAGGGAACCACCAGAAGGCCCTCAGAGCTGGACCTCAGTGCCTGGGCTGAACGATGGGGGTGGAGACTTCCCCATTATTTTATTCAAGTTGGCACCCCTGACAGCAACAACAACAGCAACACACGCAACCTGGACCTGTGCCGAGAAATGCGGCATGAAAGGAAGCCTAGATGAGCCCTTCGTTGACTCTGCCTGCTATTGGCTCTGGCGCCACCTGCTGTTGGCCTCCTCGCCTTCCGCCCTACCAGTCCCAGTGAACACCAGCTGCCACACACTCTTCCATGCCAACCCTGAAATCTTTCGGTGGAGGTCGGTTAAGAAACCGTTTAAACAAACTTTGTGGGTACTTCAGGAACAGCTTCCTCCGCACACAGACCAGCCGGGCAGAGAGCTTTGCCTGGTGCCTGGAAAGGGCTTTCAAAAACCCAGGCACTTTTCTCGGTGGTTTGACCCGTCTTTTAAAGGGGGTGCCAGGAAACTTACAGGACCCAGGTGGCGCTGTGGGTTAAACCACAGAGCCTAGGGCTTGCTGATCAGAAAGTCGGCGGTTCGAATCCCTGCGACGGGGTGAGCTCCCATTGCTCGGTCCCTGCTCCTGCCCACCTAGCAATTCGAAAGCACGTCAAAGTGCAAGTAGATAAATAGGAACTGCTCTGGCGGGAAGGTAAACGGCGCTTCCGTGTGCTGCTCTGGTTCGCCAGAAGCGGCTTAGTCATGCTGGCCACATGACCCAGAAGCTGTACGCCGGCTCCCTCGGCCAATAAAGCGAGATGAGCTCCGCAACCCCAGAGTCGGACACGACTGGACCTAATGGTCAGGGGTCCCTTTAACTTACCAGGAAATTTTATCACACCCCCTCCAGATTTTTAGCTCAGGATTTTTAGCTTGTGTGTGGTGGCTGATGGAACAGGCAGGGCAAATGTGGTTTTTTAAAATTATTATGCATTAATTGTCCTTTAAATATACACAAGCGTTAGTAATGTTGCTGCAGCTGTGACTTGCAGGGGCTCCGTCTTAAGGAAAGGAGGGGGGGGGGCAAAGCAAACATTTGCTGATGGCTTTTAATAAGCCATTAGTGTCTAATTATCATGCAAAGAGTGCAATTAGGCTCACACAGCCTGTTCCAGCTCTGCGTTCTCCCAGATCCAATTTGGCAACTTCGTTTCCGGGCGGCGCTTTTGCCGTGGAGCGTTGAGCAACCCTCTGCCAGGACTTGAGTCAGGAGACACCCGGCATGTGGGTGTTATGGACTGGCTTGGCAAGAAACGCTTCTGCGTCTTTGCCCAGACTCCGCGGGCCTCTCTGTCGAGGTCTGCCAGGCCGTGTTGGAGGAGTGTCGTAACTCAAAGCCTGAGCTGGGGCCAGGGAACCTTTCTCAGCCAGGGGAGGGCCGCTTTTTCTTCAAAGCAATCTTCCAGGGGCCGCATGGCGGTGAAGAGGGCAGGACTGGAGGCCAAAGTGGAAAGAGCAATGGGTGACAATTTCTTCATGTGGGATAGGGCTGTCAACAGCTACAGTCAAACCTCAGTTGTCCCCATTTTTTGCTTCCTAAATGTTTGACAACTGAGGCGTGGCGTCCAATTGGTTGTAGGAGCTTCCAAAAAACGTCCAAAACCCAGAGCATTTATTTCCGGGTTTTCGGTGTTCAGGAGCCGAAATGTTCCAAAAAGGAGGTGTTCGGGATCCGAGGTTGGACTGTACTAGCTGCATATGGCTACACTGTTGGAGGCAGTAACTGTTAAGGATAATTGGTTTAATTCACACTGAAATGGGCATGCCTATGTATTGGTGAAAAAGCTTTAACATGGGGGATTTTCCATGGGGCTATATTAAAAGCTTTTTGCAGGTTGATAATTAACTGTTGATCGTTCTCTACTCATATATTAATGCTGCACAGTTTGAAGGGACAGGATGCATAAAAACGGCGTCCATTTGGAATAAAAACATTATCAAGGCCCGTAAGTTCAATTCAGGCTTTCGCTTGCAGAACTTTCTTTAGCAACATCACAAGAGCATCAAAGATACATCCAAACACTTCATGATTTCTTGTGCATATCATGGGCTTGAGCCCCACATTGGACTGGTTTCACGGTGCTATTTTGTCGTTCTTCTATTTGAACTGCCCCGGCGTTCCCTTTTATTTCTTTTCAATGAAAGCTGGTACATACCCTGGTCCTTTTCATAAGCAAACAGCACCCCAATCTCTTCCTGCTGGGGTAGCTCAGCCGGTAGAGCATGAGACGCTTAATCTCAGGGTTGTGGTTTCAAGTCCCATATTGGGCTCATAGCTGTCAACTTTCGGATTTGAAAATAAGGGATTTTTTCCAAACTTTCGGATTTGAAAATAAGGGATGCCATGAGGGCGGTGCAATGGCACCAAGTAGCCTCGCCACCCTGCGCTCCAGAGGCTGCGCGCAAAAGGGTGAGCGAAAGAGCGAGCGCATAGACGGCAAGCAGGCTGGCTGCCTGGTTGGGCGTGAGGGTCTGGGCTGCACAAGGCATGCAAGCTCCGCCCCCAGTCGGTCTCAGACTCCTTATTGGCAGCCGAGCAACGCAGCTGAGGAGCCTCCCTGGCCGGCAGGGAGGGAGAGGAGCTGCTTCCTTTGAAATCCGGGAAATTTAAGGGATATCAACAATCCGGGATAGCAGCGGGAAACAGCATTGGAATAAGGGAGTTTCCTGCAAAAAAAAGGGAGGGTTGACAGCTATGGTGGGAGCTGGATGGAAAGGCGGCCGATTCAGAGAGTGGCAGCTGGGCTGTGGGTCTGGACTGTGTTTTGCATGGCGGCAGAGATATTGCAGGTGGGGAGGAGCACACCCAGCAGCAGAAGCGGGGAGATAAAAGGACCCGAAAATGAAAGTGGTGATTATGGGCCCCAGATATGAGGCTGTGGCTGTACGCACAGAAGCAGCTCTGCAGAGCCAGACTGAAGCGGGTAAACAACCTCACAGAGAGCAAAAGATGCTTGGGAGGTCTGGATTAATGGGGCACCGCCATGCGAAGTAGTTGCGGCTTTGGGGAAGGGGGTGGGGAGCTTCAGTTATTGGGCCAAATGAGGCCCCCTGCACTCTTTATCCATCCCCCAGGACCCTCCCCAGGAAGCACCTAGTCTCCCTAGGCCACACACCTCTTTGGCCTCCCTCTGTGACATGCGCATTAAATGCTTTAGCGAGTCATCTAGTCCATCCTCCTGCAACTGCAGGGATCTTGCCATTTCTGCTTATTCCACCAGCTTGGTCTGCCACTCTTCTCTGTTCGGGAAAGATCAGAAAGCAGGAAGACCAAGTATTTTTTAAAAGACTGGAGTAACTGTCTAATGTATTTGAGAGATCACTGTAAACAGCTGAAATCACTGGCAGGAATGCAATGACACCTGTAATATGGATTTTGGATACTATGATTACACTGTATAACAGATAGATTACAGTAAAAGATTCAGGATTTTTAAAAAAGAATTGGAACCCCTGAAGGAAAGAGGTCTCAAGGTTTGAAAGATAATGTCATGTTTATGGTGTACCGGTATATCAGGGGTAGGCAACCTAAGGCCCATGGGGCAGATCCGGCCTAATCGCCTTCTAAATCTGGCCCGCGGACGGTCCGGGAATCAGCTTGTTTTTACATGAGTAGAATGTGTCCTTTTATTTAAAATGCACCTCTAGGTTATTTGTGGGGCCTGCCTAGTGTTTTTACATGAGTAGAATATGTGCTTTTATTTAAAATGCATCTCTGGGTTATTTGTGGGGCATAGGAATCCGTTCATTTATTTTTTTAATTTATCCTTATCAATTATCCTTTATTTTTTTCAAAATATAGTCCGGCCCCCCACAAGGTCTGAGGGACGGTGGACCGGCCCACGGCTGAAAAAGGTTGCTGACCCCCTAGTGTATAACTTTTATGTAAAACTAATAAAAATTTGTATAGAGTGCAATGCAGGAATCTTTTGCCCAACCTGGGCATTATAGTGGGGGAAATTTGCTTTGCAAAAATGGGTACATTAGGCCAAATTGCAGGCATGTGTATATTACGATAAATTCACATTAAAATGCTAATGAATTACCATGAGGATTAAAATAAATAAATAAATCCCAAACCGATATGGAAACGGGGGACAGGACTTTTTGATCTAGCAGGCCAGATCTTCACTCCCTACCCCCATTTACTCTGACAGGTAGGCAGGGCTCCCCGTCGATCAATCAATCTCCTGGTATGCCCCGCGGAGGACCCTAAGGTCCACAAATAATAACACGTTGGAGGTCCCAACCCATAAGATGGCTAGATTGGCCTCAACTAGAGCCAGGGCCTTTTCTGTTTTGGCCCCAATTTGGTGGAACGCACTGTCTCAAGAGACTAGGGCCCTGCGGGATCTGTCATCTTTCCGCAGGGCCTGCAAGACGGAGCTGTTCCACCTAGCCTTTGAATTGGACATAGTCCGACCTTTGTGTTATAATATAACATTGTAAGACTAGATCCTCCCTACTGTTATAAATTCATGGGCAGTTACATTAAGGCGGCTTTTAAATCATTTTTAAATCATTTTAAAATCATTTTAAAATCATTTTTAAATCATTTTAAATTTTGTAATCTGTATTTTAATTGATCGTTTTTGTGTTTATGTTTTATTGTGATTTTGATTGTGTGAGCCGCCCTGAGCCCGGCCTTGCCGGGGAGGGCGGGGTACAAATAAAAATTATTATTATTATTATTATTATTATGATGATGATGATGTCAGATGACAGATGCATAGGTGACCCCAGCCACCTGCCACAGTTGACCAGTGGGGTTTGGGTAAGGGGGTCTGCTTAACCAGCCTTTCTCTGCAGGAAAACTGCTGGCAAGCAGGACTGAACCCTGCCTCTTGATGCCTCTCAATGATGCCAGGTGATTGACAGGTGGGTGTGGTTTGGGGGAAAATGCCCTTACGGGCCAAACTGGACTCTCCAGCAGGCACCTTAACCTAAGCCCTGAATTATTGCAATTAATTAATTGACCCGCAACTCTCCCACACGATGTGGCCAAGCCAGACACACACCCAAATCGCGCTGGATGGAAACTAGCTTGCGATCGTTTTAATTTGGGTTGCATTCTCTATATTTAGCAGGCGTCACAGTACATCGGCTGCATTGCTGGGTGTTGTTCCTTGCCCTGTGCGCCCTCAGGAAATCCAGCTCACTTGCCAAGAATACGCTACAGCTCAAAGGCGAGGAATGCACTTTTGTCAGTCACGATGACAGCATGTTCCTGAAACGATGCGCAGCGTTACATTTTAATAGCCTAATGTCACTCTCTTCCCTTGGACAGGACTGAACAGCCTGGTCCAAAGAATGCTGGCCAACAAGGCAGAGAGAGAAATCCTTGATGTAACCCAGAGAAGGAGGGGTGGACCTTTAATATATAACTAACAATCATCTAGGACGCGGGTGGCGCTATGGGTTAAACCACAGAGCCTAGGGCTTGCCGATCAGAAGGTCGGCGGTTCGAATCCCTGCAACGGGGTGAGCTCCCGTTGCTTGGTCCCTGCTCCTGCCCACCTAGCAGTTCGAAAGCATGTCAAAGTGCAAGTAGATAAATAGGTATTGCTCTGGCGGGAAGGTAAACGGCGTTTCCATGCGCTGCTCTGGTTCGCCAGAAGCGGCTTAGTCATGCTGGCCACATGACCTGGAAGCTGTACGCCGGCTCCCTCGGCCAGTAAAGCGAGATAAGCGCCGCAACCCCAGAGTCGGTCACGACTGGACCTAATGGTCAGGGGTCCCCTTACCCTTTACCTAACAATCATCTAATATCTAAATAAAACAAGCCTACCGATTTGGATACATCATTCGTAAAACACCTTTCAGGTTTCCACTAAGGGCTTTTAGGGGTCAGCAAACTTTTTCAGCCGTGGGCCGGTCCACTGTCCCTCAGCCCTTGTGGGGAGACCGGACTATATTTTGAAAAAAATAACCATGAACGAATTAGTATGCCCCACAAACAACTCAGAGATCCATAAGGACATTCCGGGGATCCATGCAGAGCTCCCGGTGTTCAGAAGAGGACTGTAAGAAGGAGGAAAAAGGCTGCTGGCTTGAAGGAGCCATCTTTTCAGATCAGGAAAGGACCAGTCATGGAAGTAGGCCCTCCAGCTTGGCTTTTAATACCCATAATATTAGACAACCAGGATGCCTGAGGTTGGATCGATTTTTCTGCTCTTCCCAAGAGCCATTGTACCTGGGCCCTTGACAGATTTTGGCCTTGGTGCAGTGCAAGGTTTGCCACAGCTTCTACGCGACTGACACATGTTCATAGTATAGGAATTATATTAACATTATCTCACTGTTTTGCATGCAAACACCTATGGGGGATCAGCTGAATATCTCTCTGAACCTCAGTCCCTTTATTCTGTCCTGCAAAACTGGGGGTGATGGGGGAGAGGTTCCATTGACGGTGGAGGAAGCAAAGGCTGGGAAATGGACTCTGTGTGGCAACACCCTTAGGCAGTATATATATATATATATTTTGCTGACCCGGCCACACCTTGCTGTGGCTGATTTGGTAAAATGCAAAAGTAAGATACAGTATGAAAGAGAAAGCATATGTTTAATTACAGCTTATCTCGTTGAAGTTCAGTCTATGTGTTCTCCGTTTGCCCCTCCCGTTTTTGTCTTCGTTTCTACAACTGTTTATTACTACTATTTTAGTCTATGAGGTTCTTTGTCCTGATTTTGTCAATGGCCGGCGGAGCCAGCAGTAGTGTTTGTGGGCGGTCTGTCTGTCGATTGGATGGTGGCAGTGACATCGGGAAAGAAGGAGGAGGGGTCAGAAATAGGTGTGTTGTGCTGTGCTGTTTAATGTCCATTGGAGGGCGCTATATTTTTTTGCACAAAATCACATTTTTACCTGGGAAAGATGTGGTATTTGTGCAATGTAAGTACATATGATCACTCCCATATGGGCATGGAATGTTGTGTCCAAATTTGAACGTAATCGATCAAGGGGTTACGGAGAAAGGCGATTGTTAACAAACATGCAACTTGAACGATTTTACATACAGTGGACCCTCGACTTACGAAGATAATCCGTTCCGACGGAACCTTCGTAGGTCGAAATCATCGTGTTGGGAGAATGCATTCGTGGGTCGAATAAAACCTCGTAAGTCGAGGAAACCGCATCTAAAACGGCCGCGACTTCCGATCGGAAGTCAAAAAAATTCGGAAGCGGCGGCCGCTTTGATCCCTCGTAACTCGAAAAACTCGTAAGTCGGGTCATTCGGAAGTCAAGGGATCACTGTATATAGATATTTTGGGGGGGGGGGGAATGAACGAATTCCTATGCCCCACAAATAACCCAGAGATGCATTTTAAATAAAAGCACACATTCTACTCATGTAAAAACACGCTGATTCCCGGACCATCCGCAGGCTGGATTTAGAAGGCAATTGGGCCGGATCCGCCCCCCCCCCGGGCCTTAGTTTGCCTACCCATGCCCTGGAGCATGTGCAGAGTGCTCTCCCACATTCAGCATTGTGGCAATCAAAGTAAGGGCAATGAAAAGGAACAGAGGAGGAGGAGGCAGAGGCTGGCTTTCCTGGACATCTTGAGCAGCAGCCTGGGTGTTCATTCTTAAAAGAGAATCACTGCATGTTTGGCTTGCCTGCTTCCTGATCAGTAGCAAGCGGAGGTGATATGCCCTGGGTGGTCTTCCAAACATTCCCGCCTCTCTGTCTAGCCGCTCCACAGCTGCTGCCGTTGTGAAGATGGCTCAGATAAGCACAATCGATCATTTCACTTAGTGCAAGGACAGTCTTTTGCAAGCCACAGAGCTACAGGTATTTGCTGGGCGCTGCCCTGGCTGAAGTTTGCCTTTCGACAGGGACAGAACTGGTTTCTCCCAGTTTTCTCATTTTTCCAATCAAGTTCAGTTCTCCACGTTCCCAGATCAGTGTGTGATTATTTTATTTTTCTATCAAAAAGGCCCTCGTGAAACTTCGCCAGCATTTCCACACGAATATTTCCTAATATACATATCTGGGCATGCAATTTTGCTTAAGAGACACCTGCTTGCAAAGCAATTTCCCCCAATACAGTGCATTTTTGCATGTGATTGTCACAAACAGGTTATGCACATGTGATGTTATGCGTACCACCTGGCTGGGAAACTGCACTGCAAATTAGGTAGGCTCACCTTTAAAGGTGATTTTTTAAAAAAATGTGAAACTGAAATCATGTGAAATTTAAAAATGTTTGTGTCAAAATGCTTCACTTTACACTTGTTTGCTTTTAATTACATTTGCTATTTTACCACCCGTTCACTCAACTTGGAGAGATCGTTCGTTGTTCTTTGCAATCACTTTTTTGTATTAACCACTTTGGATAATTGAGTATTATCAGGAAAGAATATGTTGTTGTTGTTGTTATTTATTTATTTATTAAATGTCTACACCACCAACCCCCGAGCCATCTGAAGGCAACCCTATATAGCATAGCTGTCAACCCTCCCTTTTTTTGGCGGGAAACTCCCTTATTCCAATGCCGTTTCCCGCTGCAATCCCGGATTGTTGATATCCCTTAAATTTCCCGGATTTCAAAGGAAGCAGCTCCTCTCCTTCCCTGCCGGCCAGGGAGGCTCCTCAGCTGTGTTGCTCGGCTGCCAATAAGGAGTCTGAGACCGACTGGGGGCGGAGCTTGCATGCCTTGTGCAGCCAGACCCTCACGCCCAACCAGACAGACAGCCTGCCTGCCGTCTACGCGCTCGCTCTTTCGCTCACCCGTTCGCGCGCAGCCTCTGGAGCGCAGGGTGGCGAGGCTACTTGGTGCCATTGCACCGCCCTCGCGGCATCCCTTATTTTCAAATCCGAAAGTTTAGGGAAAATCCCTTATTTTCAAATCCGAAAGTTGACAGCTATGCTATATAGGGAAGTTTTCATGTTTCGTGTTTTGTTGTGTTTTTATAAATGATGGAAGCTGCCCAGAGTGGCTGGGGCAACTCGGTCAGATGAGTGGGGAATAAACAAAATAATAATAATAATAATAATAATAATAATGTTGTTGTTGTTGTTCAGTCGTTCAGTCGTGTCCGACTCTTCGTGACCCCATGGACCAGAGCACGCCAGGCACGCCTATCCTTCACTGAATAATAATAATAATACGTCCCTATTTTCATCCAAGAAATGTTGGCGGTTATGCATGTTGGAGAGGTTGACATCAAAATGTGAATTGATGAAGATTTCTCCTTCCTCCTTAAAGGCCTTGAACAGGCAGCCTACTCTGAAGACAGCTAATTCTTCTGTGTTTCTGCCCAAAGAGTAATTCCCGGATCTGATCTTAGCTGATTTGGAGGTTGCGAGAGAGACATTTGCCTTTATTTGTGGCGTTCGTCAACCATCCTTCAGCAAGCCATCCCAGGGCGGGAATCCCTGCATCAGTAAGCTTCTATGTAGCAACAACACCAAAAACCGAATCCACATGAAAGCCTGAAAACCAGTAATTAGTGCAGTCAGCACTCTCTAATTACCAACTCAGCACATCCGAGCCGCACATCTCACTGCCTTTCAGAGGCCTGGGCAAAGAGGTGTGTCTTCACCTGCCCATGAAAAGCAAAGGGCATTGGTGCAAGAGGTGTCATTCCAGAGGTGGAGGGTCACCAAAGGCAACGTCCTCTGCAGGAATAGCTGTAGCAGGGAAACAAAAATGCTTGTTTGAAAAGCTATTTTACTACCAACCTCATTATATGCTTGTGAAACATGGACCACGTATAAACACCATCTCCAACTCCTTGAATCATAGAATCATAGAGTTGGAAGAGACCACAAGGGCCATCCAGTCCAACCCCCTGCCAAGCAGGAACACCATCAAAGCATTCCTGACAGGTGGCTGTCAAGCCTCTGCTTAAAGACCTCCAAAGAAGGAGACTCCACCACACTCCTTGGCAGCAAATTCCACTGTCAATCAGCTCTTACTGTCAGGAAGTTTTTCCTAATGTTTAGGTGGAATCTTCTTTCTTGTAGTTTGAATCCATTGCTCCGTGTCCGCTTCTCAGGAGCAGCAGAAAACAACCTTTCTCCCTCCTCTATATGACATCCTTTTATATATTTGAACATGGCTATCATATCACCCCTTAACCTTCTCTTCTCCAGGCTAAACAAAAGATTCTATCAATAGAAAGATTCTATCAATGGTGTCTCTGAAAATTTTTACATATCACTTAGGAAGACAGGCGAACTAATACCAGTGTACTGGAAGAAGCAAAGATCACCAATGATTCTTCAACATCAATTTCATTGGACTGGTCATGTTGTGCGGATGCCTGATTATCGTCTTCCAAAGCAACTACTCTATTCCGAACTTAAACATGGAAAGCGTAATGCTGGTGGTCAACAAAAGAGGTTGAAAGACTCTCTCAAGGCAAATCTTAAAAAATGTAGTATAAACACCAAAAACTGGGAAACAATTGGGTTGAAGCCCCACATTGAGCGTACAGCTTCTGGGTCATGACTTAAGCCGCTTCTTGCGATCCAGAGTAGCACACGGAAACGCCGTTTACCTTCCCACCGGAGCGGTACCTATTTATCTACTATTTATTTAATGTGCTTTCGAACTGCTAGGTGAGCAGGAGCTGGGACCGAGCAACGGGAGCTCACCCCGTCGTGGGGATTCGAACCGCTGACCTTCTGACCAGCAAGCCCTAGGCTCTGTGGTTTAACCCACAGCGCCACCTGCATCGTTTAAGATAGAAAGATGTTAGATCTCATGGGGGAAACGACAAGATTGAGCTGTTTGGGACTACACAGGGAAGTTCCCATGCAGGGCAAAGCAGCAACCCAGCAGGGCAGCTCTCTGGAAACCACTCTGCAAATTGCTGTGGAACCAGCACAATTTTGTGTCTCCAGCTCCCAACGCATCACAGTCTATGGCAGTGATGGCTAACCTTGACACTCCAGATGTTTTGGAACTACAACTCCCATCATCCCTAGCTAACAGGATCAGTGGTCAGGGATGATGGGAGTTGTAGTCCCAAAACATCTGGAGTGTCAAGGTTAGCCATCACTGGTCTATGGGATCCTCAAATCATGGAATTGTAGAGTTAGAATTGTAGAACTGTAGAGTTAGAAAGAAGGCTGATCGCTGAAGAATTGATGCTTTTGAATTATGGAGGAGACTCTCAAGAGTCCCATGGACTGCAAGAAGATCAAACCTATCCATTCTGAAGGAAATCAGCCCTGAGTGCTCACTAGAAGGACAGATCCTGAAGCTGAGGCTCCAAGACTTTGGCCACCTCATGAGAAGAGAAGACTCCCTGGAAAAGACCCTGATGTTGGGAAAGAGTGAGGGCACAAGGAGAAGGGGACGACAGAGGACGAGATGGTTGGACAGTGTTCTCGAAGCTACTAACATGAGTTTGGCCAAACTGCGAGAGGCAGTGAAGGATAGGCGTGCCTGGCGTGCTCTAGTCCAGTGTTTCCCAACCAGTGTGCCTCCAGATGTTTTGGGACTACAATTCCCATCATCCCTGACCACTGGTATTGCTAGCGAGGGATGATGGGAGTTGTAGTCCCAAAACATCTGGAGGCACACTGGTTGGGAAACACTGCTCTAGTCCATGGGGTCACGAAGAGTCGGACACGACTGACCGACTGAACAACAACAACAACAGAGTTAGAATGAGGATCATGAAGTCAAAAGCGACTCTTCTTCTGTAGCGCAGGGCTGATCCACGTGAGGCAAAGCTAGAAGCATGAATCTGGCAGAGAAGTGTTGAGGGCAGGTGTGTTTTGCGCTCACCGAACCCTTTTGTCATTTCATCCGTTTATTTCCCAGGCAACGCAGACCATTCCCTTGGGAGGTCGCACTAGAAAGGCCCAACAAACACTCAGAGAATTACTGCAGCAGCAATGATATGTATCCCCCTAAGATGCAAAATCAGGGCTGGGAGCAGTATTTCTTTTTTGGCAAACCCTTCCGGCCAACGCATGCTAGTGTCAGTGTCGTGCAACGTGATGCCAACGGAGCAAAACAACCTTGCTTTGAAATTTCGCTGCAAACTCTGTGGACGAGGCTGCGCGGTGATTCACCCGGCTGCCAGATCTTCCTGGCGCGCCAGCAGTGCGCTCACGTTTAATGAAAAATGCATCCCTTCTCCTTTGCAATTGCTCCCGTCGGCCGGGTGCTGCATTATTGATAGCAACAACGACGCCTGTTGATTAAGAGGGAACGGAAAAGGGTGTGTGTTCCTGCAAATCCCCGGGAGATGTTTGCCTACATATCCAAAGTTAATTCTGGGTGCATTAAACACAGACATTGACTGACAGGGATAATTGCATCTGGAAGAGGCTGGAGCAGACAGACAGACAGACAGACAGACAGACAGACACACACACACACACACACACACACACACACACACACACACACAAACACTGCCACAAGTCTTCGTCACAGGATCCATCTTCCTTTATTACTCTCTCCAACAACGACGTCAAAAGGTTTCTTGCAAGTCCCTAGTCTCATGCGTTGCCACAACTTGCTGAAGTCATCAGAAATGTCCCTTCTCTCTCACAATCTCTCTAAACAAAATAAAAAAAAAAAAAAAATTCCTTCCAGTAGCACCTTAGAGACCAACTAAGTTTGTTCTTGGTATGAGCTTTCGTGTGCATGCATCTGAGGGTATCTGAAGAAGTGTGCATGCACACGAAAGCTCATACCAAGAACAAACTTAGTTGGTCTCTAAGGTGCTACTGGAAGGAATTTTTATTATTATTATTTTGTTTTGACTATGACAGACCAACACGGCTACCTAGCTCTCTCTAAAAAAAGCATTGCTCAGGTAACACACCACCCGCCCTGCCATTTTGTGACTTTCACAAGAAGCGTTGTTTCCTTGCAAAAGCCTTACGGACCTGATCTGGAGAAGAGCAGATCTCTCCGGAGTACAGTGGTATCTCGGGTTACATATGCTTCAGGTTACATACGCTCATAGCTGTCAACTTTCGGATTTGAAAATAAGGGATGCCGTAAATATTAAATAGTAAATATTGAAGTGGCATGCTTCTGCTACTCCTCCACTTCACCTCATTTTCCATTGCTTTAAGGGTTTTAAATTGCAAGCTGCCTCAAGAGGGCTCTTGTCTTGAAGCTATTTTGGATAAATGGAATAATATAAAAACCTTGGCTTTCCAAATGGCACACATGCCTGGCTACCACTGACAATGTTGTTGCCTACTTCCCTTATGAATTCTGCAGTGTCTGACGCTCGCCTCCCAGACTTTGATTATGGCTCCTGCAAGCTTTTGTTTGCCTTAAGACAATTGCTGGGTTTTCTTAGAAGGAGGCTAAAACTGCAGCGTTCCTCGAACCCCGCAGCCTTGCTGTCGCCCTCTGATGTAAACAGAGGGAGATCAGAGCTGTTTTCTTGGCCAGCTTAGAGGAGGCAAGGGGCAGGCAAACCATCTCAATTTCTACCCTAAAGTTTGCTTTACCTCATTCCCACACTGGTACGCATTCTCACTTCTCCAAATGTTCTGCATTCTGCAAAGTGCACAACTCTTTCCTAACACAATTCGTTAGTGCAAACAACACAAATAACGCATTTTGGTACAGGCAGCAATAATTTTAGGCACGACCGACTGACACGCGTTTGTCACTCTTATAAGGAACAAGCTTGATGCCAAACCATTCCAGGTACCGTCTTTCCCCCTTTTTAAGACACCGTCTTATAATTTTTTTTCCTCAAAAAAACACAGGGTGGCTTATTTTCAGGGGGATGTCTTATTTTTATTACATCAGTATGGTACGGTGCAGCCTCCCCCTGAGCGCTGAGCAGGCGGGACGGAACTCCGCAAGAGGCGCGTTTCCCCCCCCCCTGTGCCTCTCGCTGGTTCGCTGGCTCCCTGCGCACGCAGGAGGGGCTGAGGAGGTGACGGGAACAATGGCGGCACCATGGCTTACTTTTGGGGTACGTCTTACTTCTCACAAAGGTAAAAAAACCCTGCCATGGCTTACTTTATGACTACGTATTAAAAAGGGGGAAACAGGGTAGCTGCGGGACTTGTTTTCCCAATTTCTCATTATAAAATATCTGTATATCGCAAAAGGCTTCGCTAGTGCATTTTGTCCCTGTGCAGAGACGTGTTGCATTCAGGTCGGCATGGTGGAGGTATAAAAATGTAGTATAAACACTGACAAGTGGGAAACACTGGCCTGCGAGCGCTCCAGTTGGAGAACTGCCTCTACCAAAGGTGTCATGGACTTTGAAGACACTCGAACTCAGGACGAAAGCGAGAAACGTGCTAAGAGGAAGGCACGCTTGGCAAATCCACACTGTGATCAACTCCCGCCTGGAAACCTATGTCCCCACTGTGGAAGGACGTGTGGATCCAGAATTGGCCTCCACAGTCACTTACGGACTCACTTTTAAGACCGTGTTTATGGAAGACAATCTTACTCGGCTACGAGGGATTACAGAAGAAGAAGAAGAAGAAGAAGAAGAAGAAGAAGAAGAAGAGGAGGAGGAGTTTGGATTTGATATCCCGCTTTATCACTCCCCGAAGGAGTCTCAAAGGGGCTCACATTCTCCTTTCCCTTCCTCCCCCACAACAAACACTCTGTGAGGTGAGTGGGGCTGAGAGACTCCAGAGAAGTGGGACTAGCCCAAGGTCACCCAGCAGCTGCACGTGGAGGAGAGGAGACGTGAACCCGGTTCACCAGATTATGAGTCTACTGCTCTTAACCACTACACCACAGAAGAAGAAGAAGAGGAGGAGGAGGAGGAGGAGGAGGGGAAGTGTGGAGCTGTTTATCCCCAGCCTCTCTGGTATACTTCCTCTGAACATGGAAGCTCTATTTTGCAGTCATGGCTTCCTGCCTGACCTGATCTACATGCATCTGTCTTCCTGTCTGATTGAAATGAGACTCATGCCATGCCCTGACCTCTGTGTTGGGAGGGAGGGGAGACGTGTTAACAAATCTATCCCCCCTATATTTCCTTGTTCCGCGGAGAAAAAGACATAATGTGATGTCCTTGTCAAACATCTAGGTCTTGGCAAGCCTAGCCATGCCATTCCTCCTCCTCCGCTGCTGCTT
This sequence comes from Darevskia nairensis, assembly GCA_034642065.1. Lineage (NCBI taxonomy): Eukaryota > Metazoa > Chordata > Lepidosauria > Squamata > Lacertidae > Darevskia > Darevskia nairensis. The sequence continues at coordinate 341,731 of JAWWNI010000860.1, forward strand.
TGGGTGGGGTCCCCGTGGGATCCTGCACTCTTCCTCCTTGGCCTTTGACCGTTTCCCTTCAGGTTGGGATCCTGCCGCTACGATGAACCCGTGCCAGGCTCTCTGCTTCCAGAGTTCGCCAGCTTCAAGCGCTGCCTTCTTCTTGTTTTTGGCTGGGTGCATATTGGTCATGCCTGCACATTCTTCCTCCCAAGGTGGGGCACCTTGATGTCGTCTTAATTCAAAAGAAGCCCAACTTGTTCCCGGCGACAAACGTTGCGGGCTGTGAAGCTCAGAGCAGGAAGGGGAGGGAAGGGTGAAGCTTTTCTCCTGGGAGCAGATACAGGAAAGGCAGGCTAGGAGAGGCCAGCCGCTGCTTGTTGTACTCTGCAACCTGCAGAAATTCTGCTGCCCTTTTCCCCCTGCCCTTGCACTATCCTGCAAATACACAATGCCAGAAAACCACGGAGCTCTTTCCTCCAGACGGAGCCAGAGTGGAAAGAGAAAAGGCGAGGGAGACAAGACTTGATAGAAGTTTATAGAAACATACATAGCAGGAGAGGAAAAACACCGGTGCCATCTCTGGGCATAGCTGTCAACCCTCCCTTTTTTGGCGGGAAACTCCCTTATTCCAATGCCGTTTCCCGCTGCTATCCCGAATTGTTGATATCCCTTAAATTTCCCGGATTTCCAAGGAAGCAGCTCCTCTCCCTCCCTGCCGGCCAGGGAGGCTCCTCAGCTGCGTTGCTCAGCTGCCAATAAGGAGTCTGAGACCGACTGGGGGCGGAGCTTGCATGCCTTGTGCAGCCAGACCCTCACACCCAACAGACAGACAGACAGCCTGCCTGCCGTCTATGCGCTCGCTCTTTCGCTCACCCGTTCGCGCGCAGCCTCTGGAGCGCAGGGTGGCGAGGCTACTTGGTGCCATTGCACCGCCCTCGCGGCATCCCTTATTTTCAAATCCGAAAGTTTGGGAAAATCCCTTATTTTCAAATCTGAAAGTTGACAGCTATGTCTCTGGGGGCCTGGGCACACACGGAATTTCTACTGTGGGTGCCCAGCCATCATGTGTGCCCTTTGGTCTCTGCCCTATGCTGCCGCTTCCAGCTGCCAGCACCCATGCTGTGGTCCCCAAACCCTTTCGTGCCACAGCTCTCCTAGTTCCATAAACCTATCCCCAGTGCCCCCTACCCTACAAAAAAAGTGCGTTATTCAGAATAGTGTTTTGCACGACTCGTGAAAGAAGACGATGCAATGAAATCCAACACAGTAACTGGATCCAGAGATGACAACTTCTCAAAGCCTGATAGTCCTTGATGCCCCCCCTTGCTGCCCCCTTGCCTCTTAGCACCCCCACCTCAGTAATCCCCCCAGGGGATGCTAATGCCCACTTTGGGAACCACTGCCCTAGAGGCAGACCCCCAACATCAGAAACCAGGCAGCCTCCAGTGGACGCTCAGCGGAATTTGTGCTTTCAAATTTCAGGGGCTCCCTGTGCGGCACCAAAATTGGGTGCTCCCCCACCTCTTCCCTTCCGTTCTAAGTCAGTGCCATAGTACCCTCTTGGCTTGGCACCCAGTGTGGGTAAACCGGTCACGCTCCCCTAAATCCTTCTCTGTTCACCCACCCAGCCCAGGGAGGGAAATTGTTTCCGCCCCACCATCGCCTCCATTAGAAAGATCTTCAAAGAGCAAAGCTTCAAGACTCCTCCAGGGAAAGGCACCCTACCTAGTTAGTGGGCTGCAAATTACCGGGGCCAAGCCCTTCTGCTGAGATAAGTCTGATTCATCTCGAATAAACCTGTGCATTTATTTATTTGTCTGGCCTTAAGACTCTCCTCCGCCTGGCGGAGCAGACTTCCCAGTCTCTGCCTCACCTACTTATTAGCAAGAGATGATGACAGGACTCTTCGTACCGCCGTCGCAGAGCTGGAGGTTGGGAGGGAGGGAAGGAAAGGACCCACCCCAAGCCGGGCTGCTCACAACACAGCTGCATGCAGGACCGGTGCTAGGGGTTTTGGCGCCCTAGGCGAGGGGGCGGGGCACGTGATGTCATTGCGCATGACGTACGGTGCCCTGCCCCCTGCCCGCCGGGCGCCCCGCGCTGCCGCGATTTTCGCCGCTGGTTGGGGCGGCACCGGGCGGCGGCGGGGGGGGGGGCGAGAGGCAGGCTGGCCAGCGCCCACCCCATTCCCGACGGCGCTCGCTCGCTCAGCATCCGCCCCTTCTGTGGAGAGCGGCAGGGCGCGTGCGGTCTGGGTCGAGCGCGCCCGACCACCGGCGTGGGGCTGTTTATGCGCCCCCTCCATTTCGGCGCTCTAGGCAGCTGCCTAGTTCGCCTTAATGGACGCACCAGCCCTGGTTGCTAGCCTTACTGGAATGGCTCACAGCACTCGTCCTATTTTTTATTTACTTTTAAAAGTTTTTGTTGGAGAAAATCAAACAAACCCTTGGAATAAAAATAACAGAAGTACCGGAAAAGAAAACAGCACAGTTCATCTGGAAGATACTTAATTTTAGGTTGGTGGAGGGTTTCTTCTGGCAGTGCCGACACTTTGGAACTCCCTGCCACTTGAAATCAGGCAGATGTTGTCGCTGTATTCTTTTGGGCGCCTGTTGAAGACATTCTTATCCAGACAAGCCTACCCTAGAAAGTTTGTACGAGCTTTAATTTGTTTTCGTACACGTGAAAAGGATCTAGGGTGTTATGTACTGAGCTGAATCCTAGAACAATAGGATCCAGAATGCAGCAGTCTGATTGGTCTGCAGGAGCCACCCAATCCAGCTCCAGGTGGAAGTGAATCAGCAACCGGATTGGCCTGCAGGAGCAGTCAATCAGGCTTCTGGAGGAAGTGAATCCGCAACCTGATTGGCCTACAGGAGCAGCCCAGAAGTAGCCAGTCATGCAAGGCCCATTGTGTAAATAACGCTGAACAAAGACATTGGATTCTTATCTCATTATTCATGACAAAGCTATTTTTAACCTTCTCACCCCTTGCTTTTTCCTGTAAGACCAATTGCAGTTGTTAACAGTCGTCAACAGGTTTACCACAGCTATCAGCCTTTCACCCATTCCCACCACCCTTCTGAGTAATACCCCTCCCCACCCTCTCACTATGTATAAGGGTCTGGTGACTTCTGTTTCAGTGTATCTGAAGAAGTGTGCATGCACACGAAAGCTCATACCAAGAACAAACTTAGTTGGTCTCTAAGGTGCTACTGGAAGGAATTTTTGTTTTTGTTTTGAGTATATATAGCAGACGTTTTGGGGAAAACAGACATTCTTCTTTTGCTACTACAAGCTGAATAAAGAGCATGAAATTCACACTCGACTCCCAGTATATTTCATAGGGGTCTTGGTGGACCACAAGCTGAGCAGGAGTCCACAGTGTGATGCAGCAGCAAAAAAAAGAGCAAATGCTATTCTAGGCTGCATCAACAGAAGTATAGATCAAGGGAAATAGTGGTCCTGGTCTATTCTGCCTTGGTCAGACCCCACCTGGAATACTGTGTCCAGTTCTGGGCACCACAATTTAGGAAGGATGTTGACAAGCTGGAAGGTGTGCAGAGGAGGGCGACCAATATGATCAAAGGTCTGGAAACCAAGCCTGATGAGGAACGGTTGGAGATTCGGACTCAACATCAGGGATAACTTTCTGACAGTAAGAGCTGCTCAGCAATGGTGGTGGACTCTCCTTCCTTGGAGGTTTTTGAGCAGAGGTCGGATGGCCATCTGTCATGGCTGTTTTAGCTGAGATTCCTGCATTGCAGGGGGTTGGACTGGATGACCTTTGGGGTCCCTTCCAACTCTACAATCCTATGATTCTCTGAACCCTCTGCTTGCCTGGAGATGCCAGGTATCCTTTGTGTGCAAAGCCTGTTCTCAGTCGCTGAGCCAGGATCCTTCCCGGACCTGTTGCTGCCAACCGTGGGCAGGAGCGACGCAGCAGAGCACAGATGCAACTTGCTGGCGAGAGCGATGGAAAAATCTTTTGGCTTCCTCTGGGGAACGAGGCACCTGGTGGGCACAGAGCCAGCCAGGCTTCCAGGAAGGAAGGCGAAGAGGGCGAGCGCTTGGATCCTGGCGTTCCCGGGGGCTGAGTAATGTTGTTTGCATTTCTCCCATTTCTCTTTGGCCTTGGGATGCTCTTGTGCAATGCTTGCCGGTGTTGACTCATGAGGGGAGGGGGCGGGAGGGGGGCACCGTGGCAGAGGCTGTCACCCTAAAGCTGGATGCTGCTGGGACTTCTCGCCGGGAAATTCCCCTGACGAAAAGCCAGCCCTCTGAGTCAGATGGGAGAAGGAAAACAGGCCTGCAAAATGGAGCTTCGGTCTGAAAATGTGTCTGGCAGGCCTGAAATTATGGTGGCCACATGTTGCAAAGAGCAGAATCACAGAATTGTAGAAGAAGAAGAAGAGAAGAGTTTGGATTTGATATCCCGCTTTATCACCACACGAAAGAGTCTCAAAGCGGCTAACGTTCTCCTTTCCCTTCTTCCCCCACAACAAACACTCTGTGAGGTGAGTGGGGCTGAGAGACTTCAGATAAGTGGGACTAGCCCAAGGTCACCCAGCAGCTGCATGTGGAGGAGCGGGGAAGCGAACCCAGTTCACCAGATTACGAGTCCACCGCTCGTAACCACTACACCACACTGGAAGGGACCCTGAGGACAATCTAGACCAACCCCCTGAAATGCAGGAATCCCAGCACGAAGAAGAAGAAGAAGAAGAAGAGGAGGAGGAGGAGGAGTTTGGATTTGATATCCCGCTTTCTCGCTACCCGAAGGAGTCTCAAAGCAGCTCACATTCTCCTTTCCCTTCCTCCCCCACAACAAACACTCTGTGAGGTGAGTGGGGCTGAGAGACTCCAGAGAAGTGTGACTAGCCCAAGGTCACTGTCGTGTCCCCAATGGTAACTATAGCTAGCTGTCAAGAACGCACGCCACTCCGAGAAGTCAGCGGAAGATGTCTTGAAGTTTATTGTACAGCACACAGAGAAACGTGGAAAGTCCATAAGGATTCTGAGGAGGCCATCTCAGAGTCCCCCTTAAATACATTTTGCTGGGTGACTCCCAATTCCCCCCTCCCTTCTGCCCTAAAGGTCCGGGGGTAATCCTCTTCCCCACCCGGGATGGCTTGGACAAAAGAGTTAACTGCTCCGGTCTGCCCGTGCCATTCATGGGTGCCTTTTACATTGTTATTGCGATGCTGACGGTTCCGCCGCGCCCACCGCTGATGGCTCGTTAGCGGTTGTTATCGCCCATCCTGGGGTTGTTTACCCCTCGGGGCATGCCTGGGCGAGGTCGGGCCTTGCTGCGCTCGGTTTAACCCCTGCGCGCCTGGATCTGCTGTCGCCCCCTTTCCTGGCCCGCTGCATGGTTCCCCTTCCTGGCGCCCGCATGGCGCGACCCCACTGTCTAGTCGGGTCGCGACAGTCACCCAGCAGCTGCATGTGGAGGAGCGGGGAAGCGAACCCCGTTCCCCAGATTACGAGTCTACCGCTCTTAACCTCTACACCACACTGGCTCTCAAACGGCAGCTCCCGGTTGGATTCCCCCTCTATTACAACTCATTCAGCTTACTTCATCTTCTTGACTTCATTTTATACCCTCTAGCTGCACTGAAGGAGGACATTGTGGAAGAGGAGGGAAGAACTGGACTCAGGGGGGCTCTCATTAATGGTGGCAACCCCATTCAAGATGGTGATGTAACATTCCACCCCCACATATAGGGAGACTAAAATAACAGACAGTGGAACTATATTTTTTTTTTGGGGGGGGGGATGAACAAATTCCTATGCCCCACGAATAACCCAGAGATGCATTTTAAATGAAACCACACATTCTACTCATGTAAAAACACGCTGATTCCTGGACCGTCCGCGAGCCGGATTAAGAAGGCGATTGGCCCGGATCTGGGCCCTGGGCCTTAGTTTGCCTACCCATGCCGTAGAAGAGAAGAAGGAGTTTGGATTTGATATCCCGCTTTATCACTACCCGAAGGAGTCTCAAAGCGGCTCACATTCTCCTTTCCCTCCTTTCCCACAACAAACCCTCTGTGAGGTGAGTGGGGCTGAGAGACTTCAAGGAAGTATGACTAGCCCAAGGTCACCCAGAAGCTGCATGTGGAGGAGCGGAGACGCGAACCCGGTTCACCAGATTATGAGTATATAGAAATGAGAAAACCAGTAATATTTTAGGGAGCAGGCAAGCAGGCGGGGCCCATAACTTACATCAGAGGAGCCTACACAACACAAAACACTGTTGCTGTATGCAGGTTTTATTTTATTTGCTTTTTATCTTATATTTTTTTCACCTTTTATCTTATATTTTAGAAATGTACATCCCAGTTTTTTTTTCCTTTAATTTTTTTGGGGCCCCCAAGAGAGTGGGGCCCTAAGCTAGAGCTTGTCTAGCTTATACGTAAATCCGGCAGTGGTGTATCTGGAGTACCTGTCAAGTTCCCTTTTCCTGCTTAAATTTTGGAGAGCTTCCCCCATCTGTTCACAAGCAGCGACTTGAAAAGATATAGCAAAAAAACTTGTTTGCCTTCATAACAAGAGAACGAGAGAATCTTTACAGTGGGGAAAAATATTCTTCTGCTTTTGAGCAGAAAGGGACGTTTATTGTTTAGGACTGCTTTTGTTAGGTTTGTAGTTCCGTAATTTTTTATATATTGTAAGCTGCTTTGAGCATGGTTTTAACTTTTAACTTTGTAAAGGCAGCATACAAATAAAATGATTATGTGATTGATTGATTGATTGTGTCACACGTAGGGGGTTCCCTTCCCCTTTGGCTGGACGTTCCAAGAAAGACAAAAGCTCATTCTGCCAACGGCTTTTTATCTAAGTTATTTACATTCATGTACAGAGAACATAAATCATGTCTGCTTACCGTCTTTCCCCCTTTTTAAGACACCGTCTTATATTTTTTTTTCCTCAAAAAAACACAGGGTGGCTTATTTTCGGGGGGATGTCTTATTTTTAATTACGTCAGTATGGTACGGTACAGCCTCCCCCTGTGGCGGCACCACGGCTTACTTTTGGGGTACGTCTTACTTCTCACAAAGGTAAAAAAAACCCTGCCATGGCTTACTTTATGACTACGTATTAAAAAGGGGGAAACAGGGTAGTCTGAAGCAGAACTTCCGTGTGAGCTGCGATTCTCCCGCCAGTCGCAGCAGCACGGGAAACAAAAGTTCCGGTTCCTCCTTCTTCTGTGTCCCCTGGGAACCTGACCCTAGGATGTTGGCTGAAGCCTCAGCACTCCCTCGTCCTCTCCAGCACTCCCTCCCGACAACGAAGGGGAGGAGGAGGAGGAGTCTGTCGACAAAAGGTCTGGCTGTAGCCGGTACTGGCTCAGAGCTGGGCTGGCAGGGGGGGGGGGTCTGGAGTTCCCCTCTGACAGATTGTCAACCCTTGAAGGCTTCTGTTAGCCAGAATGGCATTCCTTGATACATGAGTCTCTCAAAATATCTGCACACAGCGGACATTTGAAAGGAAAACTAAGTAAGGAGGTTGCAACAAGTCTCTGTTCACAGGTATGACTGCTCCTTCCAGGCTATTAGGATCACAGGTGTTAAGCTAGATCTTCCATTTATAACTAGAGTTGGACTAGATATGACTCTTAGGGTCCCTTCTATGATTCTACCATTCTATGATTCTACATAGTTCCACAGAGTGCTCTCTTCCTGGTCCTGTGTGACAGAACATTGGGAAACGGATTCTGGATAGATTTCTGGAGTGCTTTTCAATGCACTTTGCAGTTATTGCGTAATTAATCCTTTAAGCATCCTGGGAGGTAGTTTAAGTTGGGAGACAGGGAGAGAGGGGTGGGGGCAGGCACACCCAAGACCACCTAGTGAGCTATTTGGGTGGGCAGGGATTCCAATGTTGGCTTTCAATGTTCAGAGTCAAATCAAGGACCTTTTCACACAACCATCTTGGCCAGAGATTGCAAGCTGGCTATGTTCACCTCCCACCAGATACAAGATTTTGGCTTCCCATTCACCCGAGGGACTCTGAGGGATTACAGTGATCCCTCGACTTACGAGTAACCCGACTTCCGTATTTTTCGAGTTACGAGGGATCAAAGCGGCCGCGCGGCTACGAATTTTTTCGACCGTTTTTAGATAGGGTTTCCTCAACTTCTGAAGTTTAGATAGGGGTTTTTTCGATGTACGAAATTTTTCTCCCCAATGCATTCCTATGGGGACTTGGCTTACGATTTTTTTCGACATCCGATGGTCCCGTCGGAACGGATTACCTTCATAAGTCGAGGGTCCACTGTACGCACCCCCTCCCCTCACGACTGGATGCCAGAAACAGGAAACAAGACGTCTTACCAATGTATTTATTCAAGATTCACAGAGAGATACGGAGATGCAACCGATCAGAAGATGGCGTTGCTCCAACTGTGCTCCTCCCCCCTCCCTTCCTTACGGTGGCTGCCAGGGGTTAATTGTCTCTGAGTCTTTCACTCTTGCACTTTCAATGCATGCCGAGTTCTGGGAGAAGGGGGAATCAGGAATGCTCTACCAGTGATAACGTGTCAGCTGACTGCTCTGTCTCTGTCTCCACCCTCTCTTCTCCCATCACCTCCCAACTCTTCTGTTCACCTGTCTCTGGGCTGTGGCCTTCCTCAAACCACTGCTGCAAATCAGTAGTGCCCTCCTCTTCTCTGGAAGGTTGAAGAAGAAGAAGAAGAAGAAGTATAGGAGTATAGCATCTAGATCAAGGGAAGTAATAGTACCACTGTATTCCGCTCTGGTCAGACCTCACCTGGAATACTGTGTCCAATTCTGGGCACCACAGTGCAAGAAGGATACTGACAAGCTGGAACGTGTCCAGAGGAGGGCAACCAAAATGGTCAAAGGCTTGGAAACGATGCCCTATGAGGAACGACTTAGGGAGCTGGGTATGTTTAGCCTGGAGAAGAGAAGGTTAAGGGGTGATATGATAGCCATGTTCAAATATATAAAAGGATGTCATATAGAGGAGGGAGAAAGGTTGTTTTCTGCTGCTCCAGAGAAGTGGACACGGAGCAATGGATTCAAACTACAAGAAAGAAGATTCCACCTAAACATTAGAAAGAACTTCCTGACAGTAAGAGCTGTTCGACAGTGGAATTTGCTGCCAAGGAGTGTGGTGGAGTCTCCTTCTTTGGAGGTCTTTAAGCAGAGGCTTGACAGCCACCTGTCAGGAATGCTTTGATGGTGTTCCTGCTTGGCAGGGGGTTGGACTGGATGGCCCTTGTGGTCTCTTCCAACTCTATGATTCTAAGAAGAGTTTGGATTTGATATCCCGCTTTATCACTACCCAAAGGAGTCTCACAGGGCCTCAAACCGCCAACCTTCCGATCAGCAAGTCCAAGTGGCACAATGGTTTAAACCACAGCGCCACCCGCATCCTTGTTGTTGTTTAGTCGTGTCCGACTCTTCATGACCCCATGGACCAGAGCAGGCCAGGCACGCCTGTCTTCCCCTGCCTCCCGCAGTTTGGTCAGACTCATGTTGGTAGCTTCAAGAACACTGTCCAACCATCTTGTCCTCTGTCATGCCCTTCTCCTGGTGCCCTCCATCTTCCCCAACATCAGGGTCTTTTCCAGGGAGTCTTCTCTTCTCATGAGTTCTGTGTCTCATTCCAGCTACAGCATTTCTACAGCGTTTCAACCGCAAGCTCCATCGCAGCCAAAAACTCCAGCGCCATCACTTCGGAGGAATGTTAATACCTCCATGGTGACACTGAGGCGGCTGCCCTGAGGTGCGAACCCCTCCTTCCCCCAAACTGGGAAGACCAGTTGGGTTGGTTTGCCCTGCCAGGAAACAGCACACTTTGGGATTCGCGGCACGCTTCTCTCGGGAGGACTGCTCCTTCTTTTTGATGCAGGAGCTCGGAAGCTGGAGGACTGCGAGAAGAAACCGGAGACTCTCTAAGATGGAAGGAACAGGCCTCATTGGTCAGGAGTAGCCAAGGGAATGCCCCCATCTACTGCTAAACTACAACATCCTTGACCATTGGCGTTGCTGACTGGGGTTGATGGAAGTTGGTGTCCAGCAACATCTGGGGAGAACTTCTGTATTAGGTCCTCTATCCATTGGTGCTTGGGACACGGGTGGCGCTGTGGTCTAAACCACAGAGCCTAGGGCTTGCCGATCAGAAGGTCGGCTGTTCAAATCCCTGCAACGGGGTGAGCTCCCGTTGCTCGGTCCCTGCTCCTGCCAACCTAGCAGTTCGAAAGCACGTCAAAGTGCAAGTAGATAAATAGGTACCACTCCGGCGGGAAGGTAAACGGCGTTTTTGTGCGCTGCTCTGGTTCGCCAGAAGCGGCTTAGTCATGCTGGCCACATGACCCGGAAGCTGTATGCTGGCTCCCTTGGCCAATAAAGCGAGATGAGCGCCGCAACCCCAGAGTCGGTCACGACTGGACCTAATGGTCAAGGGTCCCTTTACCTTTACCTTTATCCAGTGGTACAGTTAGGTAATCTTGACTCTGGATTTAATAGTCTGACGGGCCCCACCTTTTCAGATGGCCATGGGTATTGCATCCCTTGCGTCTAAAGGTGATGATCCAAGGCTGCTATTTTTGGAGACTCTCCTGCCTTTTCTGCTGAATGAAGCTCTGGATTTCTGCCCTGACAGAACCATAGATATAACATAGACTCAGGGGTGTACTGAGGCTCTCTTGCACCCTTGGCAAGGAGATGTTCTGCCAACCTCTGAAACCGGGAGAAACCATGGACCAGAAACTCAACAAGTTTGCTTTTTGTCGACTTTCACCAGTGACTTCCTCCGTGGCCACCAGGGCCATCAGGTCTACTCTGTTCTGCCTTCCCCACCCCACCCCACCCCACCCCACCCCACCCTCCTCCATCGCCCTCCCTCCCTCCCTCCCTCCCTCCACTCACTGTTTCCCCTGCTAGTCACTCTAAGCCAGAGCGGAGAGGTACACTTTTGGCGCTCCCCCCTGGGCCTGAGCCCTTGGCAGAGGCCAATGTAGCCAACCCCTAGGTAGGTAAAGGTAAAGGGACCCCTGACCATTAGGTCCAGTCGTGACCGACTCTGGGGTTGCGGCGCTCATCTCGCTTTATTGGCCGAGGGAGCCGTCGTACAGCTTCCGGGTCATATGGCCAGCATGACAAAGCCGCTTCTGGCGAACCAGAGCAGCGCATGGAAACGCCGTTTACCTTCCCGCCAGAGCGGTTCCTATTTATCTACTTGCTCTTTGACATGCTTTCGAACTGCTAGGTAGGCAGGAGCTGGGACCGAGCAACGGGAGCTCACCCCATCGCAGGGATTCGAACCGCGGACCTTCGGATCGGCAAGCCCTAGGCTCTGTGGTTTAACCCACAGCGCCACCTGGGTCATATAACCCCTAGGTATAATCCTGCAAAGACCAGCTCCTATTTGAAACCTGATATTCCATACCACATGCCCTTTATGAACAATAGATATTAAATAGGTGCCACAATCAGGCCTTTGCCTGAGAAGAGAAAGGTTTAAACCAGGAAAGGGGGCGGCAGCGCACAGGCAAGACCCACCCACATTGTCCCCCGGTGTGCTTTTCAGATTTTCACACAATTTATGTGACGGTCTGAAGGGACGAATGTGCTCAGAACCTCCCTGCAACGTATGACCCTGGGTTTATAGAGGTTTCTGAAAGTTGTAAGCCCTCAGGACACTGTAGCGACCACACAAAGGGTCGTAGTGCATAGGGCTTGCGGGGCTACTTTGGTTTAACCCTTTATGTTTGCAAGCAAAATGCCATAAATGCCAGACAGATAAATATCTGTGCTCAGGTAATCCAAATTCTGCACCCAGAAAAGCAGGATTCTGCAACCGACATAAATTGTGCAAGCCACAGTTGTTGTTGTTGTTGTTCAGTCGTTCAGTCGTGTCCGACTCTTCGTGACCCCATGGACCAGAGCACGCCAGGCACGCCTATCCTTCACTGCCTCTCGCAGTTTGGCCAAACTCATGTTAGTAGCTTCGAGAACACTGTCCAACCATCTCATCCTCTGTCGTCCCCTTCTCCTTGTGCCCTCCATCTTTCCTAACATCAGGGTCTTTTCCAGGGAGTCTTCTCTTCTCAGGAGGTGGCCAAAGGATTGGAGCCTCAGCTTCAGGATCTGTCCTTCTAGTGAGCATTCAGGGCTGATTTCTTTAAGAATGGATAGGTTTGATCTTCTTGCAGTCCATGGGACTCTCAAGAGTCTCCTCCAGCACCAGAATTCAAAAGCATCAATTCTTCGGCGATCAGCCTTCTTTATGGTCCAGCTCTCACTTCCGTACATTACTACTGGGAAAACCATAGCTTTAACTATACGGACCTTTGTTGGCAAGGTGATGTCTTTGCTTTTTAAGATGCTGTCTAGGTTTGTCATTGCTTTTCTCCCAAGAAGCAGGCGTCTTCTAATTTCGTGACTGCTGTCACCATCTGAAGTGATCACGGAACCCAAGCCACAGTTACGCAACCTTTTTGTTTCTTCTGCATTCTATTTCTGCATCATCTACCAGAGCTTTGCTGGTGATACAGAGGGACATAGACCAATGTAAGGCACCAAAACCAGATACTGCCAACCACTGGGGATTTTGGCAGAGATTGTCTACATACATGGCCTCCAGAATTACCTCCACCTTACCTCTATAAGGGTGAGAAAAGTCCCTTTCGAAAAAAGAAAGAAAAAAGGAAATTCTGTTTGAGAGGCCTCATCCCACCCTCCAGCTGAATCACAGCCTTGATGATACCCTTGTTTAAAACAGTTTCTCACCCATCCTTTCTCTGGAAATGTTTGAAGTTTCTCCTCCACCACAACCTGCCCTGGAAGCTCATTCCTTTCCTGCTTCGCTCTTGCAATTAGAAAGCTCTTCCTAATATTTGAGCACGCATTATCGTCCTGTCTCTTCAACCCAAGGAAGGAATGCACTTAATTAAAATGCCTCGAGAAGAAAACACCAGGATATTTCAAGGTAACAAGCACATTTCAGCCATCGGAACAAATTGCGCTCGGAGCCACCGCTGAGACCCATCTGGTGGTTGAATGATACCCAGCTCTACCTCTCTTTCAAATCAGAACCAGTGAAGGCGGTGAAGGTCCTGTGTGAGTGCCTGGAGGCGGTTGGAGGATGTATGGCGGCTAACAGATTGAGGTTGAATCCTGACAAGATAGAAGTACTGTTTTTGGGGGACAGGGGGTGGGCGGGTGTGAGGGACTCCCTGGTCCTGAATGGGGTAACTGTGCCCCTGAAGGACCAGGTGTGCAGCCTGGGAGTCATTTTGGACTCATAGCTGTCCATGGAGGCGCAGGTCAATTCTGTGTCCAGGGCGGCTGTCTACCAGCTCCATCTGGTGCGCAGGCTGAGACCCTACCTGTCTGCAGACTGTCTCGCCAGAGTGGTGCATGCTCTGGTTATCTCCCGCTTGGACTACTGCAATGTGCTCTACGTGGGGGCTACCTTTGAAGGTGACCTGGAAACTGCAATTAATCCAGAATGCGGCAGCTAGACTGGTGACTGGGAGTGGCTTCCGGGACCACATAACACCGGTCCTGAGAGAACTACATTGGCTCCCAGTACGTTTCTGAGCACAATTCAAAGTGTTGGTGCTGACCTTTAAAGCCCTAAATGGCCTTGGTCCTGTATACCTGAAGGAGCGTCTCCACCCCCACCGTTCAGCCCGGACACTGAGGTCCAGCGGTGAGGGCCTTCTGGCGGTTCCCTCACTGTGAGAAGCAAAGCTACAGGGAACCAGGCAGAGGGCCTTCTCGATAGTGGTGCCCGCCCTGTGGAGCGCTCTCCCAGCAGAGGTCAAAGAGATAAACAACTATCTGACATTCAGAGCAGTTCCTATTTATCTCCTTGCACTTTGACGTGCTTTCAAACTGCTAGGTTGGCAGGCGCTGGGACCGAGCAATGGGAGCTCACCCCGCCGCAGGGATTCGAACCACCGACCTTCTGATCAGCAAGCCCTAGGCTCTGTGGTTTAACCCACAGCACCACCCAAAACAGACAGTCCCCAGAACACTCTCGGGGAGATTTGTGATTTTATACAACAGAAAGTGCTGGCAGAAGTTACGACAGCCCCCCCCCCTTTCAACACCAGCGGCTGTGCAGATCTACCTTTGCCACAGGCCTTGTGAGTGGCATCACATAAATAACGACAGCATCTGGCTTTGTTAGTCAGATCGCTGGCTAATAGTCTAAGACGGTGGTGGCTGATGCTTCATCGCTGGGAAAATAATGGCAGGAGATGGAGTCTCGATAGCTTGGGGGCATTTCTTGAATGAGATATCCACTGGAGCAAGGAGAAGGTGGAGGAAGAGGAGTCAGGGAGGCAGAGGAAGCGATAAAGAAGGAAGTTTATAGCAGTTGGAATCAAGAGTGGGAGAGAGAGAGAGAGAGAGAGAGAGAGAGAGAGAGAGAGAGAGAGAGAGATGAAGCTGGAATCAGCTGGACTTGGGTATGTGGGCTCTCCTTGTCATGTTGAAAGCTTGTCTCTCCAATACTCCAATCCAATACTCTCCCTCCTCTAAAGAAACTTAAAGTTCAATAGACAACCAACAACAGAGATAAAGACTCTAGTTAACCCCTTAGAAATGTTACTAAAGTGACAGACTGGTGAGATATCTCACAAATTTTAAGCTTAAAATGTGATGATTTTAAATTTAAATGTGATTTAGTATATAGATGATATTTTCGATTTGAATTGTTTTATGCCTTTCTGGTCTATGACTGCAATAAAGACTTTTCATTCATTCATTCATTCATTCATTCATTCATTCATTCATTCATTCAAAGTTCAATAGCTGGATCCATGCAACTGCCAAGGACACCATAGTTGGAGGTTCCCTGTCGTGACTGTCTCCTAGTTTCTCATCTTTCCATTCTGAAATTCAGTTCTCCACCTTTCCACATCGGTTTGTGATTTTTTATATATATTAAAACAGTGTCCTCAAAAAAATGTATCAACGTAGAATCATAGAGAGGGTGGCGCTGTGGTCTAAACCACTGAGCCTCTTGGGCTTGCCGATCAGAAGGTCGGCGGTTCGAATCCTCGCGACGGGGTGAGCTCCCATTGTTCTGTCCCAGCTCCTGCCCACCTAGCAGTTCGAAAGCACGCCAGTGCAAGTAGATAAATAGGTACCACTGTGGCGGGAAGGTAAACGGCGTTTCCGTGCGCTCTGGTTTCCATCACGGTGTTCTGTTGAGCCAGAAGCAGTTTAGTTCTGCTGGCCACATGACCCGGAAAGCTGTCTGCCAGCTTCCTCGGCCTGAAAAGTGATATGAGCGGCAAACCCCATAGTCACCTTCGACTGGACTTAACCATCCATGGGTCCTTTACCTTTTGAGAGCTGGAAGTACCCAAGGATCATCTAGCTCAACCCCTGCAATTCATTTTAGTACACCCCCTCCGCAAAACATTTCCCCCTAATCTAATGCATTTTTTTATGTCATTTTCACAAATACAAGCATTTTTTTAAAAAAATGCACACAGCACCCTAATATACACATTGCTTTGTTGGAGAACCACATGGCAAAATTAAAAGAAATGTGAATTTCAGAGACCGGTTGTGTTTCAAATGTTTAGAATGAGAAGCAAACCAAATTTCTCCTCTTCCATCCTCACTCCCTGCATAACTATCCTCTGAATATCTGAAACAAATCTGGCGAATATGACACCTTCGTCTGTTAGACTGGTCCTGCATGATTCGCGCTGGGTTCATGTTAGCGCCGCGTTGTTTCTGTTGTTTTAATTTGCCTGAAAATTTGACACATCCAGCAGGCAGCAGGTGCTTGTGAGTGATTTCAATCCGCCGTTCCAGTTTATCCTCTTTTGTATGGCAGGGATAAATCATGCATGCATCTTGGGCGTGAAAGTTGTGAAATGGGCGATAAAAGTAATAACAAAATATTCAGGTGTTCAGAAGTAGAGCAAGTGGGGGAAGGAATCTGCTAAAGTTCAGTCTCACCTGGGGCACCATTTCTGGTCTAAGGCCAGCTCTGCCCGTGGCCACAATTTTGCTTTTCAGAAATGTGAAGAAGTGATGAGTCTGTAACAATACTGGCCCTGATCTGGGAGGCAAGGTGTCAGAATGGAATCAAGGATGTTGTTTTTTTTTAGTGTGCAACTGGGCACTAAATGTGGAGTCAGGGGGTGGGTTGTGCTGTTGAAAAGCTGATAATGTACAGTTTGAAAAATGGGGAAATTAAGCACATTCAAATCAGAGACAGATTTCAGGGACCGCAGCTGGTTTCGGTGCAATGGGCATGGAGCCTCAGGGCAACCGCTGGGGATGCCACGACTATGATTTAGAATGGAGTGTGAGAGGCAGGGGGCACTAAATTTTGGCATCGCACTGGGCACCGCTGAAATTTGAGACCCAAAGGCCCACCACTGCATAGAATCACAGGGCTGTAGCATCGGAAGGGACACAAAGGGTCATGTGAGCCAGTGTGGTGTAGTGGTTAAGAGCGGTAGACTCGTAATCTGGTGAACTGGGTTCGCGTCTCCGCTCCTCCACATGCAGCTGCTGGGTGACCTTGGGTCTCTCAGCCCCACTTGAGTCTCTCAGCCCCACTCACCTCACAGAGTGTTTGTTGTGGGGGAGGAAGGGAAAGGAGAATGTGAGAATATATATATTCATATTCTAGTTATTATACAATTATTATAATTATTATAATAGCGTTCATTATAGTGATAATCTGCAAGGGGAGAACATCGTCCTCCTGCACTCTGTTCCACATGCCACACCTCATGTTTTTATTCCTCTTTCTCTCTCTCCTTGGACAGCTCCATGGCTTCTATATATTGACTATTGTTCTGAGCAAGGCAATGATAACAAAACCAGCCCCCAGACATTCCTTGCAATGCACCAGGAGAAGGAAACCCAGCAGGTATTTGGCGGGACGGCAATAGGGCGGTGGGTGTGTTGAGGGAAGGCAGGAAGAAAACAGGGAAGTTTCACAAAGTCTTTTGCAACAGGTCCTGCATGGACGAGGTTGCTGTTAATTCAGTGGGGAGGGACCACACTTCCGTCGTCATCGCATGAGCGACGGCATATAATTGCCGTTTCCAGAAGGGCAGCCGTGGAACAAAGTCTGCCAAGGGCCTTGCGGCACCTGAAAAGCTAACACATTTAAGATGGTGTAAACCAGCCTTCCTCCAGCCTGTCGCCTTTCATAGAATCATAGAATCCTAGAGTTGGAAGAGACCCCAAGGGCCATCCAGTCCAACCCCCTGCCAAGCAGGAAACACCATCAAAGCATTCCTGACAGGTGGCTGTCAAGCCTCTGCTTAAAGACCTCCAAAGAAGGAGACTCCACCACACTCCTTGGCAGCCAATTCCACTGTCGAACAGCTCTTACTGTCAGGAAGTTCTTCCTAATGTTTAGGTGGAATCTTCTTTCTTGTAGTTTGAATCCATTGCTCCATGTCCGCTTCTCAGGAGCAGCAGAAAACAACCTTTCTCCCTCCTCTATATGACATCCTTTTATATATTTGAACATGGCTATCATATCACCCCTTAACCTTCTCTTCTCCAGGCTAAACATACCCAGCTCCCTAAGCCGTTCCTCATAAGGCATCGTTTCCAGGCCTTTGACCATTTTGGTTGCCCTCCTCTGGACACGTTCCAGCTTGTCAGTATCCTTCTTGAACTGTGGTGCCCAGAACTGGACACAGTATTCCAGGTGAGGTCTGACCAGAGCGGAATACAGTGGTACTATTACTTGATCTAGATGCTATACTCCTATTGATGCAGTCCAGAATTGCATTGGCTTTTTTAGCTGCTGCATCACACTGTTGACTCATGTCAAGTTTGTGGTCTACCAAGACTCCTAGATCCTTTTCACATGTACTGCTCTCAAGCCAGGTGTCATCCATCCTGTATTTGTGCCTTTCATTTTTTTCGCCCAAGTGTAGTACTTTACATTTGTCCCTGTTAAAATTCATCTTGTTTGCTTTGGCCCAATTCTCTAACCTGTTAAGGTCATTTTGAAGTGTGATCCTGTCCTCTTTGGATGGGGCTGGACTGCAACTCCCATCATCCTGATGGAACAACACTTCAGGGCTCCTGTCCCTGCTGCATGGCTTTGGGGAGGGCCGGCGGTGCAGGTTTTTGAATCCTGGTGACGTGTGAAAATGTCTGCCTCAGGCCCCGGAAGGCTGCTGCCAGTCAGAGTAGACTATATGGAGTTAGGTGGAGAAGCAGCCTGTGCCTGCCTGGCCTGCCTGCGTTGCGGGTTTGAGGGCAGAGCCCAGTTCAAGACTTGCCTATTCACCCCAGGTAGGGGCAGGGAAATGGTGGCCCTCCCAGTGCTGATGGACTCCAACTCCCATCAGCCCCAAGAAGCAAGGCAAGTGGTCAGGGATGATGGGAGCGTGAGTCCACCAAAAACTGAAAGGGCACAGAGTCCGCATCCCTGGGTGGATCTACACACAGGAAAATACCCCCGCTATAAATAAGTCAGAAATTAAATCGTTGTAACCAAAAAACCCTATATAAAAATCTCATCAGAAATTTGTTGCTCTCTGGCGCCATCTGTTGTATTATATGTTTATAACACGTTTAAAGCGTTTATTGAGTAATGTAGCTGAGCCCCCTGTCTTAGATGAAGAAGGTGTAGAGATAAAAAGCTTCCTTTCGAAAACGGAAAGAAGCAGAATTTCCCACCAAAAAAGAAGGGATGGGTAAGGTGATAGAGCAGGGGTCAGCAACCTTTTTCAGCCATGGGCTGGTCCACCGCAAAAGCTTTTGACTGTGTTGACCACAGCAAACTATGGCAAGTTCTTAAAGAAATGGGAGTGCCTGATCACCTCATCTGTCTCCTGAGAAATCTCTATGTGGGACAAGAAGCTACAGTTAGAACTGGATATGGAATAACTGATTGGTTCAAAATTGGGAAAGGAGTACGACAAGGCTGTATATTGTCTCCCTGCTTATTTAACTTATATGCAGAATTCATCATGCGAAAGGCTGGACTGGATGAATCCCAAACTGGAATTAAGATTGCCGGAAGAAATATCAACAACCTCAGATATGCTGATGATACAACCTTGATGGCAGAAAGTGAGGAGGAATTAAAGAACCTTTTAATGAGGGTGAAAGAGGAGAGCGCAAAATATGGTCTGAAGCTCAACATCAAAAAAACTAAGATCATGGCCACTGGTCCCATCACCTCCTGGCAAATAGAAGGGGAAGAAATGGAGGCAGTGAGAGATTTCACTTTCTTGGGTTCCATGATCACTGTAGATGGTGACAGCAGTCACGAAATTAGAAGACGCCTGCTTCTTGGGAGAAAAGCAATGACAAACCTAGACAGCATCTTAAAAAGCAAAGACATCACCTTGCCAACAAAGGTCCGTATAGTTAAAGCTATGGTTTTCCCAGTAGTAATGTACGGAAGTGAGAGCTGGACCATAAAGAAGGCTGATCGCCGAAGAATTGATGCTTTTGAATTATGGTGCTGGAGGAGACTCTTGAGAGTCCCATGGACTGCAAGAAGATCAAACCTATCCATTCTTAAAGAGATCAGCCCTGAGTGCTCACTAGAAGGACAGATCCTGAAGTTGAGACTCCAGTACTTTGGCCACCTCATGAGAAGAGAAGACTCCCTAGAAAAGACCCTGATGTTGGGAAAGATGGAGGGCACAAGGAGAAGGGGACGACAGAGGACGAGATGGTTGGACAGTGTTCTCGAAGCTACTAGCATGAGTTTGGCCAAACTGCGAGAGGCAGTGGAGGATAGGTGTGCCTGGCGTGCCTTGGTCCATGGGGTCACGAAGAGTCGGACACGACTGAACGACTGAACAACAACAACAAAAGATAGATAGATAGATAGATAGATAGAGAGAGAGAGAGAGAGAGAGAGAGAGAGAGATTGGGGGGGGGGATGAACGAATTCCTATGCCCCACAGATAACCCAGAGATGCATTTTAAATAAAAGCACACATTCTACTCATGTAAAAACACGCTGATTCCCGGACCCTCCGCGGGTCGGATTGAGAAGGCGATTGGGCCGCATCCAGCCCCCGGGCCTTAGGTTGCCTACCCCTGTGATAGACCATGCAGAATTGGCAACGTTAACAGCCCAAATAAGAGAACTTAATGAGGATTGTTTTGTGGAAGAAGGGGAGCCTTTTTCGGACTAAAGAAATACTAGAATATGAGCAGGATTCGAACTATGAGCAGCAGAAGAAATTAGAGAGAAGACAGGGTGCAGTGGAGGGAGAGAAATGAAAACACCAGGGAAGCCGACAAAACAAAAGAAATAAAATTACTCCGTATTGAAATATATGTGTTAAACTTTGGAAAACTTAATAAAACATAGGATAAAAAGGTGTAGAGCTAAAAACAAGATAAATAAATAAAAATCCAGGCCGCCTCCTCTTCCTCCTCCTCCTCTTCCCCTTTCCCCAATTTTCTGGACCCCCATCTCCTTGACCTACAAGCAACATCTTTCTTCTTTGAGGTCTCCTGCCCTGAGGAAGACACGGCAAAACACAGAACTCCAGCTGCCCCCACTCTGGCATGCTCAAGCCTGCCCTTCCGTTGCAAACTTGCTTGTCACGTCACCTGAATAACCAGGAGTCTAAATTCCTTCTGGCTCGGCACCCGGATTGCATTCAAACGTAAGGTGGCCGGCCAAAGTTTTCAGCACTGGGCAAAGGGAGACCCATAAGCAAAATGCGAGAGGGGAAGCTGCAGGCTTTGCATGGACAAGTATAATGATATTTGCAACACATTTATGCAAATTGTAGGTTTTATATGTGCGTGTATGTATTTGGATAATAATCCTTATATACTGGATAAGTATATATTGAATTGTAATTATTAACTTTAATAATGATATCATACACCTTTGCTTTTTTATTTTGTTCAATTAAATTCATATATATATGTGTGTGTGTGTGTGTTTGTGTGTGTGTACTCAGGTGGCGCTGTGGTCTAAACCACAGAGCCTAGGGCTTGCTGATCAGAAGGTCGGCGGTTCGAATCCCCGCAACGGGGTGAGCTCCTGTTGCTCGGTCCCAGCTCCTGCCCACCTAGCAGTTTGAAAGCACACCAGTGCAAGTAGATAAATAGGTACTGCTCTGGCGGGAAGGTAAATGGCGTTTCCGTGCGCTGCTCTGGTTTGCCAGAAGTGGCTTAGTCATGCTGGCCACATGACCTGGAAGCTGTACTCTGGCTCCCTCGGCCAGTAAAGCAAGATGAGCACCGCACCCCCGGGGTTGGACACGACTGGACCTAATGGTCAGGGGTCCCTTTACCTTTTATTCAAGGACATGCAGTACTGGCACCATTTTTTGAAGAAAAGCACTATGTGTGGAGGCAGAGCACAGCCATCGTGGTCAGTAGCCATTATCTATTTATCTCCCTCTTGGACTGCTGCCATGCACCATTGAAGGTGACTTGGAAACTACAACTAATCCAGAATGCGGCAGCTAGACTGGTGACTGGGAGTGGCTGCCGAGACCACATAACACCAGTCCTGAAATACCTACATTGGTTCCCAGTATGTTTCCGAGCACAAAAGTGTTGGCGCTGACCTTTAAAGCCCTAAATGGCTTCGGTCCAGTATACCTGAAGGAGCGTCTCCACCCCCATCGGTCAGCCCAGACACTGAGATCCAGCGCCGAGGGCCTTCTGGCGGTTCCTTCACTACGAGAAGCAAAGCTACAGGGAACCAGGCAGAGGGCCTTCTCAGTGGTGGCACCCGCCCTGTAGAACGCCCTCCCACCAGATGTCAAAGAGAACAACTACCAGACTTTTAGAAGACATCTGAAGGCAGCCAGGTTTAGGGAAGCTTTTAATGTTTAATAGACTATTGTATTTTAATATTCTGTTGGAAGCCGCCCAGAGTGGCTGGGGAAACCCGGCCAGATGGGCGGGGTATAAATAATAAATTATTATTATTATTATTATTATTATTATTATTATTATTATTATTATTATGTGCAGGATGGACATCTATATGGGTGTGATTTGAAAACTCTGGCTTTTGTGTGGCCGAAATGTAACTGCATTGCAAGAGTCACCTGAGTTCTCTGTTCTATTTTTGCACCTGGCCCCAGCCATCCCTGACACGTGGCCCCTGGAAAGTTGACCAGGGCGGAATGCGGCCCTGAAGCTGGAAGGAGTTCCCCGCCCCTGGGGAAAACACTGCCGAGCTTAGATGCCGAGTTTAGGGAGGCTTTTAATGTTTTATAGATTATTGTATTTTAATGCTCTGTTGAAAGCCGCCCAGAGTGGCTGGGGAAACCCAGCCAGATGGGCGGGGTATAAATAATAAATTATTATTATTATTATTATTATTATTATTATTATTATTATTATTGGGCAACGCCGTGTCTCCATGGGAGGCAATTGCAGATTGCTTGGTGCGCGTCTCCCTGCACCCAAACAACATATTGCTCTGCCTAATGAGCCAGCCTGGAGCCAGCTGCTCTGCATTTATCCCTTTAATTGACTCTGCAACTTTATACGATGCCAGCACAGAACTCGAGGAAGCGTAGCATTCTCCCGTCCAGACACTAACCAGACCAAACCTGCCCAGCTCCGGCAAGCTGCGGGGCCGACCTGTCCCGGTTTGCCGCCTGTGGCCAAATGGGACACTGCTGCTGCCTTGCCAATGCCCCACTTCCTGGGGTTGTGTGGCTTCCGGCGAGACCTTGCAAGATCTCACCATCCGCTCGCCAGACTCTCACGAAATCTTGCGGAGCTTTGTGATTTCTCCAGGAACTGCTGTCCCATGGGATTCTGCCGCCGAGGTGGGATTCCTTTTCTTCTTCTTCTTCTTCTTCTTCTTCTTCTTCTTCTTCGTGATTTTAAATTTTATACATTTCAATAATCTTACCATCATTTTAACATTTCGAAACTCGCTTCCTTCACCCTCTTTCTGCGCTTCCTTACATTTATTTTCCTGCATGCAGGGGGACAGGACACCTAAATTATATAATTTGGCATATGAATGATTGGTATTAGCAATTGTACTATAATTTGGCATTGTTATAACGAGGCTATTATTGAATTATTGTAATTGAAAACGAATAAAAATAATATATATATTGCTCGCTGAAAAATGCTCCCCTTAGCCGTTCACACAAGCCTCACAGGAAGAAGGCAGCATCGTAGATGCGAAAAGCTCAACTTAAGTTGTTGACAAACTGGAGATGGTTCGAGGACCCTGCAAAGATTAAGGGGTTGGGATGTTTTCCTGCAGTAAAGGCCTTCCCAAGCTGACAATTATGGGCTGCTCTAGCATGCAGCTCAGCCAGGCGTTCAGAAATTGGCACCAGACAGTTTGCAAGCCCAGATCCCTGAGATGTTTCTCCCAGATCCTTCCCAGAAGAGAAATTTAATTTGGATGTCCTGCATTTGCATGAATAAATACCTTACAAGCTCAGAGCTTGCCATCAGCACTGTGTTGGAGCAGAATGGCTGTCAGGCAGGCCAAAGTTGCTTTTCATCGCAGTTCTGGATGCCCAGGGGAATTTTTCTGGCAGATGGTGATTAGGAATGGGCAAATCTGTCCATTTCAGTTTCCTTTCAGTTCCCCAACTCAGTTCACCTGATTTCCGCATCAGTTTGTGATTTATTTATTTTTTAAAGACAGCACAATTCGCATACACCTTCCCTCCCTTACATTTCACCGCATGGTGCAGTTTTTTTGCCAGCATTTCCCTCTTATACAATACATTTCCATGTGCTATTTTCACTAATGCACACACTTCACACGGACTTCCCCCTAACGTACACATTTTTGCATGCATTTTCTGGGTCGCAGATTGCACCGCAAAATTCAAATTCAAAATTTAGGTGCGAAATGCATTTTGCTTTGAGTATTGTTAACGGCACTGCAAATCTGGAAGGTTTGCATTAAGAGATGGACTGAACCTCACGTTGGCCTGTGAGTCAGACCTTGCCTGCCTGAAGTGACTAACAGCATTTGCATCTGTTAACAACATTGTTTTATCCCAGTAGCTGCAAAGAAACTGTGTTTTTGTTCTGACGCACCACCTGGGTGACCGCATGCTCCAACAGCAATGGAATTCACCCTAGCAAAAGAGATCAAGAGGCCTGTTTTGTATTTCTTAAAATAGGTGCACGGGATCCAGTCATAACCCACTCTTAATGCAATGCCTTGCAGCTATGAACCAGAAGGTCTGGGGGCAAAATCCAGACTCCTGCAGAGTGCCAATTCTCTCCCTTCCACATTGGAAAAAATTCAAAGGAAGAGAACTCCATGGCTTGTCTTGTGATCGTGGCAGTGGGACTTTCTGAGGGTCCAACCTGGGGGGTCCCCCGGCCCATCACCCTCTATAACATGAGGCCCCCCGTAAACCTAGTCACTGACTGTCCAACCTGCTCATTTAAATAAACTTTCAATTAAGAGCCAGTGTGTTGTAGTGGTTAAGAGTGGTAGACTCGTAATCTGGTGAACTGGGTTCGATTCCCTGCTCCTCCACATGCAGCTGCTGGGTGACATTGGGCTAGTCACACTTCTCTGAAGTCTCTCAGCCCCACTTACCTCACAGAGGGTTTGTTGTGGGGGAGGAAGGGAAAGGAGAATGTGAGCCACTTGGAGACTCCTTAGGGTAGTGATAAAGCGGGATATCAAATCCAAAATCTTCTTCTTCTTAAAAATACTTTATTTGCAGTATAAAATCTCAAAAAACGTGTCCTTTTGAGAATTCAGAAAGCTTGAGATCATCTTAATGCATGGCAGGTATCATTGTGAGAAGGAAATAGCAACCTTTAGGTTCCCGTTCCATGAACTTTGGGAATGTGACATTATTCGTTACATTTCTTTCTTTCTTTTATATCCCACCCTTTTCTCTATGGAGCTCAAGGTGGTTCTCTCCCTCCTCATTAGATCAGTCGGTAGAGCATGAGACTTGTAATCACAGGGTCGTGGGTTCGAACCCTGTGCTGGGCCAAAGATTCCATGCGGCTATATTAAAAGCTTTTTGCAGGTTGATAATTAACTGTTGATCGTTCTCTACTCAGATATTAATACTGCACAGTTTGAAGGGACAGGATGCATAAAATTGAGTCCTTTTTGAATAAAAACATAATGAAGGCCCGTAAGTTAAATTCAGACTTTTGCTTGCAGAACTTTCTTCAGCGACATCACAAGAGCATCAAAGATACATCCAA